>JAHQIW010001897.1:0-250020 GCA_019055375.1 Parelaphostrongylus tenuis
ACTTCCAGCTCAGGTCAAATTTTTGCTGACCATCCAATTTTTTGAGGTATATTTGAAGCGTCATAACACCGAGAAAAGAGCAGTTTAAACATAAGTAGTACTGAAAATCCTTATGTTGAAAGAAATGCTTTCGTTATTTCCAATCGACTGCTGTCAGCGTCTAATGAAGGCATAAATTGTGCAGCGATATTGCGGTGTTTACCTCGTGATTCTGACATCCAGTCATTCCAGCCAACATCCAAAACTATGGCTATTAAGATTTGGAAGATAACAAGCTGTATATCTGAAATTGCCATGACCACGGCAACGCCTCTCATTCGCATTGTTTTCTTAGAAACGCAACACAAGAAAGCACTTCACATATTTATTCTTGTTACAAACCTTTCATATGCCGTGAGTGTAAATAAATCATTTCTTACGAAACAACACTGGCTCATAAATATGAAGTGCGACAAGGCGTAGCTTGACGATCGCTGTGTTTTTTATTCAAATACACGTCTTTCATAGTCCGTTGGGAAATGCGCCCTTGCGGGTCTTAATGTTGCATCGATAATTTCTACTAACTCTCCGTGAGTCTTTTTTGACTCTCCAAGGCCTGAAAGGCAACCTGAAGTCGACTCACTCAGTATTGGCTCATTGTGCTAATGTAATTTAGAACGATTAAGAACTCAAATAGGTGTGTGCATGTAATTATTTTGTAGGAAGTCCTATGAAATGAAAAATCTACAAAAGTGTTGACGGCTCAAGCTTCATCTTTCATGGTCAAGTCTTCATCCTTAAGAAACAGCTTAAATTTGTCCGTTTACTACGTCGATGACACTTACCTCTCAATAGAAAGTGCTCTGCGGAGAGTAGTTTTCTGCAAAATTCCTGAACGCTCGCATTATCGAAAGCACAATTGTCCGCATCTGAAAATTCTTGGGAACCGGTGATGTTGCGTCATATTTGAAAATCGAATATGGTAAATGGACCATATCAAATACTTCAATTACTCGAAAAGTGTAACGATCATCGTGGAAGTTTTCATCTCGTCGGAAATTTTAGTACGATGTGGAGCTAGCAGGCTCTTAATGTCTCTTTATGTTTATCTCAGCTACAGTGAGAGGGGGGCCATATAGTAGTAGCAATAAGAAATTTGCTGGGAAACTATGCAAATTATGAGAATTTCTTCAACCAATATACGACAACATAAGCACTTTGATGTTATAAGGCATCTCGGCAAGTAGTCAAGATGAGCCAAAAAGAGTTATTTCCTTCTGTCGTTTGTTTTGGCGTAAGCAACTCATGTTACGTATCTTTCGCAATTATCCCGTAGGTCATCTGAGAATATAGGCCGCTCCATAAGTTTTGGCCGCAGAGCAACAAGCACCAAATTTATTCAACCAGGAGTAATCAAAATTGCCCGGTTTCAATACCGTTCAGTTGCGCGTTTTTCCGCGAGCATTTTGGTGTCCAACTTTCCAACACTTACCTTGAGATAGAGCTGTCATGGGGACAATTTCGCTTGTTACTCAAGCACGAATGGCGCGCAGGAGAAAATGCTAGTGAAATGACGCACAAGACTGGAACTTGGGGTGATGATACGGTTGCGCAAAGAATCGCTTGGAAGTGCTCCGCGAAGTTTAAAGTTGTAGAAAACAGTCTTGAGGATCAGTCGAGCTCGGGTTCAATGTACTAATAGCAATGTCTCTGCTTCGTGGACCACGGTGACATTCGGTGGTCGATAACTCATAAAATACAATGTTTATAATAAGTTTATTCCTAAGAAGAAAAAATTTTCCAGTACTCTGTATCACTGGAAGTTATTTTTCGGTAATAGTAGCCACGGAAACGACACAGAGATGCCTCTGCGTGCACGACATAACACCGCATGCAGAGTTCGATATCGTTTTTAACAATCAGGTCCTCAATTTTTTTTATTTTTAATCGCTACGGCTAAATTTGAGTACGATGCTGGGTGAGAGGTTAGTGAAGGCAAACGATGAACAGTGCCATTTTTCTTAATCAAAATGAACAGGACTATTGAGTGTTTTTAGCAGTGTATTGAACAAAGAATGAAGGTATTCTCTCCATCTTACATGTATTACTGTGATTGAGAAACATGAAACCATAAGCATAAGATTATGAAAACCCTTGAACGTTAGAGAGACCCGCGAAAATATATGAAGGCATCAAGTGCCAGAGTCATAATTTCAACACACTAGTGTGTCACTCTTTTTTTTGACATCGCTCAAGTTCCAATAACATACCGACCTAACAGCACACCAATTAAAAATGGCCGCAGTCATGAAGATCTAGTGACTTGTAGAAAAGCGAAGGCGAAAGAGAAGCAAATTGCATACCGGGCTCAATCACCAGCAGAGAATCATCTTTACAAATTTATCGATTGTTCAGCTACTTGTCCTCAACGTACCGTTTAGCGTACAATAGTGTGCTAATGGAGGAGCGAAATTTGCGATGTGATGTGGTATTGCAAAACAATCGGACCATTTGATGAACATCGATCTACCGTAGTCGATCAGGAATACCTGCAATAGATTCGCTAACCCATTTAGATCTAGAAATCAATATGGAGACCGTGACCACATCATTTATATCGCCTTAAAGACAATTTCGAAGTTCTTCAATCATTTTTCAGGACTTTGTCCTCTCATGAGGCGGACAGTGAAACGAAGATTTCAAGTAACCAATTCGTCATGCCTTTACATACTGAGTTCAGTGCAATGTTTCGACTGTTTCTAACTTCATGGATTAGAAATTCAGCAATGACTTCCCCTAATTACCTGTATCAAAACAAACTTGAAAAAACCTTCCTTACTTTTTTCAATAAAACAGAATTTGAAAAAAAAGGAGGGCATAGATTACGTAGGGTTTGCATTTGATAGCGGTTAGGGGCGCCCTGAAAGTCACCTATAGTCTGCTCAATCCCATTTCATGGACTACTGAAAATTCGCACTTCCAGCGTCAACGTGAGTAATAAGATATTTGCAGCTGATTTTTTTATCGGTCAATTTGCATCTCCAAAACTCGATTGTGTGCGCTGAGCAGTCTATCAGGTACGGTACATTTTTTGTTTAGAGGAAAAAAAGACAACGGCACCTGCAAATCGTGAATGCCACCGTGTACGATTTTCGCTCTTGCGACGACGTTTTTGAATCGAATCAAGCACGCTTGATCTTGGCGACATTGAGAGTCCATCATTGTTTGGTGGTGCACTTTCTCGCCCCACTGTTAAGTGATTCGCTCGAGTTCGTGTAAAGTCCTAAAGCATAGCATTTTATTTGCTGCAAGTACTTATGTGGTATGAGGAAGAAGGTTCTACTGCAGTAAAATAGAGAATAGTAATATCAAAGTTTAGAGTGAAGAGTCATTGGCTTTCTCTTTAAAACCGGCTGATGACGTATTTATGTCTACTTGATCTCTTAGTTCAATTCAATACTTTATTACTGCGGCATTTATACAAGTATTTGTTAAGAAGGTGTCTACAACTAGCACCTCATCGAATTACCTCCAAATCGAAATGCATAACATTGATCAAACTGCATATGGCTTACTGGTATCGATTAGACTGGAAAAAATTTTGAACTCATTGGAAGAAAGTATAACAGAACATGGAGTTCCTACCTAATTTGAGCTTGCTTGATCACATAGAATTCAAGCGGAGAGACAACGTACAAGGCCTTCACTATTAATTTTTCGTTTTTTTTGAAAGGATTGGAACATGGATACTCGGTGGAGATCTGATTGATAATCGTTGTGATCTCCTGAAAGTCATTTATCCAGTCTGCCATAATGAAACCACTGTGACAGAATCCTTATGCAGCTTTTTGAGCACTTTTTGCTTTGGTAGTCAACCACGCTTTTCGGTTTCTTAAGGTTGCTTGCTAAAAGGGAGTTAAGCTTTCATATATTTCAACCATAATCTGCCTTCTACATTGCGTACAACATATTGAGGGCTCATAATCACAGATTATGAAAATTTAGATGCCTTCGTTTAGAATTTTTTAACATCGTTGTGAAGTCGTTGCTTTTTATAAAATTACGGACGGCGTATGCGATACAATGGCCAGAAGCGCTTTGCATATCACCCATGGTCTTCGGATCGAACACTGCCTCCGAAGCGATCACATATTCATCTCTAAAAGAGCACCGCGTTGCTTGAGAGCATAGCACTGCTCTTCTGATGTACCGAGCAGATAAAGCACCACAAGTTATTGAATGTGCCAAGAGTGCTTCTATCATCTCCACATGCAGTTGAAGGAATGTCCCATTCCTTATCAATTTGTACGACTTCCTTTTAATTTGAAGAGTCAGAAAGCACTCTATAATTAACTCCATGTTTCACTTCATATTCGACGAAATAGTAGATACCACTGTTTTTTCAACGTTTTCCGGATATTTTTTGAATGCTATATCTGCACATCCGCTCATATTAGTTGGCTGGATTCTGCTAACCTTACACCGTTAGTATTGCATGGGTAGTGTGTCTAGAAATATGTATTCCGCAATTTAACAAACGCTGTAAATAGTCTTGTCAAATCAGTTGGTCCTGATGACTTTGGATGACACCAATAAATCAAAGTGTTGAAAACACACCTCTTTGATCGCGGTGTCGAAAGGCCGTTCAGATAGTCCTAGCTCAGACCTGTCCTCAATCGATTTTGGTACATTATTGCAGGAGTTTTCTGTCACAACGTTTTTGCTACTGTTCAGACTAATTGTCGAGGAGCTGTCCGACACGGCTGTTGGAGCGCAATTTAACTTCACTCTTTCAAAACGTCTCGATAGGATATCTAAACGTCAAAAATTTTCATTAAGAGTTACTCTTCTCTCTCTCTCTTTCTCTTTCTCTTTCTTTATTTCTTGATTTTCCTTCGTCTCTCTTCGTTTCAGGTCGGCACTGCCGTAAGTCTTAAAGACTTCAAGCAAATCTTTATGGGGCAGACTCATTACTCTTATGTTGTCAGTAAATTCAATCACCCATAAAAATCCACTCATCACAATCATGGATTTCAAACTAAGCAGTTGATTCTGCCTCAGGTACTAGTCGATGCTATCGATTATCTTGAGTCTTCATCAATAAATATCAAGTATTTGTGATATGATTGGCAGCCTACACTTTGTGAATATGTGAGTAAAGTGCGAGAGATGTTTTACAAAACCGTGGTTCTTTACGATGAATGGGAACTTGCTAGATCACAGTAGCACATTGTTACGGATTACGGAAAATATACCATCAACACTCGTTTCAAATTTGCTATGCGTTCGACGAAATCCTGTGACTCTTCTGTTCAGCTCGTTCCAATGTTTCTAAACTGATTGTTGATCCGTTACAGTAAAAAGTAAGGAGAAATAAATTAATCTTGATATCCTCATTAACTCACTGCTACTTCGCATATGAGCAAATTTAGAGCGAACATTTACCAAAATCGGCTACCTTTTTGTGTATTTCTCACTCAGTTTTTCTAGTTCAATTGTGATAACAGCGCTTTGCAATCTAAGTTTGAACAGAATCCTATAATTTATTAAAAAAAATTCTTAGATGTATGCTATATATTACACATTCCGATATGTTCACTGTGATGGTGAACTCTCCTACTACGCATGTGCTAAACAACAGTCTTTCTTGGGCACGGAATCAGTTGATAGGAAGTGCTCAAAAAAACAGTCATTTCTTAAAATCTTGATTTTGAGACCTTTAGCACTCTCGTGATGATGTCATTCTTGCTGTTTCGACAAAACAAATGTAATCCTTCCCGCTTTATTACAGATTCTTTCTATAGATCGGTTTCTCTTTGTGTTTCAAGAAAATATCCGCTATTTCCTTATCCTGTGCATGCCCCATGTCCTAATGCACACCTTTCTATATTTTCGATGTATGTTGAACCTTTATGTACGATGATAAACTCATGCTGTATTCAGTGTCCCCATATTTGAACGTATTGATGACAGCATAAGTACTGGGGAGACCATTTACAGAGACAGAGAGAGGGAAGATCTGGGAATGGAACAAACATCCGGTTTGAGCTCTACACAAGTGATTTAACCTCTGATAGCTTGTGTGATATACAGAAAATTTGACGCTATAGAGAAGCGGCAGATCATTTCCTAGTATGAAGTTTGTATGTTTACACAAAGTCCCTCTCTCGAACTGCTATGATAAACTGTTTTCTAGTATTCTCGTGGTTCGGATAGGAAATTTTGAGGAGCCTTTGTTGTCAAATAAAAGCCTTTCGCTAAACTACTACTGCGTGATGAAAAGCTTAATTTTAGAGAAATTAAGATTGTATTAGCTTCTCAGAAAAGCCTTATTACAGCTTTGCAACACCAAAAATAAAATGATGTGTCGCACGCATTGCTTATTCTCGCGCTTCTATATAGCCGAACAGAGCTCTTTCCTTGAACTACCGTTAAGTAATGAAAAGAGCAATTTGAGATATTCTAAAAATGTGCCTGCTTGTTAAAAAAGCGTCTTTGTAGTGCTGTAGAAGAGAGGCAAAAAATGTGTTTCATAAGCGTTGTGATTGTAAAAGTTTTTTCTCCAGTTGGGAGAGATTTCGAGGTGTTTTGTATTAGAACTGTGGGAGAAACTTTATTTTATCGTTTTGTGAGCTGAACCTTGCCACTTTCATTTTTCGCATCAAATCAAATCCGCTAGCTGTTTAACGTGAGCCTGAGCGGCCTTAGCCTCCACACGAAAAGCATGTGAAGGTATAGACAAAATGTAGTATATAAAAGTAGTTTATGTAGTTTTTTCAGATTAAGAAAAATCCTAATTTCAACAGCGAAGATCCTGCGACACATGTGAATTGCGCAGAGTGATCGACATACAACCAGACACCTAATCAAGCCAAAAAACAGTGTGCGCTGCTTTAAGCTTGATTTTGTTTTGCCTGCAGCGCTTTAGATAGGTCCTTTCAGATATATTTAAAGTGTTGGATTGCCAAGGCTCATACTATCGAGCAGGTAATAATAAAAGTCTAAGAGAAGAGCTCTGGCCTGCGAAAAAATACGCGTGAATTGTTGCTTTCATTTTAGTGGATTGCGAAAGATCTAGTCTTCTAAATTATTATCTCGTGAATTTGCCATTTTCTAAGAGAAAAGAGCTAGACTAAGCAAAATGAACAAATACGAAGTCTCGGATGCAATAAGCTAGTAGCGTAAATTCTCGAATATTTGGTCTGAAATCTAAGCAAGAATTATGCCGAGTAATGATTTGAATTTAAAATCTGCAAGTGTTTTGAGGTTTTAATTCATGTAGGACAATATAAAGTTCGCACAGTTGAAACCGCTAAGCTGGTGCAAAAGTAATAGCGGTCTATGCATTGCTGAAAATTGCCTTTTGATGTTGCAAGAAATTATTAGATAAATGTGGTGATGTTGTATATCATTCTAGTGCGTTTTGCTTTATGTTTTGTTGCTAATGACGCTTTGCTTGCTTTTTATCTTTGATTCACTATAGACTATGGAGGGATGTTAGACAAAAGCTAGTTCAAAGATTTCCTTATTCAAGTTCAAAATCAGTCGTAAATTGACAGAGACAACTCTCGACGTCAACAACGCATTTAGCCCAAGAAGTACCAGCGGACTTAGAGCGTAGCGGTGGTCCAAAAAGTTTCGCAGTGAAGACGAGAGCTTTGAAGATGAGAGGCTTAGTGGCAGACCGACCATGAGGAGGTAACAACGACCAAATGAGGACAATCACTGAAGCTAATGCTCTTGAGACTATGAAAGAATGTTGTAGAAAAATTCAGTGTCGACCATTCTACGGCATTTAGCCGTTTGATGCAAAGTGGAAAAGTGAAAATAAGTAGATACCTCATGAACGCACCAAAAATCAAAAAGATAGTCGTTTTAAAGTGCACGTTTTTTCAATTGGATTATGACGTTTGACTAGAAGCGGATATTTTGCGAAAACGGCGACGCTCAGATTAGAGGTTGAATCAAGAAGGAGTCCCAAAGCCAAAATTCCATCAAAGAAAGATCATGGTCACCGTGTGGTGGTCTGCTGTCAGTCTTGCCCCCTACAGCTTTCTGAATCCCGACGAAACCATTACGTCTGAAAAATACGCTAAGCACTTTGAAGAGATCTGCCAAAAACTGTCACGCTTGCAAACCGACATTGGTCAACAGAAAGAGACCACTTCTTCTTAACGACATCGCACGACCACATGTCATACAGGGAACGCTTCAATATTTCAGTGATTTGAGGGACGAAGTTTTGCTTCACCGTGCATATGCGCCGGATCTCTTGGCCACCGAAGACCACTTCTCGAAGCATTATGACAACTTTTTACAGAAAAAATGCATCCGTAACACACAGAAAACACTTTGCAAGAATTTGTCAAATCCCGACACATTACTTTTTATGCTACAGATTTTAACATCCTATTTCTAGTTGAGAAAATGTGCTAATTATAGTGCTTCTTATTTTGATAATTGAAGATGTTTTTGGACCTACTTTTAACGAATCGAAGCTTACAGCGTGAAATCGACAATGCTTTTTGCCCAACCTAATATCCTCTCCTTTAGCGCACAACGCCGCTGGAAGCGTCTTTGCTTGACTTTCCTATCCATCAAAGTTTTTTACTCGACCTCTTGTGGCTACTAGATATTTGATAAACGTGGTTTTGTAAACTTATGAAAGCTTACATTGATTCTCAGCTTATCTATAACTACGAGAATTGGTACTTATATGTTAGGCGGCGACAAATATTTTAGCCGATCTTATCCGCTGGACAAGAACTTTCCCGGTTAAAACGATTTTCTGCCTATTTTTCAAAACACCCTTCTATAACACTGTGGCATCCAAAATAAGATTTTATTCCACACTCACTTTCTCCTTCATTTTTATCATGCGTCAATAACGGTGGAGCACGAAGAGCATGTCAGCTTGTAGAGAATTTCCCGTACTATCAAAGTCTACATTTAACCTAGAGTTTCTGGCATTGCTTCGAAAAATCCTCAATTGAATAACAATAATTGAAACGTTGTCGTCGCTCCGCCTTGCCCCCCCCCCCCCCCCCCCCCCGCTTTGGGAATTGGCCTGTAGACAAACTCGCCGGAAAGGTTCATAGCTGAGTAAAATATGAAGGGAAGCCACAGCGAGCGACAGTTTGTTAAGAAGGCAGTTGCCTGATCTAACGCATAACTTAATATTGGTCTACCACACTCTGCGTTAGGACGGCGGCAACTATTGTTATTTTACTTAGGGTTTTTCCACTGCATCGACAGATACTCTAGATAAAAACGCTTGAATCCGATACTACGGAAGGTTCTCCACGTTCTGATATGCTTTTCGTGCTTTCAGCGAAAATGATAGCCAAAGGCGAGTGAGAGACAAGATTTTATTTTGGATGATACAGCGTTATGAAAGGCTGTCTTAAAATAGCGATGCATAGAGTTGTAGCCAGGTTTTCTAATGATTATCAACACTTCTATAAAAAGTTCCTGTGCAACGAACGAGATCGGCATAAATATATGACGCCGTCTAACATATAAGCACCTGAACATTTTGAAAACTCAAATGTTGTCCTAATTCAAATACTTCATGATGGGCCGAGTCGAAAAGAATGTAAAAAGGCAAGTCGCCAAAGATTACACAAGTTTGATTTTTATATTTGCATGCTATTTAAGCTCATGAGGAGGAGGATTGAAGGTAATTATTAATTTTGCGGCTGCAAACATTAACGCAACATTTGGGAAAGGCACAGTGCTCTGTTAGACGAAACGCTGTTTCTACGGAGGATACGCTGTAGTTCCACTTGCGCCAAGCATAAATAAAAGGCAATGTGCACGAATTGCTTTTTTTCTATGTAATCCCTTTGTACTAGTTTATTTCGCTACATTGATCCTTTATACCAGTTATGGTAGCTAATATGATAGAAAGATGCAGAGAATTATAAATACATTTTATATTCAAAAACCCAGAGTTGCCTGGACGTTATTTCTATGATTGAGGTTGATAACAAATTACACACAAGTTCTTACACTAACAAGGCCAAGAAGCGGCGAACGACTTGGCAACAATGTGCATTAACGATAATATTACACACCGACATTTTGGAAAAGTGAACCTTCTCTTCAACACTTTTATCATATTGGATTATCTCATTGTTAACTTTGCACTATTGTTTAATTTAAATCTTTTTTTTATTTCAAACCGTGTCACTGTCAAAAAGTTGTAGCATGCTGGAGAAAGTTCTAGTCGCTCTTTAGCCGGAGGGGAGAAAGGGAGAGGTGGAGGTTTAAAGGACACGCGACGCCGGCTAATCAACTGGGACAATGGATCAATATCAGTTACGCTCGGCTATGCTTTACGGTTATAAGTTAAGATCAGCGCAATGTATGCTGCTGAAAATCAAGTTGATCATCACTTGAGATGAGTCTTGAGTCCACTACAACAGTAAAGTGCACCACTCCTGCTGGCTGCCTCGCGGCAAGGATCCAACAGCTCAACCAAAGCCCCAGACCCATGCTCGCATTATCATGCTCGATTTTTCAAGATTGACACGCATGCTGCATTGGAAATTGTTTGGTGACAAGCAGTCAATTGTGCCGGCGTTTACGCGGAACAACTTTGCAAGCCAGCTGCAGCAGCGAGATAGGGGTGTCCAAAGATCCTGACCCTTGCCGATTTCCAGGATAGCGCTCGATCTCACATTCTGAAGACGACTTGCCACATTCTAGAGGAACTGAGCTGGACCACGGCACCACATCCACCGTATAGCTTTGATACTGCTTCATCCGATTGCCAACTCTTTCGCTGCGTGAAGCAGCATCTGCGAGAGAAAAGTTCAAGAATACAACCAGTTCAAATGCGACCTCACAGACTTCATTGATCGCTAGCCTCATTCTTTCTGGGAGGAAGGCATCCAATTTTTGCACAGCAAATGGCTGTATAGCAGTGATAATGATAGTGATTATATCGTTAATGGCAGGATTATAACAGTAATTATAACGAACGATATGATATTTTACATATATGAGAGTAGAGCAATCGAGTGTACAATACTATTCATTTAGTGATTTCTTCCACTTGATGGCACATGTAAATAGCACGTTTGCGCCTTCTATATATAAAGGGGCCTCCCCACGAGGAATAGGCTAAGACGAAAGCCACTGTCTAACTGACGAGGCTGCAGGGCCGAAACGCGTGTATTGCACTGTATGAGTGGCCGTAACACAGCACATGCATGGTTCAAAAATAATTGCCACGCAGAGTGATTATAATTGTTGACCAATTGGACCTTAAATCTGGACTTGTGGACCTTAAATGTATCATCAAAAGTTATTCAAACTGAGTCGCAGCGAGGTTTCGTCGAAATGATCGACTTCAACATTTGCAGCAGCTTTTTCGATTAGCTAAATTTCCACTAAAAAGCTATAACAATTCATTGGAACTACAGTTTCTTTCTATCAGAGACCATATAGCTTCGATTTGAGCTTCAGATGGCGACTAGATATTTATCATGGTGCAAGAGCTATAACCATTTCCAAAAGCAGATATTTCTGAGTCTGTGAAAATACGAAAAATTAATTACTGTTAATGTACGTACATCGCCTACTTCGTCCGTAATAGTCTTTTGCAGCGGAACTTTTTCTGAGTTAGACATTTTTCCGTTGACGTTCGGAGCTTGATGGAATGAACCGTTTAGTATGACAACACACCAATGAAATAAGGCTAACTCGCGATTAGACATGTATTATGCTTGCTCCTAATCATTATCAGTGTAATGTTATCATGTGAAAATAGTAATATGTGATTTCAATGATATAGAAATGGAAAACGAGATCATAAATATGATTTCAAATGACTATTGAAAGCCTAGCAAAAAGCCTTTGCCTAGCAAAAGAGGTTCCTTCAAAATTTCTGTGCCGAAACAGAAAAGCACCGTCATAAGTGAATGAGCGCCTCAATGATTTCATTCTAACTCCAGTTTTTAATGAGCAATCAATAAAATATATAAAAGTGCTCACCTTCGCTTTCAGTTTTTGAAGTGATTATTTAGCGGCAAATTAGAAACTTCGTCTACTTTTCATGGCTAAGAATTTTTGGCAATAAATTCACTTATGTTGAAGCGACAGCACTTTGCTCATATCTCAGCTTGCTAAGTCTCCAAATCGGCCATAAACTTCCGATCTGAGACGTATTTACCTTATGTCACTCGCCGTGATTGAGATATCTATAGTAACTGAAAAATTCTAGTTCACTTACTGATAAATCCTTCAAGCATTCAAGTTTAAACTCAAGAACAAATTTGAGTTTTGAAGACAATTGTTATAACCGATTGAATTATATTTCATATTAATTTCTTGTCAATATACCGACCTAGTAACAAATAGAAGCAGTCAACGAATACTATTAGTCAGAATTATATGCAATATTAACATCTGTATTCCCTCGCTAAAACTACATTTTCCATGCAAGATTCAAATTCGTAAAGCGAAATCTAAATCTTCACAGCATAACAGAATTCGGCTCCCTCTTTCGGCTTATAAATTGCCGTTTCGCCTAGAAGGCACACACAAGCAAAAAAATCGATATTTTGTTGATATGCAAATCTGAGTATGTTACTAACAATATCTATTAAGTGCGATGGTATTATAGCATAATTATTATATTGCGTTGGTGCAAGAGTGATGACGTTTTAACTGCAGTCAACAGGCAACACACGTCCCGCAACAGGTGTTTCAAAGGCTTAATGAATGAAGAGGCAAAGTTTTGCCTCTGCCTCCAAATTCGCTGAACCTCACGCCCATCGACCCATACTGGTTCATTGAGAATTTCCAGTACTTCTTCCGAGAAAAGCTGTTCCACAACCAACAGGATGTACAATGTTCTCAAAAGTTTATGAAAATCCGAAACACCGGTTTCTATGTTGAAATATGAAATTGTATTTGAGAGTGGTTATAGCGATTTCATAGATCCGTGACTTGAAACCGTCATTACTTTTGCGCCAAACTAATGCAATGACTGACAGCGGTTCTGTCTTCTTCGGAGCTCGAAAAAAGCCTAATTGATTTTTGATTAACACATGCAACCACCTCATTCAACCACTTTCGAAAGAACACCTCCGCAGGCAGTGCATTTCGTATGCCATCAGTGAATAAACGAAAAAATGCAGTCATAATAAATTTCTTGAGAACGCTGGCGGTGTATTGCACATAGTATTCTACTCCTCTCCGTATGAGTAGGCAGTAAATAAATCGCAGAAATCAACAAAGTCTATGTATTCAAGTGGCGAAAGTGAGGAACGATACCCATGGAAAGCAGTTAAGTGGGCCAGGTCTCCGGTTCATTGGTGAACGGCCACAACCACGTGAATGTGATCACATTAAAATTATTTAGGAGATTGGAATTGATAAGGTGCAGGAAATCACTTGAGGCAAATCAAAAATTGCTTAGAACGTGATTATTATGTGGACATGTAAAATAAACGAACACCTGTAGAAGGATTTGAAATTTTTTTTTGTAATTATATTTAAATCCCACTTGCGGAAGCACACTAATACATTGAAATTTATTAGAATTATGGATGAATTAATATCGCAAACAGTATGTATCAACATTTTCGAGCAACTGTTCATTGTTTTCCAAATATCAACTGCTGTGATAACTTTTGAACATTGCTTAGAATAGAAATAATCAAGGTTTAAATATATGTCGTAATATCCTCCATACAACTTATTTCAATTGACTGAATGCCAAAGAGAGCATGAAAGAGTGCTAAATCAGCTCATTATTCACATAGATGAGCTCTTCCCAAAAGCATATAGGCGTGTAGAGTAAGACGTGATTTATCAGATAATACGAGAAACCATAGAAAGTTTTCAGAAACGTGAATCAAAACCCGATTCAAATAATGATAATCGTATGCCGCTTTGCAATTCCCACTCTGTACAGCGATTTTTCGTCCTTGTTGGCCCGTTTACGGTCGGGTGTACCTGTGCTGTAACATGAATGTTCTAAGCCTTTTTTCGCTCGCATGAATTTTCTCTTAACTTTCAATAGTTATTCAAACGCTCAAATTTTGTCGATTGCATTGCTCTATTTAATACTTATAAGAAGTTTCTTTGTACATTCTGGAAGATAACTAATACTACGTTTAACACTTGGTTTGATTTGTTTCATCTGCTGGTCATGTGAATAATTTTACGGTAGACACTTGACAGTCATTCCATAGCTCAAATTTCGATATTTATGGAGTTAGTTGGTTTTTGAAAGGGTCTCTGAAGAACGACGTAAGAACAAAAAGAGAGAATATGTTCGATGTGATTAGTTATCTCGTCACTCCAACTTTGTAGTAGTTCATTGATATTTATAAGTAAGGCTCTGTTAGAGACACTTTATCGCTACAAAGAGAATATCGCAAAGTAAACTTTCATGAAGGTACAAAAAAACACAACAGCAACGATTTTGATGTGACTGTCACAATCCTAGCGCAGGAATCGAAAACATCCACTCGCAAGATCTTGAGGCATTTTGGATAAAACGCCAAAAATCCCGAAATGTGCCGGAAGGACGAGAGCGTCACCATCACACGAGATCTCGCACCCTTTCTTCGTTTGATCTTCTAACTTGATCAAGGCAGCATATAAATAAGACCATCCGAATCATTCAAATAGACTAATACTACGTACGCCCAGGCTCTGAAGAAGGCGGGTCGCCGAAAACGTCAGCCGAACTTCTACGATTAATTTACCAACCTCGCGTCAGCTAATCAAGATAAGTTTTCTCGATGTTCATACTACTAGAATGCCTAACAAAAGAGATAAACACGTTTTTATTAATATGAGTGCGGATGGAGCTAAACCAGGAAACCTAGTTATGGTAATAGTTATCGACAACCTGGAATTGCATTCACTGATTTTGACAATTCGTGAAATTGAGTGCTTTACTGCCCTTCCCGCAATATTATGATATTCTATCCAAACCTACGAGAACTGAGTGGTGGGCAAAAAAGCGACCTGAGACGGGAGTCAAGGCCGCGTTTCACCCATAGCGGAAACGTGGGCTACCACTCGACCACAGAGGTACATTCGGACCAACACTCATTCTTCAGTATCTCTGTTTTGGTTATTTGCCACCAACAAACCTTAACAAGATTGGGTAGGGTGTGCAATTTCTCTATATGAACCCAGTTGAGCTGATAGCCTGTGATACTTAATACTTGTAGAATTTAGTGTTTCACTGCTTGTTCCGCAGTGTTATAATGTTTCGTACAAACCTAAGAGAATTGAGTGGTGAGCAAAAATACGACCTGAGGCGGGAGTCGAACTGGCGCTCCACCCATACCGGTGACGCGTGCGACCACTACACCACCGAGGTACATTCGCACCACCACTCATTTTTCAATATCTCTGTGATGGCTATCAGCCATCATGTGACTACGCGACATAAACTGGGCTTATATAGCGAAATCGCATAAGCGACCAATCCTGTTAAGGGGTGGTGGCTGATAACCATCATAGAGATATTGAAGAATGATTGGTGGTGCGAATATACCTTGGTATTTAGTGGTAGCACGTGTCCCCCGTATGGATGAAAACGTTGGTGCTACTCCCGTCTGAAGTCGTATTTTTGCTCACAAACTCAATTGTCTTAGACGTTTATGATACTATTCATTGTTTCCCGATTTTCAGTCACAATTATAACTTTCAAGTGTTCCATATAATAAGATGTACCAAAACTTATAGCTTTTATCATCAAATTCTTTGTACAGATTATTATAACTGACAGTATGCCAATATCACTATGATTGCGTGGTGATACAGATTTTTTTATCCAGGCATATGCATTATAATCGTATCAAAAGCTACGACTGCGTAAAGAAAATTGCAAGGTGTTAGAGTATTATATATAACCATAAATTTACTTCCAGAACGGTAAGAAACCTTAATCAAATAACAAAGATTGCGTGCCCGCTGCGATTTGCACTACATGTGGCGGGTTACAACTGGTGATCTTTGAAGGGTTGAATACAAAAAGTTCAGATCTCATACCAGAAGGGTAAATTACCAACTGGTACTATTTGTAGGACAAACTGCTGTTTTATGGTGGCGATTCTATCGTTGGTTGCTGAAGGGATATTTTGAGTTCAATGCTTACATCATCAGCATTGTGTAATCAATGAGTCAGAAATGTACATTTTTCTTCCAGCGAATTACTCTCCACAATGATGAATGCGAGCACTTTTTACACTTCATTTCTAGCTGCATAGTTCAAATACCACCGCAAGTTTTTTTTGGAAATCTTATGTTGCAGAACATGTGTTCCCGAGTTGCATATCGCCAGACAGTCGATGGAAATGTATGATGGGGTTGAGAGTACGATATCCAAAGATCTGGTATTCTCATTGAAAAATAGGGATTTTTAGGACGAGTGCTTGCTCACTTGACAAAGAAAAACCTTCATGAAAGTTTACTTTGCGATATTCTCTTTGTAGCGATAAAGTGTCTCTAACAGAGCCTTACTTATAAATATCAATGAACTACTACAAAGTTGGAGTGACGAGATAACTAATCACATCGAACATATTCTCTCTTTTTGTTCTTACGTCGTTCTTCAGAGACCCTTTCAAAAACCAACTAACTCCATAAATATCGAAATTTGAGCTATGGAATGACTGTCAAGTGTCTACCGTAAAATTATTCACATGAACCAGCAGATGAAACAAATCAAACCAAGTGTTAAACGTAGTATTAGTTATCTTCCAGAATGTACAAAGAAAACTTCTTATAAGTATTAAATAGAGCAATGCAATCGACAAAATTTGAGCGTTTGAATAACTATTGAAAGTTAAGAGAAAATTCATGCAGCGAAAAAAGGCTTAGAACATTCATGTTACAGCACAGGTACACCCGACCGTAAACGGGCCAACAAGGACGAAAAATCGCTGTACAGAGTGGGAATTGCAAAGCGGCATACGATTATCATTATTTGAATCGGGTTTTGATTCACGTTTCTGAAAACTTTCTATGGTTTCTCGTATTATCTGATAAATCACGTCTTACTCTACACGCCTATATGCTTTTGGGAAGAGCTCATCTATGTGAATAATGAGCTGATTTAGCACTCTTTCATGCTCTCTTTGGCATTCAGTCAATTGAAATAAGTTGTATGGAGGATATTACGACATATATTTAAACCTTGATTATTTCTATTCTAAGCAATGTTCAAAAGTTATCACAGCAGTTGATATTTGGAAAACAATGAACAGTTGCTCGAAAATGTTGATACATACTGTTTGCGATATTAATTCATCCATAATTCTAATAAATTTCAATGTATTAGTGTGCTTCCGCAAGTGGGATTTAAATATAATTACAAAAAAAAATTTCAAATCCTTCTACAGGTGTTCGTTTATTTTACATGTCCACATAATAATCACGTTCTAAGCAATTTTTGATTTGCCTCAAGTGATTTCCTGCACCTTGTCAATTCCAATCTCCTAAATAATTTTAATGTGATCACATTCACGTGGTTGTGGCCGTTCACCAATGAACCGGAGACCTGGCCCACTTAACTGCTTTCCATGGGTATCGTTCCTCACTTTCGCCACTTGAATACATAGACTTTGTTGATTTCTGCGATTTATTTACTGCCTACTCATACGGAGAGGAGTAGAATACTATGTGCAATACACCGCCAGCGTTCTCAAGAAATTTATTATGACTGCATTTTTTCGTTTATTCACTGATGGCATACGAAATGCACTGCCTGCGGAGGTGTTCTTTCGAAAGTGGTTGAATGAGGTGGTTGCATGTGTTAATCAAAAATCAATTAGGCTTTTTTCGAGCTCCGAAGAAGACAGAACCGCTGTCAGTCATTGCATTAGTTTGGCGCAAAAGTAATGACGGTTTCAAGTCACGGATCTATGAAATCGCTATAACCACTCTCAAATACAATTTCATATTTCAACATAGAAACCGGTGTTTCGGATTTTCATAAACTTTTGAGAACATTGTACATCCTGTTGGTTGTGGAACAGCTTTTCTCGGAAGAAGTACTGGAAATTCTCAATGAACCAGTATGGGTCGATGGGCGTGAGGTTCAGCGAATTTGGAGGCAGAGGCAAAACTTTGCCTCTTCATTCATTAAGCCTTTGAAACACCTGTTGCGGGACGTGTGTTGCCTGTTGACTGCAGTTAAAACGTCATCACTCTTGCACCAACGCAATATAATAATTATGCTATAATACCATCGCACTTAATAGATATTGTTAGTAACATACTCAGATTTGCATATCAACAAAATATCGATTTTTTTGCTTGTGTGTGCCTTCTAGGCGAAACGGCAATTTATAAGCCGAAAGAGGGAGCCGAATTCTGTTATGCTGTGAAGATTTAGATTTCGCTTTACGAATTTGAATCTTGCATGGAAAATGTAGTTTTAGCGAGGGAATACAGATGTTAATATTGCATATAATTCTGACTAATAGTATTCGTTGACTGCTTCTATTTGTTACTAGGTCGGTATATTGACAAGAAATTAATATGAAATATAATTCAATCGGTTATAACAATTGTCTTCAAAACTCAAATTTGTTCTTGAGTTTAAACTTGAATGCTTGAAGGATTTATCAGTAAGTGAACTAGAATTTTTCAGTTACTATAGATATCTCAATCACGGCGAGTGACATAAGGTAAATACGTCTCAGATCGGAAGTTTATGGCCGATTTGGAGACTTAGCAAGCTGAGATATGAGCAAAGTGCTGTCGCTTCAACATAAGTGAATTTATTGCCAAAAATTCTTAGCCATGAAAAGTAGACGAAGTTTCTAATTTGCCGCTAAATAATCACTTCAAAAACTGAAAGCGAAGGTGAGCACTTTTATATATTTTATTGATTGCTCATTAAAAAACTGGAGTTAGAATGAAATCATTGAGGCGCTCATTCACTTATGACGGTGCTTTTCTGTTTCGGCACAGAATTTTGAAGGAACCTCTTTTGCTAGGCAAAGGCTTTTTGCTAGGCTTTCAATAGTCATTTGAAATCATATTTATGATCTCGTTTTCCATTTCTATATCATTGAAATCACATATTACTATTTTCACATGATAACATTACACTGATAATGATTAGGAGCAAGCATAATACATGTCTAATCGCGAGTTAGCCTTATTTCATTGGTGTGTTGTCATACTAAACGGTTCATTCCATCAAGCTCCGAACGTCAACGGAAAAATGTCTAACTCAGAAAAAGTTCCGCTGCAAAAGACTATTACGGACGAAGTAGGCGATGTACGTACATTACAGTAATTAATTTTTCGTATTTTCACAGACTCAGAAATATCTGCTTTTGGAAATGGTTATAGCTCTTGCACCATGATAAATATCTAGTCGCCATCTGAAGCTCAAATCGAAGCTATATGGTCTCTGATAGAAAGAAACTGTAGTTCCAATGAATTGTTATAGCTTTTTAGTGGAAATTTAGCTAATCGAAAAAGCTGCTGCAAATGTTGAAGTCGATCATTTCGACGAAACCTCGCTGCGACTCAGTTTGAATAACTTTTGATGATACATTTAAGGTCCACAAGTCCAGATTTAAGGTCCAATTGGTCAACAATTATAATCACTCTGCGTGGCAATTATTTTTGAACCATGCATGTGCTGTGTTACGGCCACTCATACAGTGCAATACACGCGTTTCGGCCCTGCAGCCTCGTCAGTTAGACAGTGGCTTTCGTCTTAGCCTATTCCTCGTGGGGAGGCCCCTTTATATATAGAAGGCGCAAACGTGCTATTTACATGTGCCATCAAGTGGAAGAAATCACTAAATGAATAGTATTGTACACTCGATTGCTCTACTCTCATATATGTAAAATATCATATCGTTCGTTATAATTACTGTTATAATCCTGCCATTAACGATATAATCACTATCATTATCACTGCTATACAGCCATTTGCTGTGCAAAAATTGGATGCCTTCCTCCCAGAAAGAATGAGGCTAGCGATCAATGAAGTCTGTGAGGTCGCATTTGAACTGGTTGTATTCTTGAACTTTTCTCTCGCAGATGCTGCTTCACGCAGCGAAAGAGTTGGCAATCGGATGAAGCAGTATCAAAGCTATACGGTGGATGTGGTGCCGTGGTCCAGCTCAGTTCCTCTAGAATGTGGCAAGTCGTCTTCAGAATGTGAGATCGAGCGCTATCCTGGAAATCGGCAAGGGTCAGGATCTTTGGACACCCCTATCTCGCTGCTGCAGCTGGCTTGCAAAGTTGTTCCGCGTAAACGCCGGCACAATTGACTGCTTGTCACCAAACAATTTCCAATGCAGCATGCGTGTCAATCTTGAAAAATCGAGCATGATAATGCGAGCATGGGTCTGGGGCTTTGGTTGAGCTGTTGGATCCTTGCCGCGAGGCAGCCAGCAGGAGTGGTGCACTTTACTGTTGTAGTGGACTCAAGACTCATCTCAAGTGATGATCAACTTGATTTTCAGCAGCATACATTGCGCTGATCTTAACTTATAACCGTAAAGCATAGCCGAGCGTAACTGATATTGATCCATTGTCCCAGTTGATTAGCCGGCGTCGCGTGTCCTTTAAACCTCCACCTCTCCCTTTCTCCCCTCCGGCTAAAGAGCGACTAGAACTTTCTCCAGCATGCTACAACTTTTTGACAGTGACACGGTTTGAAATAAAAAAAAGATTTAAATTAAACAATAGTGCAAAGTTAACAATGAGATAATCCAATATGATAAAAGTGTTGAAGAGAAGGTTCACTTTTCCAAAATGTCGGTGTGTAATATTATCGTTAATGCACATTGTTGCCAAGTCGTTCGCCGCTTCTTGGCCTTGTTAGTGTAAGAACTTGTGTGTAATTTGTTATCAACCTCAATCATAGAAATAACGTCCAGGCAACTCTGGGTTTTTGAATATAAAATGTATTTATAATTCTCTGCATCTTTCTATCATATTAGCTACCATAACTGGTATAAAGGATCAATGTAGCGAAATAAACTAGTACAAAGGGATTACATAGAAAAAAAGCAATTCGTGCACATTGCCTTTTATTTATGCTTGGCGCAAGTGGAACTACAGCGTATCCTCCGTAGAAACAGCGTTTCGTCTAACAGAGCACTGTGCCTTTCCCAAATGTTGCGTTAATGTTTGCAGCCGCAAAATTAATAATTACCTTCAATCCTCCTCCTCATGAGCTTAAATAGCATGCAAATATAAAAATCAAACTTGTGTAATCTTTGGCGACTTGCCTTTTTACATTCTTTTCGACTCGGCCCATCATGAAGTATTTGAATTAGGACAACATTTGAGTTTTCAAAATGTTCAGGTGCTTATATGTTAGACGGCGTCATATATTTATGCCGATCTCGTTCGTTGCACAGGAACTTTTTATAGAAGTGTTGATAATCATTAGAAAACCTGGCTACAACTCTATGCATCGCTATTTTAAGACAGCCTTTCATAACGCTGTATCATCCAAAATAAAATCTTGTCTCTCACTCGCCTTTGGCTATCATTTTCGCTGAAAGCACGAAAAGCATATCAGAACGTGGAGAACCTTCCGTAGTATCGGATTCAAGCGTTTTTATCTAGAGTATCTGTCGATGCAGTGGAAAAACCCTAAGTAAAATAACAATAGTTGCCGCCGTCCTAACGCAGAGTGTGGTAGACCAATATTAAGTTATGCGTTAGATCAGGCAACTGCCTTCTTAACAAACTGTCGCTCGCTGTGGCTTCCCTTCATATTTTACTCAGCTATGAACCTTTCCGGCGAGTTTGTCTACAGGCCAATTCCCAAAGCGGGGGGGGGGGGGGGGGGGGGGCAAGGCGGAGCGACCGACAACGTTTCAATTATTGTTATTCAATTGAGGATTTTTCGAAGCAATGCCAGAAACTCTAGGTTAAATGTAGACTTTGATAGTACGGGAAATTCTCTACAAGCTGACATGCTCTTCGTGCTCCACCGTTATTGACGCATGATAAAAATGAAGGAGAAAGTGAGTGTGGAATAAAATCTTATTTTGGATGCCACAGTGTTATAGAAGGGTGTTTTGAAAAATAGGCAGAAAATCGTTTTAACCGGGAAAGTTCTTGTCCAGCGGATAAGATCGGCTAAAATATTTGTCGCCGCCTAACATATAAGTACCAATTCTCGTAGTTATAGATAAGCTGAGAATCAATGTAAGCTTTCATAAGTTTACAAAACCACGTTTATCAAATATCTAGTAGCCACAAGAGGTCGAGTAAAAAACTTTGATGGATAGGAAAGTCAAGCAAAGACGCTTCCAGCGGCGTTGTGCGCTAAAGGAGAGGATATTAGGTTGGGCAAAAAGCATTGTCGATTTCACGCTGTAAGCTTCGATTCGTTAAAAGTAGGTCCAAAAACATCTTCAATTATCAAAATAAGAAGCACTATAATTAGCACATTTTCTCAACTAGAAATAGGATGTTAAAATCTGTAGCATAAAAAGTAATGTGTCGGGATTTGACAAATTCTTGCAAAGTGTTTTCTGTGTGTTACGGATGCATTTTTTCTGTAAAAAGTTGTCATAATGCTTCGAGAAGTGGTCTTCGGTGGCCAAGAGATCCGGCGCATATGCACGGTGAAGCAAAACTTCGTCCCTCAAATCACTGAAATATTGAAGCGTTCCCTGTATGACATGTGGTCGTGCGATGTCGTTAAGAAGAAGTGGTCTCTTTCTGTTGACCAATGTCGGTTGCAAGCGTGACAGTTTTTGGCAGATCTCTTCAAAGTGCTTAGCGTATTTTTCAGACGTAATGGTTTCGTCGGGATTCAGAAAGCTGTAGGGGGCAAGACTGACAGCAGACCACCACACGGTGACCATGATCTTTCTTTGATGGAATTTTGGCTTTGGGACTCCTTCTTGATTCAACCTCTAATCTGAGCGTCGCCGTTTTCGCAAAATATCCGCTTCTAGTCAAACGTCATAATCCAATTGAAAAAACGTGCACTTTAAAACGACTATCTTTTTTGATTTTTGGTGCGTTCATGAGGTATCTACTTATTTTCACTTTTCCACTTTGCATCAAACGGCTAAATGCCGTAGAATGGTCGACACTGAATTTTTCTACAACATTCTTTCATAGTCTCAAGAGCATTAGCTTCAGTGATTGTCCTCATTTGGTCGTTGTTACCTCCTCATGGTCGGTCTGCCACTAAGCCTCTCATCTTCAAAGCTCTCGTCTTCACTGCGAAACTTTTTGGACCACCGCTACGCTCTAAGTCCGCTGGTACTTCTTGGGCTAAATGCGTTGTTGACGTCGAGAGTTGTCTCTGTCAATTTACGACTGATTTTGAACTTGAATAAGGAAATCTTTGAACTAGCTTTTGTCTAACATCCCTCCATAGTCTATAGTGAATCAAAGATAAAAAGCAAGCAAAGCGTCATTAGCAACAAAACATAAAGCAAAACGCACTAGAATGATATACAACATCACCACATTTATCTAATAATTTCTTGCAACATCAAAAGGCAATTTTCAGCAATGCATAGACCGCTATTACTTTTGCACCAGCTTAGCGGTTTCAACTGTGCGAACTTTATATTGTCCTACATGAATTAAAACCTCAAAACACTTGCAGATTTTAAATTCAAATCATTACTCGGCATAATTCTTGCTTAGATTTCAGACCAAATATTCGAGAATTTACGCTACTAGCTTATTGCATCCGAGACTTCGTATTTGTTCATTTTGCTTAGTCTAGCTCTTTTCTCTTAGAAAATGGCAAATTCACGAGATAATAATTTAGAAGACTAGATCTTTCGCAATCCACTAAAATGAAAGCAACAATTCACGCGTATTTTTTCGCAGGCCAGAGCTCTTCTCTTAGACTTTTATTATTACCTGCTCGATAGTATGAGCCTTGGCAATCCAACACTTTAAATATATCTGAAAGGACCTATCTAAAGCGCTGCAGGCAAAACAAAATCAAGCTTAAAGCAGCGCACACTGTTTTTTGGCTTGATTAGGTGTCTGGTTGTATGTCGATCACTCTGCGCAATTCACATGTGTCGCAGGATCTTCGCTGTTGAAATTAGGATTTTTCTTAATCTGAAAAAACTACATAAACTACTTTTATATACTACATTTTGTCTATACCTTCACATGCTTTTCGTGTGGAGGCTAAGGCCGCTCAGGCTCACGTTAAACAGCTAGCGGATTTGATTTGATGCGAAAAATGAAAGTGGCAAGGTTCAGCTCACAAAACGATAAAATAAAGTTTCTCCCACAGTTCTAATACAAAACACCTCGAAATCTCTCCCAACTGGAGAAAAAACTTTTACAATCACAACGCTTATGAAACACATTTTTTGCCTCTCTTCTACAGCACTACAAAGACGCTTTTTTAACAAGCAGGCACATTTTTAGAATATCTCAAATTGCTCTTTTCATTACTTAACGGTAGTTCAAGGAAAGAGCTCTGTTCGGCTATATAGAAGCGCGAGAATAAGCAATGCGTGCGACACATCATTTTATTTTTGGTGTTGCAAAGCTGTAATAAGGCTTTTCTGAGAAGCTAATACAATCTTAATTTCTCTAAAATTAAGCTTTTCATCACGCAGTAGTAGTTTAGCGAAAGGCTTTTATTTGACAACAAAGGCTCCTCAAAATTTCCTATCCGAACCACGAGAATACTAGAAAACAGTTTATCATAGCAGTTCGAGAGAGGGACTTTGTGTAAACATACAAACTTCATACTAGGAAATGATCTGCCGCTTCTCTATAGCGTCAAATTTTCTGTATATCACACAAGCTATCAGAGGTTAAATCACTTGTGTAGAGCTCAAACCGGATGTTTGTTCCATTCCCAGATCTTCCCTCTCTCTGTCTCTGTAAATGGTCTCCCCAGTACTTATGCTGTCATCAATACGTTCAAATATGGGGACACTGAATACAGCATGAGTTTATCATCGTACATAAAGGTTCAACATACATCGAAAATATAGAAAGGTGTGCATTAGGACATGGGGCATGCACAGGATAAGGAAATAGCGGATATTTTCTTGAAACACAAAGAGAAACCGATCTATAGAAAGAATCTGTAATAAAGCGGGAAGGATTACATTTGTTTTGTCGAAACAGCAAGAATGACATCATCACGAGAGTGCTAAAGGTCTCAAAATCAAGATTTTAAGAAATGACTGTTTTTTTGAGCACTTCCTATCAACTGATTCCGTGCCCAAGAAAGACTGTTGTTTAGCACATGCGTAGTAGGAGAGTTCACCATCACAGTGAACATATCGGAATGTGTAATATATAGCATACATCTAAGAATTTTTTTTAATAAATTATAGGATTCTGTTCAAACTTAGATTGCAAAGCGCTGTTATCACAATTGAACTAGAAAAACTGAGTGAGAAATACACAAAAAGGTAGCCGATTTTGGTAAATGTTCGCTCTAAATTTGCTCATATGCGAAGTAGCAGTGAGTTAATGAGGATATCAAGATTAATTTATTTCTCCTTACTTTTTACTGTAACGGATCAACAATCAGTTTAGAAACATTGGAACGAGCTGAACAGAAGAGTCACAGGATTTCGTCGAACGCATAGCAAATTTGAAACGAGTGTTGATGGTATATTTTCCGTAATCCGTAACAATGTGCTACTGTGATCTAGCAAGTTCCCATTCATCGTAAAGAACCACGGTTTTGTAAAACATCTCTCGCACTTTACTCACATATTCACAAAGTGTAGGCTGCCAATCATATCACAAATACTTGATATTTATTGATGAAGACTCAAGATAATCGATAGCATCGACTAGTACCTGAGGCAGAATCAACTGCTTAGTTTGAAATCCATGATTGTGATGAGTGGATTTTTATGGGTGATTGAATTTACTGACAACATAAGAGTAATGAGTCTGCCCCATAAAGATTTGCTTGAAGTCTTTAAGACTTACGGCAGTGCCGACCTGAAACGAAGAGAGACGAAGGAAAATCAAGAAATAAAGAAAGAGAAAGAGAAAGAGAGAGAGAGAAGAGTAACTCTTAATGAAAATTTTTGACGTTTAGATATCCTATCGAGACGTTTTGAAAGAGTGAAGTTAAATTGCGCTCCAACAGCCGTGTCGGACAGCTCCTCGACAATTAGTCTGAACAGTAGCAAAAACGTTGTGACAGAAAACTCCTGCAATAATGTACCAAAATCGATTGAGGACAGGTCTGAGCTAGGACTATCTGAACGGCCTTTCGACACCGCGATCAAAGAGGTGTGTTTTCAACACTTTGATTTATTGGTGTCATCCAAAGTCATCAGGACCAACTGATTTGACAAGACTATTTACAGCGTTTGTTAAATTGCGGAATACATATTTCTAGACACACTACCCATGCAATACTAACGGTGTAAGGTTAGCAGAATCCAGCCAACTAATATGAGCGGATGTGCAGATATAGCATTCAAAAAATATCCGGAAAACGTTGAAAAAACAGTGGTATCTACTATTTCGTCGAATATGAAGTGAAACATGGAGTTAATTATAGAGTGCTTTCTGACTCTTCAAATTAAAAGGAAGTCGTACAAATTGATAAGGAATGGGACATTCCTTCAACTGCATGTGGAGATGATAGAAGCACTCTTGGCACATTCAATAACTTGTGGTGCTTTATCTGCTCGGTACATCAGAAGAGCAGTGCTATGCTCTCAAGCAACGCGGTGCTCTTTTAGAGATGAATATGTGATCGCTTCGGAGGCAGTGTTCGATCCGAAGACCATGGGTGATATGCAAAGCGCTTCTGGCCATTGTATCGCATACGCCGTCCGTAATTTTATAAAAAGCAACGACTTCACAACGATGTTAAAAAATTCTAAACGAAGGCATCTATATTTTCATAATCTGTGATTATGAGCCCTCAATATGTTGTACGCAATGTAGAAGGCAGATTATGGTTGAAATATATGAAAGCTTAACTCCCTTTTAGCAAGCAACCTTAAGAAACCGAAAAGCGTGGTTGACTACCAAAGCAAAAAGTGCTCAAAAAGCTGCATAAGGATTCTGTCACAGTGGTTTCATTATGGCAGACTGGATAAATGACTTTCAGGAGATCACAACGATTATCAATCAGATCTCCACCGAGTATCCATGTTCCAATCCTTTCAAAAAAAACGAAAAATTAATAGTGAAGGCCTTGTACGTTGTCTCTCCGCTTGAATTCTATGTGATCAAGCAAGCTCAAATTAGGTAGGAACTCCATGTTCTGTTATACTTTCTTCCAATGAGTTCAAAATTTTTTCCAGTCTAATCGATACCAGTAAGCCATATGCAGTTTGATCAATGTTATGCATTTCGATTTGGAGGTAATTCGATGAGGTGCTAGTTGTAGACACCTTCTTAACAAATACTTGTATAAATGCCGCAGTAATAAAGTATTGAATTGAACTAAGAGATCAAGTAGACATAAATACGTCATCAGCCGGTTTTAAAGAGAAAGCCAATGACTCTTCACTCTAAACTTTGATATTACTATTCTCTATTTTACTGCAGTAGAACCTTCTTCCTCATACCACATAAGTACTTGCAGCAAATAAAATGCTATGCTTTAGGACTTTACACGAACTCGAGCGAATCACTTAACAGTGGGGCGAGAAAGTGCACCACCAAACAATGATGGACTCTCAATGTCGCCAAGATCAAGCGTGCTTGATTCGATTCAAAAACGTCGTCGCAAGAGCGAAAATCGTACACGGTGGCATTCACGATTTGCAGGTGCCGTTGTCTTTTTTTCCTCTAAACAAAAAATGTACCGTACCTGATAGACTGCTCAGCGCACACAATCGAGTTTTGGAGATGCAAATTGACCGATAAAAAAATCAGCTGCAAATATCTTATTACTCACGTTGACGCTGGAAGTGCGAATTTTCAGTAGTCCATGAAATGGGATTGAGCAGACTATAGGTGACTTTCAGGGCGCCCCTAACCGCTATCAAATGCAAACCCTACGTAATCTATGCCCTCCTTTTTTTTCAAATTCTGTTTTATTGAAAAAAGTAAGGAAGGTTTTTTCAAGTTTGTTTTGATACAGGTAATTAGGGGAAGTCATTGCTGAATTTCTAATCCATGAAGTTAGAAACAGTCGAAACATTGCACTGAACTCAGTATGTAAAGGCATGACGAATTGGTTACTTGAAATCTTCGTTTCACTGTCCGCCTCATGAGAGGACAAAGTCCTGAAAAATGATTGAAGAACTTCGAAATTGTCTTTAAGGCGATATAAATGATGTGGTCACGGTCTCCATATTGATTTCTAGATCTAAATGGGTTAGCGAATCTATTGCAGGTATTCCTGATCGACTACGGTAGATCGATGTTCATCAAATGGTCCGATTGTTTTGCAATACCACATCACATCGCAAATTTCGCTCCTCCATTAGCACACTATTGTACGCTAAACGGTACGTTGAGGACAAGTAGCTGAACAATCGATAAATTTGTAAAGATGATTCTCTGCTGGTGATTGAGCCCGGTATGCAATTTGCTTCTCTTTCGCCTTCGCTTTTCTACAAGTCACTAGATCTTCATGACTGCGGCCATTTTTAATTGGTGTGCTGTTAGGTCGGTATGTTATTGGAACTTGAGCGATGTCAAAAAAAAGAGTGACACACTAGTGTGTTGAAATTATGACTCTGGCACTTGATGCCTTCATATATTTTCGCGGGTCTCTCTAACGTTCAAGGGTTTTCATAATCTTATGCTTATGGTTTCATGTTTCTCAATCACAGTAATACATGTAAGATGGAGAGAATACCTTCATTCTTTGTTCAATACACTGCTAAAAACACTCAATAGTCCTGTTCATTTTGATTAAGAAAAATGGCACTGTTCATCGTTTGCCTTCACTGACCTCTCACCCAGCATCGTACTCAAATTTAGCCGTAGCGATTAAAAATAAAAAAAATTGAGGACCTGATTGTTAAAAACGATATCGAACTCTGCATGCGGTGTTATGTCGTGCACGCAGAGGCATCTCTGTGTCGTTTCCGTGGCTACTATTACCGAAAAATAACTTCCAGTGATACAGAGTACTGGAAAATTTTTTCTTCTTAGGAATAAACTTATTATAAACATTGTATTTTATGAGTTATCGACCACCGAATGTCACCGTGGTCCACGAAGCAGAGACATTGCTACTAGTACATTGAACCCGAGCTCGACTGATCCTCAAGACTGTTTTCTACAACTTTAAACTTCGCGGAGCACTTCCAAGCGATTCTTTGCGCAACCGTATCATCACCCCAAGTTCCAGTCTTGTGCGTCATTTCACTAGCATTTTCTCCTGCGCGCCATTCGTGCTTGAGTAACAAGCGAAATTGTCCCCATGACAGCTCTATCTCAAGGTAAGTGTTGGAAAGTTGGACACCAAAATGCTCGCGGAAAAACGCGCAACTGAACGGTATTGAAACCGGGCAATTTTGATTACTCCTGGTTGAATAAATTTGGTGCTTGTTGCTCTGCGGCCAAAACTTATGGAGCGGCCTATATTCTCAGATGACCTACGGGATAATTGCGAAAGATACGTAACATGAGTTGCTTACGCCAAAACAAACGACAGAAGGAAATAACTCTTTTTGGCTCATCTTGACTACTTGCCGAGATGCCTTATAACATCAAAGTGCTTATGTTGTCGTATATTGGTTGAAGAAATTCTCATAATTTGCATAGTTTCCCAGCAAATTTCTTATTGCTACTACTATATGGCCCCCCTCTCACTGTAGCTGAGATAAACATAAAGAGACATTAAGAGCCTGCTAGCTCCACATCGTACTAAAATTTCCGACGAGATGAAAACTTCCACGATGATCGTTACACTTTTCGAGTAATTGAAGTATTTGATATGGTCCATTTACCATATTCGATTTTCAAATATGACGCAACATCACCGGTTCCCAAGAATTTTCAGATGCGGACAATTGTGCTTTCGATAATGCGAGCGTTCAGGAATTTTGCAGAAAACTACTCTCCGCAGAGCACTTTCTATTGAGAGGTAAGTGTCATCGACGTAGTAAACGGACAAATTTAAGCTGTTTCTTAAGGATGAAGACTTGACCATGAAAGATGAAGCTTGAGCCGTCAACACTTTTGTAGATTTTTCATTTCATAGGACTTCCTACAAAATAATTACATGCACACACCTATTTGAGTTCTTAATCGTTCTAAATTACATTAGCACAATGAGCCAATACTGAGTGAGTCGACTTCAGGTTGCCTTTCAGGCCTTGGAGAGTCAAAAAAGACTCACGGAGAGTTAGTAGAAATTATCGATGCAACATTAAGACCCGCAAGGGCGCATTTCCCAACGGACTATGAAAGACGTGTATTTGAATAAAAAACACAGCGATCGTCAAGCTACGCCTTGTCGCACTTCATATTTATGAGCCAGTGTTGTTTCGTAAGAAATGATTTATTTACACTCACGGCATATGAAAGGTTTGTAACAAGAATAAATATGTGAAGTGCTTTCTTGTGTTGCGTTTCTAAGAAAACAATGCGAATGAGAGGCGTTGCCGTGGTCATGGCAGTTTCAGATATACAGCTTGTTATCTTCCAAATCTTAATAGCCATAGTTTTGGATGTTGGCTGGAATGACTGCATGTCAGAATCACGAGGTAAACACCGCAATATCGCTGCACAATTTATGCCTTCATTAGACGCTGACAGCAGTCGATTGGAAATAACGAAAGCATTTCTTTCAACATAAGGATTTTCAGTACTACTTATGTTTAAACTGCTCTTTTCTCAGTGTTATGACGCTTCAAATATACCTCAAAAAATTGGATGGTCAGCAAAAATTTGACCTGAGCTGGAAGTTCAACTCGCGTTTCACTCATACCGCGGCGCGTGCTACTACTAATTGCCACCCAAAATCTAAGCTCTTTAGGTATAAAAACCATGGTGTTGATCATGAAGAGTCTATTGTCAAAGCCTTCGAATTGGTCATATTTCAAATTACTTGATCGTAAAATTATCGTAGACGTTTCAATCGATATTTGTTTCGTTGTCGCGCTCTGTCATGTCTCTCTCACGACGGTGTATAACTTGTTCCTTTCTTCTCTCCCTCTCACACACACACACACACACACACACACACACACACACACACACACACACACACACACACACACACACACACACAACACACACACACACACACACGATAGGAATGGGATGATCCTCGGTCGAGGAAGGACTGTGAGGGCCTCCAAACAGCGACGCCATGGCACTGAAAAAAATCTTTTTTGATAGAAGCGAGCATGAGACTATTGCAGTTGATGAGAGCGTGCACGGTGAAGATTGCAGCCAGTGTAACATCTCAGATGTTCCTGTGAATTCACAGTGAATTTGTGTACTTGTGTAAAGAATTTCGCTTTGATGACACGAAAGGTCATTGAGGAGACTTGTTCATGGTGGTTTCTCGAAAAAGCGCATTAATGAGTGCGCCACAGGAGCCTTGATGTGAGGCGGTTTTTTGTGCAAAGGATCAAGGAGAAAACATTGCGAAGATAACTTTCTATGAGCCAGGTGATGTTTGACATCTGCATTGCAGTAAGATATCGATTGATTGCGGAAAGTCTAGGGAAACATTTCTGTGGAGAAAAATGAAATACTACAGAAAGGTAGTCATTACATATGGTACACGTTTTGTGACCACGCTCAAATTTAAGTATGCCTGCTAATCACTTTTTGAGTCATGCATGTGGTCTGTTATCAACTTACAGATTCCGATATAAACGTGCTTCGACCTTTACAATCTCATCAGTCGGGCGTTACCCGTTATCTCCGGCCAATTCTATCAAGGGAACCCAACCCCTATGAACAGATGGCGACGACAACATTTTACATGTGCCATTAAGTGAAAATATCACTAATTTGACAGTATTTTGCACTCGATTGCTCTTGGCTGTTATAAATATATTGTAACTTTCGTTTTGAGTGTTTTCTCAAGGCCACGCTCGAATTTTATGTCTGTTATATATTTTGTTAACACAGTTGAAAGTAAATTTGTCATTACCATTTTGCAGACGACTTTTGCACATTATATACATATATATATATATGCATATACATGCTTATGCGTAATTATGGAAGCCGTAGTCATGCGGAAGTGATGCTCATCGCGGCGCGCGTGGAGCCAAGCCTAACTCCAGCGCTCTTCCGCAGTCAAGAACGCACGTGTTATGAAATGCTATAGCCAGGCTGCCCGCGAGACTACAAAAAGATGCGTTTCAAAAGCATTGTTCGACGTTCAAGAAGAAGGCTAAGAAAACAATTAAATGCTGGAAGCGCGGGGTCCGCACCGTGAAACGAAACAATGCGAAGATAATTAATAAAGTACCTAATATTTACACATACATATATATCTGCATATCTATCTATATATATATACATATATATATATATATATATATGAATAAATATACACGGTTGCCTGTTGGCAGACAATGCATTATAGCGTTAAAAGAGTGCTGTGCAAATCAAGCGTCGGTGCTGCAACAGAGCATACTCTCTTGAAAAGAGTGATATCTGGGTTTAAATCCCGGCTGACGCAAATGTTTTTGCACTGCGCTCCACACTATTGGGTATACTGTAACATCATACCACCGCAAGTGGTGATCAAATAAAAAAATAATTCTGACCGATTATCGATACCTATTGTCTGTCAACACAAGTGAGTTTAATGCCGATAGCGCCTGCCCCGCCAGACCGTCAAAAGTTCTTTTGGCAGGCAGCGCGTTATAGCGTTACAGAGTGCTGTGCGAAAATAACGCCGGTTTTTAAGGGTTCAGCCTCGTGGTTATGGCTCACCAAGCCATCCATCCCTCCGGGGTTGGTAAATTGGTACCGGACTGGTCGCAGACTCGTTTGGGAGGATAAGCAGCACCGACCCGATACAGCAGGAGGGCACCGCGAATCATTGTAATGGTCAGATATGCATTCAATCCCTTAAACGAAGTTAGAAACTATATGTATGAAAATTTTCTATACACGTATAGATAGACATACCTGGAATTTCATGACAGCCTATTAGGATAGGGTTAGGCTATGAAATATGAATAATACGTCTTCTATCTCAATCGGATCTCCCTCTTTGACCACGGATTTCCCTTTTTGAAGGATCCCGCCCTGTTTATCGCGAGGGCACGTGGCGCGCCTCTAGGTTCAACGCAAAGTAAAAGCGATCGTGTGCTTCTCAGACACGCAGGTGAATTCAGGGATTGATTTCCCCGCCTCTGCAGTGCCGATTTGACAAAACTCCATTTCAGTGAGTCAAGTCGGCCAAAAACCCTACAATCAAGCGGCTGGGAAGTACATGGGAGGCAATTTGGAGTCGCCTCAAGCAAATAAAAATTCTCTTCAGTGCGAAGCCACTTCGCCTGTTCTTTGGGCAAATAGAAGGGACAAGCAGCTTGCAGTTGTTTCTTTTTGATCGGCAGCTTGAAGAGTCATAATCGCCAGCATAGTTAATGATAGATTAGAAGCGAATAAATATCATACAATATTTTATATAATTTATCTAAGTATTTTTGGACTGTAAGCCAATAATTACAAAACGGATTCAGTATAAATGACAACTTTATGATCATTCCAAACGGCATACTGTACTGCAACATTTTGACGCAAGCACATTAGCATAAAGGGACTTTGGAGTGCTTTCCTGGGCTGCTTTATTATCGTTTGATAAGAGCAAGAAACTCTTCTTAGGCCCCGAATGCCGATGTTCAAGTGGAATTAATTTTGAGCGCTTTCATTGGTCTGAAAGCTGTAAGAGCAAAAATAAGATCACATTTCACGCTTAAAAAATGCTACCCCGCCACTTTGATGCCATAGGTGGTTTGTTGGTAATTATAGGTAAAGTCTATAGGTCAGAGATTTCTTATCGTTGCATAGAAAATGCAACATCACGAATGAACTTTGTACAAAGGTATTTATCATAAAGAGTGATTACTTCTTTTGAAATCCTTCATTTTTCAGTGGTAATACCAGCTTCCTTGCAAGAAATATACAAACTTCTAACCCGTATTGTGCATTTGTATCGCCTGTCTTAAGAAAGCGTGGCTTGAAAGCATATCTTTCACAACTAAACTTTGTTAATCGATGTCTATGTGAAGATAATTCTCATAAGTAACTTGAGAAAGTCTAGGAAGAGCGCGCGTTTATCATTACGTCGGATACGTCACTTCCCTTATTAGCACCCATATTTTGTTAAAATGTATTTTTCGCATTTTCTAGACATGCTAGCAGCTATTCGATAGCTTAAATCTCCAAAATTCGAAGTATGCATTTTACTTCTTGGAAGGTCGCTATATTACACTGTAACCGTGAAAAGAAAATGTCAGTGTCAGTTAACACTAACACTAAAGTCACGACTGTACTTCACGTGCGCCGCGTATGCCTTCCACCGATATGCGGGTGTATACTGCAATTTTGGCATCGAGCCTTTGCCTTTCAATAACCAGAGATAGCTCGAATCTCGAGGATTTCATTGGGTGTGTTGGCCTTTTGAAAATGTTTTCATTACGAGCTGTAGCAGCAGGAATAAAGCTGTGCTGCTCATCTAAGATTTTTTCGCTAAACACGGCTTTTCTTTGAGGCTTTCACACCCATTCGACAGCGAAAATATTGACAAATTTAGGGACATGCTTAATTTTCAAGAAAAACTTCTTAGTGCGCCGTTACAGCTGAAAAAATATTAAGTTTTACACTTCTCGCTCCACCGCACGCCACATGTAAGTTGCGTTGCGCTATCGACACGGCACCGAGCGTGAAACACAATTTATTTAGCCGTAACAACGCATTAAAACGTCCTTCTCAAAAACAAAGCTTATCATTGAGATCGCTGAGAATTGTAATATTGGATGGTTATTAAAAGTCTGATGGTGAAAGAAAATTTGGCACTTATGTATTAAACGTTGGCATATTTCTAAACCTGTCTCATTCGCTAGACAAGAATTATCTAAAGGAGTGTCAGTAATTGTTAGAAATCATAAGTCTCTAGCACAACTCCACTTTGCTGGCTTTTCAAAGCACAATTTCATATTGCTGTAGCATCTGAAATTTGAGTTTGCTTTCCACTCGCATTTCATCTTAATTTTTAGCAGGAGTGTAATTCGCTGGAAGCAGAATGAGCATATCAGCGTGTAGGGAATACTCCGCAGTATCAGAATCTTCGTTTCTATCTTAAGTTTCTGTCGATGCTGTGAGAAAAACCTTGAGTAGAACAACAATAGTTGCCGCCGTGCAAACGCATAGTGTGGCAGATCACCGTCGAGTTATGCGATTGATCAGGCAATTATCTTAATAACAAGTCGTTGCAATGGATTCCCTTCACATTTTACTCAGCTATAAACCTTTTCTGTGACTTTGCTACCAGCCAACTCACGGAGCAGGGAAAAGAAGACCGATTCGATTGCGTTTCAAATAATGTTATTAAAACGGGTATTTCTTCACCACATTGAAAAAAACTTCTGGTAAAAACGTAGACTCTGATGCTACCAAAAATTGCACACACACTGATATACTTTCCGTGCTTCCAGCGCTTTATAGCTGTGAAAAAAATGAAGACGAAATGCTAGCGAGAAAAAACATATTGTTCTGGATGCTAGCATTATATAAGAGTACTTTGAAAACTCGGTGAGGTGAAGTTCTAGTCAGAGACTTACGCCATCAAATGATTACTAACACTTTTGTGAAAACTTCTTGTCCAACGAGTAAGATCGGCTTAATAGTTATTCGCCGTCTAACAAATGGGTAACAAAATTTTACTTCAACTTTGGAGTATAATGTAAAAACCAATCGAAAAATAGAACGCGCTCTTCAGATTTTCGATATACGGCCTGTTGAATAATCATTAAAACGTTAGAAACGAATCAAAACTACCTTTTTTGATATAGCTGGGGATAGGGGAAAGGCAAGGGGAACACTTCTTTGGAACACATATTTCTGACCAACAGCTTGCATAATGCTGATGTTCTAAGTCTTTTGTTCAAACACGATTGCCCTTCCCGCTCAGATTTTTTCCACTATCGACAAGTGCTCGACCTTTTCTCACTTACGTCAACAATGATTAATTGGTAAACGAATGACTGATATAAACTTAGTTATAGTGAGAGTTTTCGATGAACAGCTATCGAATACAGCATGCGTGTCATTTTTGATAAACTACTATGTGTTCACCAATTTTTATTACTGCGACGACTATTGGGTCTTGTATGAAACTAGGAAAGAGCAAAACTAGAGATTTGTCTTGTGATCCCTTTTGTACGATGCATTACAATTGATTGAATGCCCAATTCAGTACTATTCTGTAATAAACGAGAGTTTTTTTTTCATAAAAGACTTGTATAACTTAACCGAAAGCATATGAGAGAGTAGACAAAATCTTGTTCTATTAGAATAATACAAAATTTCGAAAATTTTTGCCAAATGATGAAAGAGACCTAAATCAAACAACGAAAGTTGCATAATTCACTCTGCGCTCATCGATTTCTACAGCCGCTCCTTTGGGGTTATTGGTCTACTATGCTCTATTGCTGATTGTTCTGTCTTGTCATAGAAGATCATTTGTAAAACACCTCAATGACCCTGGCACACGTGCTTTTATTGTGGGTTATGTAGATGTAGGGAAGAGATGCTTTCATATTGATGCAAGAATTGCAAGATACTGAAAGCTTTTACGAGCTTATTGTACCAGCTTCATTCCCAGTTAAAGCCATAGAAGGTGATAAAGCAATACTCGCTGCTGGACGGGAGTTGATCCCATAGCTTCCCAACATTTTCCGGTAATACAACAGCGAACTCCCTAACCTGGCTTTCTTTGGGATTGCAAGGAGGAGTGCTTGACCAGTATTCCGCGACATTAGTGGAAAAAATGAATACCTCAAGCAAGCGTATTACTAGAAGTACGGGACGTGCTCAGTTGGAAAACTATGATATGTGCCAGGACAGTCTATATAGTAAAGTGATTTCTGCGTTCGGACCTGGTATCAGGATTGGCTCGTAAAGTTTTGTTCTTCAAATTTCATAAATATCACAGATCATCTCATCGACAACATCACTCTGCACCGAGAGACAACTGTTGTTGGAGGTGTGCAAAAAAAAACACGACCAATGAAAACGCGCAAAAATAATGCCACTTGAACATCGGCATTAGGAGCCTAAGAAGAGTTTCTTGCTCTTATAAAGACGATAATAACGCAGCCCATGAAAGCACTCCAAAGTCCCTTTATGCTAACGTGCTAGCGTCAAAATGCTGCAGTACAGTATGCCGTTCGAAATGATCATAAAGTTGTCATTTAAATTGAATCCGTTTTGTAATTATTGGCTCACAATCCGAAAATACATGAATAGAATTATATGAAATATTGTATGAGATTTTATTCGCTTCTAATCCATCATTAACCATGCTGGCGACTATGACTCGCAAGCTGCCGATCAAAAAGAAGCAACTGAAAGCCGCTTGTCCCTTCTATTTGCCCAAAGAACAGGTGAAGTGGCTTCTCAATGAGGAGAACTGGTCGTTTTCGTGCTTGTTCTTGCGAAAAAGTCCGTACTAGCTCATGTTTCTGACGCTGACGCCGCTTCTAAGTTCTATAATGTCTATGTGTCTGCTATTCTCGGATTTATCTACTTATTTGATGAAATTCATTATACAACATTGTACTCCAGAGTGCAGTACAGCCATTTCAGAGTCAAATACAAACACTGATACTAAGAAGTGATAGTAGAACAATATCAATCCGTAATTGTCACCTACATTTAGGAACGACGGATGTCTCTTCACGGACACCCAATTTATACGAGAGCACGGACAATTACATCATTCAACGAACATATCTTAGCTCACAGTGAATTTCGTCAACTAGAGCTAGAAGCACGAGAGTCTGGAGGCTTTCATCGGTCATAGAAAGGTAACTCCGCTTCCTATGAAACTTGTGTTCTTAAGCGTATCCAAAACGGAAATCATGATGTAGAGAAGAATTCACCTTTTTCTTAGTGGTGGCGCTTTCTTCTTTATGCGTCTCTCAAGTTGTAGCCCTTGCAAGTTCCTCAAGTTAGCGGAGATTGTCAGTAGTTGTTGAGAAAAAGTCGTCGTGGGAGGTGTAATGCGCACACTTTCTTTTTTTTTGGACGGTTATGGAAAGGTCGGATACAGATAATCCTGAAGAAAACATTCATTATAATTTGTAAAAACTTCCTCAATTCTGACAATACTATATTTAGTAGATAAAATATAGTGAATCATAGCATACAACAGTGGGAACATTATACCTGTAATTGGATGAATCAAAGAGTTTTCCATAACTTTGAGATGTATACTGTCCTCTAACTGATATAAATTATTCATATATGTCAAAATACCAGCGTTCAGTGAATATAACGAGTTAAGCTGCACTTCATACGTCTGAGAGGCTTAATAACGCCCACAGCTCTATCCTTTCTTTATTCGAGTCAGTAAAGTCCAACATAAGATGAGATATGTGTGTTCGAAACTGAGTGAAGGAGCCAATTTTGGGGCGCTTGCGTCAAATTCAGTGGCCATCGTCATGCAAGTTTTAGCTGAATCTGGATACCCTTGTCTTGTACTCTGTTTCGGTAGTTCCCACTGTTCAAGCACTCATGTTGGCGATAATAGATTGGGTGAAACATCTTCCATGGCGAACTAGCGTATAATGATTGTACAGCACAAAACGGTAGCACATAAAGTTACAAGTTCTGTATAGTCACTGTATTTCCCTGAGAAATTCGCCGCATTTGACTGCTATTAAAAGCTCCGTCCTCTTCGTGAAAGTCTTGAATTATGGGCAAATCCCCTTGCAATCTTGAGGAGAGTTAGGCTAGAGGTTTCCTAAGTGATCGCAGGAGTGTTATTGGAGGAGTCAATAAGCACGCTTCCTGATAACGTGCATTAGACCACTTGCCTCGTCCAAAAAGATCTTTTCCCTAACGTAACAAACAATTTCTCAGGGTGATATCAAACTACTGTGTGCAAATCCACAGAGGCCTAACAAATCTTCATTGAAGCAGTTAAATAAAAAACGAACCTTTTCTTAGTGGCGAACTATTTGAATGGATGGAGTGAGAATCTGTATAAGTTAGAAAAACAGTGCCAAACTATTGCCGTTCCATTTGGGATCATAGTGAAGAAATGCTGGCTACATTCGCACAGTACTGCTCCAGTTTCTAGTCCCACCAATTGCAAACACATGTTATCTCATTGATCATTTGGCGAAGTGAGATCTACTACTCTTCGCTCAGTCATCTTGCTCGTTACTCTATAGCACCAACAAGTTTTGGACACCGCGTATCTCCCTAGACACACAATTATACGAAGGTCCATTCCACTAGACACAGCTTTTAGCTAAGACATTCAACAGATATTCAAAAGCTCAAATCTCGGCGATTTCAACATTGCGCTTAGTTTGTAAAAAGATCTTCTCACTGGGGCTGTAGCAGCCAAAATACGATTTTTCACGATTAGCGCACGTTTTCTGCGTCGCTAGAGTTGTAATAGTTTTTAACCAGACTTTTAGAATTCGTTTAATAACTCAAACTTCGTTAAACTAAAATAGGATATAACTTTTGCAAAGATTTTTAGATAGCGTCATAAGAGCGGAAACAATATCACGTAATCCCCCGAAGTTTTCTTTGCAAGTAAGAGTCATATATACACCAAGAACATATGAGCGTGTAGAGAAAATCATGGAGTAACAGAATAATACCAAAAACCCAAATCCTCCATCAATACAAGGAAAAAAACTCCAATCACATAACGAAGATTGCACGCCGCTCGCGAAACGTGCTGAAGGACCGAGCGACCGTTGTCTCCAACAGAACAAATGTTTTGCGGAGTCCATCAAGTAGCTCGCTTTACTAAAGTCATACATTAGCAGCATGATATCAAGTAAAAGGCCTAAAAGAAATTTAATGATTTCCTGTCAGACTGTTGACAGTATTTTCTTTATTACAGATTCTTAACTTTTGGAACGTTTGGTTAAATTATGAATGGGGAGACGGATTCGTGAAACACGTATGCCAAAGCTAAGTTCTATACACTTGGCAATCTTGAAACGAAATCGGTAACAGCGTAACAAGTGATGCTTTTACGGCATCGATTAACAAAACAGTTGGTTAGGATAAGTCATTTCGCTAAGCATAAGTGGCGAAAGCGAAACAACGGCGTCTGAGGGCGTGTTATACATAAACAACAAATATTTTAACGGAAGATAGTAATGTTGAACGTATAACATAATGCGGAACCTAGATGAGAAAGAAACAAACTTTGCATAGCCGACACGTCATTGTCCGGTACTTATACATGTTTAAATTCTAGAGCCGTATTGCTGCTATGTCAACTAATTTGTTGGACAAAAACGAAGCAGATAATGGCTATATGCCGACTAGGCGATTGTTAGACAGTAGCAACAGCAGTTCGAGATTGTGCAGCTCTATCAAGAGCGTAGAGGTTTGGAAATAGGCGCCATAGAGAAGAATACTCTGTGAAGTGAAATACTACACTCAAGCACTTCCGGCAGTTTGTGAGAAAACAAACTAAGCATACAGACAAAAACCTACCGATGGTTACACACCGACAATACAGTCTTCAACAGATCGTACATCAGCCGATGCTTGTACGTCAGACGATTCAACACTCACATCGATGGCTCGATAGCTTCAGCTATGTAGCCAGAGTACTTATGCGAAATTGATGTCCTCAAAGAAGATGGAGCTTTCAAGAAGAATACTCATACGATCTCGCTAACTTACCAAGTCGCTTCTTTGTCCTGCATCTTGAGAGCTAGTAGGAAGGTGGCGGTTGCCTTTGAAGATTCCAAGGCTCTATTAAATTCATAGATCACTGGTGACGTTTCGTGGATATGGCGTTCCAGAGTCAAACTCGGCATTTCGCTCATCGTCACGTGATAGTCAGTTATATAGATATTTGTTCAAGTAAATATCCATACGTATATTCGTGTATACGTATATACTTATATTCAACCAGATCCTGTACCAGTTTACACATTGACTTTGATTCTTCGGCTGCTGATTTTCATTATATGAATGGCTGAGGCAGCCACATACTAAAGTTACACTCTGATTATTAGATGTGACTTAAGTGGGCTTAGGTCCTAAACTTTTGCATTTCCACTTTCCATGATTTTCAAAAAAACAGGCTTTCTTTGCAGGGTACGGTATTCTGAGAATATATCGACATAATCCCCTCTTCCTTTAGAAAAAGTACGACGACCTGCCACTGAATGCTTTTTATTCAGAATTACAGTGGTCAATATTCTATGGCCTCCCTCTTCTAACACGTCTTAGATTAGCAGTAAGTGAGTGAAAAACCGATGTTGTAATTCAACGTCCAACATTCTCATCTCGGCTTGGATCATCTGTTGAGGAGTGACTGGTCATCACAGATTTACATGAAATTGTCGATAAGAGGTTAACTGCGTTCGTAAATCACAAGCCTAAGGATAGATTACTGGGCGAAACCATTTACAGGCCAACACGAAAAACCTCATTTTTAGACAAAATTAAGATAGCTGTGTTTGCCAAAACTTGCAGATCTTAATTAGCACTGCTTCAGTCTTTAAAAGGTATAGCTGAGAAATTTTACCGCCATTTAAATGGTTTCATGACTGACACCAAATGTTTCTTGTATCTAATTAAATACTTTCTTTTTGTAATCATTGATTAAAGATGTGAGAACTTATTCGTAGTCGTACTTCAACCACCCATTCTGAAAAATAGCTCGTGTCTCTTCGTTAAGTTGTGAGTGTTTACGTAAATAATTCAAAGCATGGAAAAGCTCTTGCTAGTACGAATTCAAAAAATTTCTTGGCTCCGACGTGGAAGTATTGTTGCAATGACTTTTTCCCGAGATTTGAGGAATCTCTTCTATTTTGTACTTTACTATTTCATACCTACATAGCTCGCCGATAGACTCAGCCTGATTTCGTGTCCTACTGAATTTCCACTGGTCAAGAAATTACGTCTTTACTTGCTTCAAGTAAAACCATGGAGAAGTTACATCAGTGTAATATTATTGTTTTGGCATTTCCCAACCGTGACACTTCGAATTAAACGGACTTCAAATTTTAAACATAATAAGTCATGACACGAGTTTAACGTGATCCCGTGAACAAACATTGTTGCTAAAAAATCGAGATACTTCAAAAAATATGGATCTTTTGCATAAGAGAACCTGAACCTAATTCAAATTCTCTTATATTGTTGTTATTATTTGAGCCAGCATGCCGTGTGGTCTGCTATTGGGCTCTTGTACAGCCCGATACACGTGTTTCGGTCCTGCAGCTCGTCCGTCAAGCTGGCCCTTCTCGTCTTTAACCAATCCTATCGGGGAACCCTACATCACCTTGTAAAGAGTAGGCGACGACGAACGATATACACAATCGCCGTCAAGTGAAAGGTCGTAAGATCGGCGTTTTCCAACACTCGATTACTTTTCGGTTTTATTTTTGAAATATTATTCCTTCTTGTATTAAGTGTCCACTTAAGACGATGCTCAAAATTAAGTATATTTTGCAATTATTTATTGAGCCAACATGTCACGTGGTCTGTTATTGAGCTCTTCTACAGCCCGATACACGTGTTTCGGCCTGCAGCCTCGTTTGAGGAGACACTTCGTAGCGTAGTCTCAAGTAAACACTGGAAGCAAACGGTATGACCTTCTAAAAACACCAGCCACGAGCAATCGAGTGTCGAGAATCGCGGATCTTGTGATTTATCACTCAATGGCGATTCTGTAATTCGTTCGCCGTCGCCTACTCTTTATAGGGTAATGTAGGGGTCCGGAGAGGACTGGCTAGAGACTAAGAGCCTACCTGACTGACGAGGCTACTAGGCCGCAACACTTATAGCGGGCTGGACAAGAGCCAGGCAACAGACCACATGACATGTCGGCTCAGATTATTATTATTAGTTGTTTCAAATTTTCAACGTGGTCTTGAGTAAACACTCGGGACAAACGGTATAATATTTTGAAAATACTTTTTATATAACTAAAAAGAATTTCTGTAACTATGGAGCTCTTCTAAGTATCTGTATTAAAAATTTGTAGGAGCCCTAGTGGTACAATGGTTTACTCTTGTCCTGGAATACACACATAGTCGTCAATTCGTTCAAACTGGACGATCGCAGCTTTTTCATTTGATAAAACACGTTTGATAGTTAACCCATCGAGGATGATATGTGATAATTTGAAAACTTGCATACTTCTTGCATTTCTCGCAGCAAAAAGCATTTCATTGACTTTTGATGGTCATTCGTGACCTGAATAACGGCGATTTCAGCGATGCACTAGGTTTCTGGAAAGGTCTTCTTAATACGCTGTAGAAGCAAAAACAAAATCTTATTCCACACATGGGGCGTAAATTTCACTCGGCCAGAGTCTGAGGAGGGATTTTCGTTCAGCTTTTCTGAAAACAACTCTAACTTTTGTAAAGGTTTCCAAAGAGCGGTGTATGAGCAGAAAGAAAATTACGCATCACATCTGAAGCAACTAGCTCACCACTTGAACTTCTAAGCTGCTTCAAAATGGTGATATAATGAGAGAGTATGAGTTCCTAATGAGATGTAAACATAGTAATGAAAGTATGAGTATTTGTGATAGTTCCTATGAGTGATGGGACAGAGTCTTTTCTACAATTCTAACACAGAAAATCTGGAATTTTTCCAAAACGGAGATAAAATTTCCAGATAAAGAATGAAAGTCGCATCGCTTCGACGCAAAATTGAATTCGCTGTGCGCAACGCTAATTGTTAGGAGCGTAATCTTCCTCATCTATTCAGGAATTTTTATTTGCTTCAAAAAAGTTCTAAGATTTTCTTAGCTGTGAAACACCACGATTTCCTCTAGACGGCCATATACTTTTGGTGAGTATATCTCCAGAAGCGAAACATATTAGTTCTTTCCATGTAGAAAAACCTTCTGGGAAATCAACTTATGTTATACCTTTCTTTCACTAGAACGTAGAGTTTCTTCGTGGTGGAAAAGATGTAGCATTTTGGCGATGCTATATAGACCGCAACGGTTTCTTATCCAAAAAGGATGTCAACTATGAGGATAAACATGTTTACACAGTCAGAGTCTGAAACGAACTGATTTACGACGTGCGACGCGGAGATAACGGTTGTTTTTTGGTTAGACCAAGTAAATCGCAGCTCGCAACGAGCCTGCCTGAATCGTGGAAGGATAGAACTTACATATCTTCACCACTGCGATTTTCTTTAACTCGGATTTTTCACTTTTACCACCTTTCTTTCATCATTTGAAGTCGCATTCGAATATAAATCTAACTTATGAGCTTGATATTGTGCACTAAAATGGAGCGATATCCTTGTTTGCGCTGCCGACAACAGTGGATTTGTTCATGCTTGAGAAATTTTATGGATTCGAGCTCCATCTTGCTGTTTCTAAAAATTCCAAATCCTATTCTTCAAGTATATTTTTTTGAATTTTGCTATTAAGTTTCACGTATGTATAGCAACTATTATTAGTCTACAAAATACTTGACTCAAGTGATCCGTTTGTCGGAATTTTACCAGCATTTGTCAAAAAACTAGCTGCAAACAAAGTTCTAGGGCTAAAGTGTCAACCCAAATTCGGGTGGCTGTGAGAAATATAAAAATAAATTGCTGTCTAAGTTTGCCGAAATCTTCCATTCGGACGAACCTCACTAAAACTGTAGTACTTTATCTATTGAAAGCGATTTCGCAGACGTTCGCAACATTTGGGCCATACTTAGCATCATAATCATACGCAGGACACAGATCAGACTCAATAGCTAATTTCAATTCTTCACTGAAAAAACATGCGAAAATTCTTAGATATTAGACGAGTTCAATAGAAATCAGGTCACGTAATTGTGGAACAAAGTTCAATGCAGGGCTGAATGTGGGGCGGGGGTCACTGACGAGGAGGACGAACCTCCGAAACACGGTGTATCACCCTGGTGGATCAACCTCGTTTAAGCTTAAAGCATTCTTTTTTTGGAATTATATTGAATGTTTTTTTTCGAGGTTTCAAAAACAGTCGATCTTTTGACAAAGTTTATTAATAATTAATCAAAAATGATTTTTATTTTACAACCACTTGTGGTGTTATGATGTTAAAATATACCCAGTAATGTAGAAGCGCTGTGCAACAGCGTTTGCATCAGCAGGGATTCGAACCCAGATCTCACTCTTTCCTGGGGCGCATGCTAACCGTTGCACCACCAACGCCCGTTTTGCGCAGCCCTCTTTTTAAGCTACAACGCGTTATCTGTCAACAGCCAACCGTTTACGGTCTGGCGGGTTAGTCGTCATCGACATTCAACCCACTTGTGATGACCGATATTGGGTATCTAAAATCGGCCAGAAATGTTTTTCATTTGACCACCACTTGCGGCGCCACGATGGTCAATATACTCATTAATGTAGAGTGCTGTGCCAAAACGTTTGCGGCTGACGAAAAGTTTATTACCTTGGAGGGTATTCATCGAGTGCGCTAAGAAAATCACCCACATAGAACATGGATCGTCTATTAGTATACTAACTATCGCTCATCAAATTCTTCTCCAAAGAATCGATGACAACATTGGAAATAATCTAAATTCACGTATCCGTGACAATAAAGTTTCACTGAAAGGAAGAAATTAACATCATAAACTTTTCTAAACAAATTACATAGTACTGCGACGGTGATGGTTTTCAATGACTGTTAGCTCACACAATTAACTATGTCTCGTTGTGATAAAGCACATACTTTTTCCAGATCGACCGCCTTGTTTTAGCACATTATGTGGCTTTAAGCAAAGAGAAACGAAACTAAAATTTACGCAGCAATGTGGAAATGTGCAGAACTTCTGCGCCAGGCAGAACTCGAACCCACACTGCACTCCATCCGCGTGCATATGCGCTAACCCGTTGCACTATTGACGCCTTTTTCCTTACCACTTTTTCTACGCTGCAACGTATCTATGTGTCATCAACCAACCGTCCTCGGTTTGGCCCAGATGGTCGGTATCAACAATGAACCCAGTCACACTGACACAATTGGGGATTGGATGATCAACTAGAATTAATTTATTTGGCCGCTTTCAGCTGTGGGATGATGCTATACATATACCCAGTAATGTAGATAATGTGCAAAACTTTCACGTCAAGCAGGACTCAAACCTGCATCACACTCTATCTGGGAGCGCGTGCTGCAAGCCGTTGCACTATTGGATCTGTGTATAACATGACACAACCGCCAGGAGTGGTCAGATAGAAAGAATTCTCAATGATCACCCACAAGCTGAAATATCTAAAATCAGCTGAAATTGTAGAATATCTTTCACAACCGTTTTGTGGGGGAATGAGGACTGAGGATGAAAACGAAACTGGAAATTTTGAACCCACAACATCATAACTGAAATAAAGATTGAATCAAAGATCCCCAATGTGCCTCATTCATACTACAACTGACAAGATGACCGCTCTTGGACATTTCACACGATAGGCTATATATGCATAAGGTAGAACACTGCTTCATCAGCATAGGATGACGTTTGCTTTGTAACGTAGTTAATATCACACGGTTCACGAATAAGATTTATTCAATAAACAATAACGTAGTTTTCGTCTTCTTCACGGCTGATAAATCCAGTCGATTATCCAATGTCGTGTGTTTTAGTTGTGGCCCTTCACGTGCTCTTCCGAAGAAGACTCGACTTGAACGACAACGAAGAAACAGAGGCTCACATCGATGACGAACTACTGTGCACCGTCGACTCGAATCATTGGCTACGAAAGAGACGAGGAAGTCAAAATTTTCACTAAATTAAACCTTACTCATCAAGCTGATGGCACAAACTAAACCATGAGAGAAAATTTTGTGTAGTGTAATCAAGGTAAAAAAAAGTCGACTTTCAAAACATCATTGCTCTGTGTGCTAGAAAATGATTCTTTTCAGCAGTCGTCTTGTTCCTGGTCTTCGCACCTGACTGGAATAGTGCCTTAATCGTCATTTTCATAAAATAGAAGAGAATGATCATTTCAGTGAAAATGGAAACAAGCAGTTTATGGATATTCACTTTCAGCGAGACCCTATGCAATGAAAAGTGTTGGAGCAGAGCATACTATCCAGTCATAAAAGGATAAAGCTCTCGGCGTTGATCAATCCCTGAGGGATGCGCCATGCATTCGACTTCAATTTCTAACTTCGTTTGAGGTGGTTGAATGCATATCTGGCCTTTACAATGACTGGCGATGGCCTCTCGCTGAAGAGTCAGTGCTGCTTATCATCCCAGACAAGTCTGAGACCTGTCTGGTACCAATTTACCGACTCTAGAGAGATGGATGGCTTGGTGAGCCATGAGCGCGAGATTGAACCAGTGACCTCATGTGCGAAGCAGGGCACTTCTAACCACTGCGCCACATGCGCTCATCTATCCAGTCATACACTACAAAATAGTGATGGACGGTATTCGATCGTGTGCCACAAAGCTTTTCGTAAGCCACAGCATGTTTTGAACGTTTATCCAATGACAAAAACAACTTCTTTGGATAGAAGATACCAGAAAGTAGGTCTCGCTGGTGCACACACTCAACGAGTCTACGATTCTCTGGGCATATCACGTGCCCCTGAATAAGACAGCTACGTGAGCTGGCGTGATGTCGCGAAATCGGCCCAACGTCTGTCGGTTATCGCGTCAGCGCACGTGTCTGCCTCATTGAGGTGGCCGTGATTTGGCGAGGTCTCCTATAGTCCCACATGTGAATTCATCACATTTTACGCACTGTGTTACAGTGAAGCGCTGTTTCAGTATCAAAGCATGGCGTTGGAATCACAAACGATTACGCTACCGAATGACTGGTAAGAGTTCAAACAAAAACCTCTGTCCGGAGAGAAATGTGTGCGTCGGGAACGCAAGGAATTCCCCTCTACAACGAGAAGAGAAAAGGCTTTTTCGCAAACTGCCACATGGAGCTCAAGGTAAAACTTTAAACTTTTGAATGATTACTGAAACTCTTGAAAAAAATCCTGTCCAGCGAATGAGGCCGGTTCCGTTGCCTCATAATGTGCAAGCATCATATGTACATGTGTGTATATGCATTAGGTCATTCCATAAGTTTTGGCCCTGGAATAATAAACGCCAGTTTCATTATCGAGAAGCAATTAAATTGCATGATATTGGTTTCGTTCAACTGCTCATTCCCTTGCCAACATCTTGGTTTACAACTTGTCGATACTTCTTCCATCATGAGCTGTCGTGATGGCAGATTCGTTGGTTACTCATGTACAAGCTGTACGTAGGAGAAAATGCTAGTGAAATGGCGCAAAGATTAATGGAGCTTGGCGCGATGATACGATATCAGAAAGGACGGCTATGAGGTGGCCCGCTAAGTTCAATGCTGCTGAGAACAGTCTGGAGGATCAATAGTGCTCAGGCCCTCCACAAGAAGCTCCATTAATCTTGCGCGCCGTTTCATTAATATGTCTCCTGGGCACCATTCGTGCCCGAGTAGCGAGCGAATTTACTCACACAACAGCTGCATCTTGAAGAAAATACAGATGAAGCGTATACCAAAATCTTTGTATGAAAATCCGCCACTGAACGGTAACAAAATCACGCGGTTTCAATTGATTCTGGTCTATAATTTTGGCGTTTGAATCTTTATTGCGAAAACATATGGAGCAACTTCTGATTAACGTCTGTGTGTGAGCACAAAATGCATATACATTTGTATACGCAATCAGTTTGTGTCCAGAGGTGTTGCTGGAACAGTTGGGTCCGCAAACCTTACTGAGATCACTGAACGCGGGACGCTTGGCTTTTGGTTCCAAAGTCTTATCATCAGCAAGGATCGACTGCTTCTTCCCGTGTTTCGTTTCGCCTTAAAAGAGGCCAATACCGCTGTATAATGTTATCGGAAAATGTAGAGCCTCAAACAGTTTTTTAGGAACCTGGCTGACTCATAAACAAAGTTCTCCAAGCGCTTCTGTAGAAAACAAAGAAGCATAAGATCCATGAATGTTGCCTGGTTTTCGTAATTGATGACGTTCGTACTGTTGTTGATTCTATTCCAAAGCATCATCCTGATGTGAACTTGGTGACGACTTTGATTAGGCGGTTATCAGATAGATAGCATGACGATCTTGCTTACAGTCAAGCAAATATTTCCACTTTTCAAAAGAAGCAGCTGACTAGTTAAGATGTTATAACGCAATATTGTACAATGGCCTTCTTATCGAATGAGTAAAAGGTTCTGTGTTATTTGCAAATATCTAGACTAGGACGAGAAAGGAAAACCTTTGATTTCGAAGCCATAATTGACATTACTGTGGTCTACTTAGAAATGGAATTTGCTTATTCCATCTTTGCTATTTGATAGAGTGAGAAATCAACTTTGAAATTCTTATAAAGAAAGTCATAACATACATGTGAGTTTTGATCAATTTTAGCAGTCCCAATCATGCAGCTTTTATATGCAGCCATATTTTCAAGTCAAAAGCAGGGCTTGGTCAATTCTGGCGGTTGTGATAGGACGTGGGCAGCTTGTAATCTGCACTGTGCAGCTACTGTTTAGCGACGGAGTGAATCGATCCTAGTCTAGCCAATAGCTTTATATCTGCGAGTCATATAGACTCCAATGCACTGGTAAGCGAGCACTTATAGAAGTCTAAACAAAGATGGAAGAATAGCAAATCTACTCGGGAAGCCGATATATCTTCAAGAGAGTGAAGATAAAGAGATCACTACAAGAGAAAGCGTGATTCCTATAAAGGACATAGAAGTCTTTTGGCCAGAAGCGTGACTTAGTGCATTGAATTCCATTATGGAGAAGGAAATCAAGTCTTCATGCATGGAAGACCGCAACACTCCTCCTAAGTTGAGGAGTAGTCAAATGCGCATCAAATGTTTGCTCGAAATTAATCTTCAGCAGACGGAGTCGCAACTTGGAGCGAACGATGTCGCCCAAGCTATTCAAGTTTTAGCAAAAAAGCGACACATATTCGAAAATTTCGTTGTTTTGGGGACCCTTTCAGTTACACGAGGAAAACATAACACAGCAACAAAGAAAATTGTCACTTTCTCACAAAGCTACGAAATGTTTAGTCGACGGTAAACAAAGTGAACAACAGTGTCATTAGATTAGGAGAGGCTTGAAAGGCTGTCAAGGGTAGCAATAGCGGAGTCGCCAAGAAATGAGAGAGTATAACTGCATCTCCAGCAATCGCTCGACAACTCTCTTGTGCAATCATCGTTGCTCGAGCAAGCATCATACCAGCGCATCGACAGAGCTCATCTCCGTGCCATCGAAGACGTAAAGTAATCAGACCGTTTGACAAAAATAAGATTATTGCATGAAAGGAACACGAATGTCGTCTAGAACGGATCCTCAAAGGACGAGATCGGACTAAAGCAGTACGAGGCCAATCTTCAAAGGGACCCTTTTATAATGCTGCAATGTTCAATCAAAATTATCTTTCACGCATACATATTTCTCGCCTGACAGAGCTCTCCTTGATCTACTAGTGATTATTCGAAAACGTAATGTTTGCTCATTCCAACGCTGTGAATATTTTGAAAACAAGACTGATTCACAAGCGCGAAAGGCTTCTCTTTGGCAATTCGCGGGAAGCCGGATAAGGGGATAATGGGAGTTGCGCAATTAACGATTAATTTTCCACCGTTCATATGTTAGTGTGATTTTTTTGTTGTTCAACTAGAAATCGGTTCCACGTTTTGAAAGGGAAATTCTAGATAAAACTTATAATTCAGCTACGAAAAGACTTCAAATCCTTATATTGTGTTATGAATACGGATAGATTAGTCCATTATTATTATCACTTTTAGGTAATTTAGGATGTTACAACATCCTAGTGGTTTCTATCAATGACTCGAAGACATTCAGATATTGCGAGATTTTCTCTACACGTCCATAAGCTCGAAACTCGATCAACCACCGTGTCGGTTCATCTTGCTGCCTCACCCAGCAAACCGTGAATTGGCCAAAACCACTTTGCTAGCGCATGTGAATCAATCTTATTTTCCCTGCTGCCTTGAGGAGATACTCTGTTTTTTCAGGACATAAGCACAGAGATGAATCAGCAAACATTGCGCTATCGAATTATTATTAAACAGCTCACAAAAAAAAACTCTGTTCATCTAGACGTATGCGCGTGTGAAGCATAAAGGACTTCCTCCTGTAGCCATGCTAAATAAGCTTTTCCGGAAAACCATTCACGTAGCCGCTGAAACCAGGAATTTAATCTTTCAGAAACGACGAGTATCAGTTGAGGTTCACAACTATTTGAAGACCTTTCACGCTGCATAAAAGTTTTCTCCTAGACATTCAATAATAATTCAAAGCTTCATTCTCTATAATTTCAAAGATCTGTGCGGTTTTAGAAAAAGAATTTTAATTATTTGCAGCAGCAGAAATTTAACTATGGTTTACACTCGATTCTCTTTATTTGCTCGATTGGTGCTTCGATATGGCTCATCACCAAAGTTTCACAAGTCATGAGATAGCCCATATCTCGACAATTACGATAATGTAATTAATTTTATTGAATGGTAGCCAGAGCTCTGTATGAGCGGAAAGAAGAAGAGCACGTTTCACGCCTAAAATGTTACCCTGCCGCATGGACGTCTTAGATGGTTTTTTGGTGATTGTAAATAAATTTTATAGATCGAGGTATTTTATTGCGACCCATCAAATGGAATACTGTGAATGAACCTTTGATAAAGGTCATTAGACGTTAAAAGTGATTACTTCTTTTAAAATTCTTTATTTTTAAACGGTAAAATCACGCTCTTGTAAAAAAATAAACAGACCTTCAACCCCTATGGTGCATTTTCTAACGTCTGTCCTACGAAAACGTGGCTTGAAGGCACATCTTCTGCAACACTGTTAAGAAAAACACTTTTCATAACTCTGTAGCATGCAGAATAAAATCTTGTTTCTCACTCGCCTTTGGCTTTCATTTTGACTATGAGTAGAGATCGCTGGAAGCACGAAAAATAATGTTGGCGCGTAGAGAATTTTTCGTGGTATCAGAATCATGCGCTTTCATCTAGAGTTCTTGTCGGTATTGTAAAAAAATCGTCAGTGAGGTAAAAATAGTTGCCACCGTTCAAACTTATGGTGTGGTAGAAAATTACGGCACTACAAGGTAGATCAGGCGATTACCCCACTAAACAAGCTGACGCTGTGGGTTCCCTTCACATTTTACTCAGCTATGAACCTTTCAGGTCTTTGTTCAAAGGCCAACTGACGGGGCAGTGTGTGGGGCAGGAGCGGAGAGATCGGTCGCGCAATAAACATTCTCATATTCTCCATAACATTTGCTTATAATTTAATCTAATTGATATTTTACTTACATTCAATTTTTTCAATTTTTTAAAAAATTTTATTTTTGAAGTTCTTTCAAATCCGCTGTTTTTTAACTTGAGTTTGGTAATTTTCAAACGGTAATCTAAAGGTGCACATGTCGCGATAGTAAGGCGGGTAAGATAAAACTTCCCAAAACTTCCCAAAACTTCCCAGCTCCGCTCTTTTATGACGTTATCTATCGGCTTTGCATCATGAGGTCGAGTTATCATTCAGCGAAATCATTTTGTCGTGTCCTACGATCCATTACATTCGTTTTATATACACTTCATAGGTTAAATTGATTATTTATTGTTGATAAAGTGCTGTATTAACTGTTTTATTAGATTTTCGGCCCTCGTAGTAGGAGACGCCTCTCCGATTCCACCAAACGCACACTTAACCTTCTTTCTACAAATATACCATTTTGCAGTCGATTTTATTGGTTTTGCGGGGTCGGTCCATGATTGTTCATGCTTTAGCTCAATATAAATCCACTTTTTCTCCGTTCACTATACGAAACAAAAAAACCTTCCTTTCTGTCGACGACAGTTTTCTCCAAACTAAGCATGAAAATAAGGCTTCCCGCAAATAGCGTCTTCGGATACAAAAGTTGTCATCTCCAAAGTAGTATAAGAACCATCGTTGCTTGTATGTTAGACGGCGATAAATGAATACTCGAACACATCCGCTGGATGGAATCTTTTTTGGAGTGTTATCGATTATTCAAAAGCTTAAATCTCTGTTATACACGTTCGTAGCCAGTTCATCAAAACAGCCTTTTATACCCTTACAAAAGTCAGAATAGAATTATGTTACACGTGACTAACCCGTTTTTTTTCTTATCGCGATTATATTTCGCTGAGCAAAACTCCCTCCTTAGACTACTGGTACTCTTTCGATAGTAGATGTCTTGAAGTCCCACAGATGTTTTTATACGAACTCCCTTTATAGAGCCGTAGGAAAAAAAATATATGTGCTTCAAACCTCGCTGGTCAGAGGTCTTTCTTTAAACTACCAATATTCGTTCGAAAGCGTAAGGTCCAATTGTTTCCAGCGCTGTGCTTATTTTCTAAAAAGACTGTTTGAATCTATTGTAGCAGAGAAAATATGACCGAGTTTCACATGTTCGGCTAGCTCATTACCGGACATCTGAAGGTATGGAAGGAGCGGGGTCATCGATCGATGCCCTGACGCGTTAAACTTGTGAGGTGTGTCTCGCCTTCAACTGAAAATTTTCCTCTTTGGATGTTGCTCCTTGCAAAACGATTGGCTCTGTAACTGGGAGATTTTCTCTATTCGGCTATATGCTTTGCGTGCTTTCCGTCAGTTGAATGCGTGAGCAAAATGAAAGCGCGCTGAGGGTGTGAGACATATTTCATTTTAATTACTACAGCGTTATGAGCACTTACTTTGGTTGCTTTTTGAGAACTACCGTTTTTTATTGTGAATGTCGTTGAATGGTGATCGCGTCAATTCTCCTTGAAAACGTTAAATATTCCTCAATACTTTTTCTCAAATTTTTGCAGGAAAGGAAGCAACCACTGTTTTGAAGAAGGGAAGGAGAGCGAAGCTCAATTTGGTTCATAAAACTTTGACTCTGAAGTTTGTAGACTGTACTTTTGACAAAATTTTCATGATAAGGGTTTACTTCGCTTCTTTTTCCGTTTCGTACTCTGAAGGCAGACTAATTTTTGTGCAATAGAAGTCTCGTATCACAGTACTTATACCCCCCAGTTTATGTCCAATGACATGAGGCTGTTCTTCTTCTTGCTAAAATTATCACTCACAGATATGTGAAGCATCAAAAATTTGCAATGGACATTTGTCAAGTAGTGTAAAACATTTTGGGATTGAGGATGCCTAATGACATTGTATTGGGGAAAAAGTTCTGAGAAAATGCTTGTAAGACATTTATTTATGCGCCTACCCGAGCAAAGGCAAACTGAACTAATTAACAACTAGAACAACCTTCGGCAAACTTTTTAATCCAGCTGTACACCGTACTTTTGCCAACTGTGTCCTCGCCCAAGCCAGATTGATCTGCTCACTTGCCATCGTTGCATTTGAACCCAACAGCCATTCGTGCATCATCAGCAGCCTAGTTTGCTCGCTTAATAGCTCCATCTAGAATTAAATAGATAAGTTGTATAGCAATCAGCGCGGGAGAAGACGAGCTTTCAAATGAGCTCAAAAACACAAGAAATGGCTAATATCCAACGAAGTTACAAGCATTTATCAGAACTTCTTCCCCCACCTAATACTTAGATAGACGGATAATTGAATGATGCGCTTTATGGGCGACTCGACTTCGACGAGAGTCAGTTGGTAATCCATTATCATGTCTCAAAGGCTAGGTACAAATGGTTTCCGTGTCTGTGGCGCTTATATAACGTCAAAAAATACTACAACTTTTATTCGTCTCTCATTCGGCGAACTTCTTCTTTTTGGATAGTTGCCATATGCTATCATAATTTTTGATTCGTTTTCTGTGTGCTTTAAACTTGTCATCAAGTTGGATGGATTATTCACCGAGGTTTGCAACTGAGAAGTTCAATTTGATTTCGTATGGGCTTGCAGTATCACAAAACAGGTTTCAAATAATCTGCTCGAAGAGCACAAAACTCTCATCCTGTCGCCATCCTTAACCTTTTCTCAGCTCAGTGTGTAAATTAGAGGTTTAGACCTGCCTTGAACACTGAAGTGTTGTAAGCGTAAGCGAAACTACTCATTCCAAAACGGTTACCAAGCCGCACCAATCATTCGATTTGGGTCACGTTTGTGGTCAATTGCGCTCCTGTCCTCCACTTCATTTGGATAGTTGATCGTTATCTCTTAATCACTAGTAGTTTCTGATAAAATTCTTAAATCGCCCGCAAAATTCAGCTCAGATAAGAGTTGCCCTAATTTTCATGGTATGTTCTTTGTCCTCGATAGCTTAGCAGTATCATTCATATGAGAATACTTCCTATTCATTTGGTCCTGTAGACCTTGAAATGATGTAAATGCCGAAATTTTATCATATTACACCTATAATTCGTATAAGGACACAAAGATGAAACTCTATTGATCGATCCTTGATAGATGCTGTCAAACATTGTAAAAAGTCAGTGGATTCATATCTGGATTATCCAATGACTAATCGGAGCCTATCGATCTATCAAGTCGGACTGACCATTCTCCCGAGCAGGTTTCAATCCGTAGGCTCCTTAACGATGCGCGGCTTAATGATCCCAGGGCGTGCGATAGAACTGACAGCAGCGTGTGCGGTACAGTTTCTCTCACCGCAGTGCTACATGTTTCCCTCCTTAATGTTTATTTGTGAGCTGATTTGTGTCTGTTTATCATCCTGCATAGATGATTGTTTGTGTGAAACACACAGATTATAGAAGATCTTATTTTCCCTAATCTTTGAAAACACTTTTTTTCTTTCAGTGGGACGAACATGCCAATTTGGCTCTCCTGTGCGAACGTGACGTAAAATTGCTGACTTATGATATTCTTCCGATGGAGGTGGGTTTACTGTTTGATCCGATTACGTCTTCAGTCTGAGTTTGATGTCCTAATGCCATTGGTGTTTTAGTACAACTGTGTTTACTACGTTATAGGAATCATGGTATGAAAGAGCTCTTGGCTTCCCTTAAAAGCTCGCTTGCAGCAAACTCTATTTTGAGTCTTTGGAACCAGAGAAGCGCAAACAGTTCAATCACAGTTTCCACTTCATCGGGAATGAATCGCAACTGACAGAGCACTTTGAATTCTGATTTTTTGCTCAAATAAAGTTCACCGTATTAACAACATTCTCAAATTTATTATATTCATTGTATGTAGTACACGAAAACACGAAAACAAAACTTTAAATTCCTTCGTCTTACTGAAAATAAATTTTTTGCATCGGAGTTCTAATGGTTTAAGTATGGGAATTATTTTATACTCTAGACAATATGGTGTATTGTGGGCAAGCATCTCTATAACTAGCTTCACAAAAAAATTGCACTCGCGGTTTTACAATTCCTACATTGATTTCATGAAATTCGCTAAAATTGAGCTCAGAGAGGTAGAGATACCAAATGTTCAAGGTAGGAACATTTGTTTTTCAAAAGATAGTTCTTTTATGAAGCTTTCATTTCACGGCTATATAAATTATTCTTAAAATCGTGCAGTTCAGAGTAGAAACGCGGGCGCTTAACTGAATAGTCTGCCCTTGGCTTTCCGATGAAATCGAGTGTGAATGATTACTTCCATGTCGTCTCAATTTTTCATGATTCCTTGAAGCATTCGACTTATCAAGTCAAATTTACCAGATTGCATTTCCTCATATATCATAACTCTTTTTGATAGAAGTTATATGTAGCTGGTAAGCGTTTGCGTCAATGATGTCTTTTTTCGGATTTACTCTCCGGTATAGTAGGATTGATCGACAAGGCTTATATCTATAAGAGTTGTTTCAGCCTCAAGTTTTTATTTGAATTATGTCTCCGACTCTGTTATGTGATCTTAAAGAGTTGTATAAAAAATTGGTAAAAAATTTGTTCAACCCTTATCTTTTTTTTTACATTTGTGTGGAGTAATTGCGAGAATTTGCGATTTCCTTTTCAAAGAAGATGAGTTATTATGCTGTTAAATGATGCCTTTTAATACGAAAATCATCAATTGATGCTTACAGTAACCATACTGAAAACCAAATTAACAGTGCAATTGAATCGTAGGTAAATTATGGAGGCAAAGTGATGTTAATTTGAGAAAAGCCGCTTCGTGTTACTACCACGTGCCTGTTAGCCAGAATGAATTACGGAAAAGTTTCGGTCTAATGACACAATTCTCTTGTACGTTTGAAAAGTTGTCATATGTAGTGGTTAGAGGGCTTACGACATATATGTGGTCGATGGTTCAACTGTCTGCTATGACTTGCTAACCCTTCAATACCACCGAGATCGGCGAATCGGTGTCATACATGTTTGAGGCGATAGCAGCACTAACTTGACATATCGTTAAGCCACTATGAGTTAGAACATCCAGACATCCAGTCACAACTGCCAACTAGTGGAAAGTGATGGCCAATGGGCTGTGCATTTATGCCGATCAGTTAAGAATTTGATGTTGATGATCACAGTCTGTGGAACGATCTGATGTAGATTCGATCGACCGTCGCCGTTACAGGTCCTTGCATCAGTTAGCGGATTCTAAATTGAGAATTTCATTGATTGATGATTACCACATTTTCCTGGATGGAATTCTGCTGACTATTCTTCTTCACATGGCAAGCATTTGTTTTATAGTGTAACTTATGGGACATGAATATAACTCGTAGTCTGCTTCTTTCGATCAATCTACACTTTGGGAGCGAGGTTTGGATAACTGCAACGACTTAGTAGTTGAAGATTAATTCCGTTACACGACACGGGGTCAAAAACCGATCCATTCAGCTGGACAAGAACTATTCATAAGAAGGTTCGAAATTATTCGAAAGCCTAAATCTCTGGTTAGCGCAGTAGGGGGCCGTTTTTCAGAAGCCCTTTTATAACTCTGTGAAATTCAAAATAAAATTAAGTTTCGCAGCGGCCGCTCAGTTCAACCATTATTTCAATGAAAGCACGAAAAGCAGAAAGAGTAAAGAAGATTGAATAGAGCTCAGTCTTGCGAAAAAAACGCGTATATGAAGTACAAATGTTTGTTTCTGTTGAGAAGTTATAAACAGACTTTTTTAAAAAACCGGCTAAGCATTGCATTAGCCAGTGATTTTAGCTTTCGAACAGCTGCAGACACTTCTATAAAAAATCCTTGTCCAACGAAAGGCACTGGTTTTGATCCGATGCGGTCTAGAGGAAAGCCCTAGATCACCGTGATTACTTTCAGTGTAGGAATATCTTGCTCTTCGTCTTCATGTGTGTTTCATTTGTTAATAATTTTCAATAATTTTTATTGATTTGTTGATTCCATTCTAAGGATCTAATTTGTATGCTAGTGCAGAGCTTATTTTGGGCATTTTCACTGAGTGTAATTTAGCTGCAATACAAAATGTTTTTTTAAAGATCTTATAATTGAGAAATCAAGATAAAAAAAGAGCAATTTCAACAAATTATACTTGCGATTGCGGAATCTATGCAGGGCAGCACAAAGGCTTGGAACTAATGGAGAAATATGGGGGACAAGGAGGCTTTGGATTGCGCAGATCGGCGTTTGCTCAAATGAATTTGTCGTGGCAATATACCGTAGCGGATGAGAGGTGTGGAAATACTAATATCAATGACGGTGTAATGTAGGCCAAGTGAAGAAAATCTGCGGAAATCTGCTGTCTACAGCAGTTTCGCTAAATGTTGAAGGCGGCCAGAATAGCTTATCAAGCAATTTATGGCCTTCCGTAAGTAGAAGCAGCTAGTAGTATAGTAAAATTTTGAACAAAGTAATGAGAAACTTTTCTACCAAGTTTCCGTGTTGTTTTGCAACACCATAGTGAAGATTTCAGATTCATTAGACAAGTTACAAGATATGAAGATTGATTTCGGAGTTTTTAGATCGTGAATTTCCGTCATATACTGAACAATTGTCTTTACAATATTACTGAGTTCCTTTTAGATTGACATTTATCAAGCTCAATATTTTTGAATAAGTCTAACACCACTGACCTCTAGACTTTATCCTGCGTCAGTAAAATTGCGCGATTTTCATTATTACTAGGTATTTACAGTCTTCACTGTATTTTATTTTTTGTGGATTTTTTTGAGTTCTTAAGTTCTCAGTATAGACACAAATGTTAGCACTGTAACTGGCGTACCTTTATTGCCATATTCACCAGGCAGGCGTGCCCCAAAAATAGTGGATACACAACACATCTGATATCCACGTAGTCTTCACAGTAGGAAAAGAGTGACCAAAATGGGCATCGCCACTTGATATCATAGAACCACTCCTATATGAAAAAAGTGGTTTTGTTGTGGGTTTCCTTTTGACACTTGCTTCTATAACAACTCGTTTCATGTCTGCTTATTTCGCATATCTCTCCATCAAAAGTGCCTATAACGACTCCTCCAAGAGTTTGTCTATAATTTCTTAATCGTTCATCTTGTTACCGAGATCAGCACAAATGACCGTTGGGACAATAACGGTTAATGGACTAAGTCGAAGAGGCGGACAAAAGAGAGTTTAAGGTCCCGCATGGCAGCGGTCAAAAAAGCAAAGATGGCAGCGAACCAGCGTCCCACGTTTGCAGACGACTGCCGACAAGGAGCATATCCCTCGCCCGTAGCTCACCTTGGGCCACTGAGTCGCTGACAGTTTCTCTCATGTCGCCCAATTGCATACACGTGTCAACTCCTTTGCATACAATACTTATTCTCATGTAGTAATCGAGTTCTGGTAGTTCACTTTGTCTCATGGCGATGTAATCGTGTCGCCCACTTTCGTGGCAGAGCATATAAATCAGTCATATTCGTTTAACAGTGCGTGTGGCGTACTGGCTAGAGGTGCTCTGCGTCGCACAAAAAGCCGATTGTGCTATCTTGCGCTTATGACCCATCAGCTTTCATCGTTTCGGGGTCGATAAATTGGTGGCAGACCGGTCGAAGACTTATCTAAGACGATAAACAACTCTTTATCGATACAGCGGTAGGTCAGCCGAGTCCTGTAAAGGCCAGATATGTATTCGATCACCTTAAACGGTGTTAGAAAGTGAAGATAAGTACATGAGCAGTAGCTTTTTCTTTTGAGTTCAATCTGCCCATATCACCAACACACCGTATCACATATCATAGTACCGTTTGATATGCAACTTATTTATTTAGACCATCTATTGAGCAGTCTATTTCATATAAAAAAGTAGTGCATTGTTTACAGCCTAGCGTTTTTTTTTTTGCTATAACAACAACGTGTATAGATAATCTTCTATACTCATCAGCATCAAACAGCCTGGCTTAAAGCGTCGTGTTAGGTGATCGAACCAGGAACCTTCTTCCGTTTGCCTGCATCACTAAGCACACCGGCGGGGTGGGGCTAGATCCATGATTGTGTATTAACCAAAATGTTAAAGCCTATAGATGACACCTGCTTCTTTGTAATGAATTTGGACTGCAATCAAGCCTTCGAAAACATATCCCAAAGCCTAATTTTTACAAGTCCACTTTTGAATTAACCCACCATGACAGTCTTTGTGAAACATCAAGCGAGGCACTATCAGAATTTCTATCTATTGCGTCGGAAATAGCCAAATCGCCACGCAATCACCAAAATTTGGTCTGAATAAGACCACACTTCTCTCTCACGACAATGCCAAAGCACACACACTAGAAAGTTCTGCCTTACCCATAACGCTGGATCTTGCCAGCCGCCGCTTCTTCAAGGCATTCTCAGTACTTAGTGGAAGACTATCGAACGAGGATTCGCTGCAAAACATTGGTGCCACTGAATTTTGTGTAAAAGTCGTTCTACTGTTTACTTTTTATGAAGAGAAAAGAAAAACATTTTAAAGGTTAGAAAATGATAGGTTTTGAAGAGAAAAATGCAAAAGACTGTTCAATTGTGAAATTGTGCTATAGCGTCCATTTTGTCCGGTATGCTGTAAGCAAAGTATTGCCTGAGCAGGACAGTGACACTCTAGATTTACCGCTTTCATATCTTCTTTGCGGATCCAAATACCTGCCTTCGACGCTCTTTCTCGCATCAATCATCCACGAATGTTTTACAGTTTTTACATGGGGGTTCGACCGCAGCTTTCCGATCTTTCTGTCGTCATTAATGTCGTCAAACACTGTTCGAGTCGATTTAGCTGATCTTGAGACGGCTGTACTAAATCATTTCAAATCAAGCTTTCTTCAAACAAGTCCCTTTTACTTCGGAGAAGTGATAGGCGTGGTGAGTCTACGGGACGGGATCAAACAATCAATGGCGTATGTGTTACGGGGCACCTGTAACCACTACACTCCAACTGCTTAACATCAAAAAAAGAAGATTAACAAATTCTGGGCCACTGGTACCGTTGTGCTTTTCCGATTCGTTGCAATTCGGGGTCAGTGACACATCTTATTAGGTATTCACTAATTCTTACAATCAATTTGTGTTGTCTGATCTTACATAAGGTCGTTAGACTTGACAGTTGCGCCATTCGAAAACTTTTTTTTTGCGCAGAAGTGCTGTAGGTTTTTGATAGCCTAGCACTTGAACACTGACTATGAACTAGTATAAGTCAGCGTTTCTATGTCCTCACGTTACAATATCTCTTCCAAAAGAAGTTTTCATTACGTATGGTAATGAAGGAGCAAGTGTTGATGACTTTTTTATGATATCTGAACGTAGTCATCTTTCGTCACGTTACTCACAAAGACAGGACTGATAGGGCCTTAATGAAAAGATTGGAATCGGTTGTGAAGAGTTAAGTTCCCATGGATTTAGGCTTAGAGCGAGTTATAAGCGTATCTGAAGCTCTGGAATCAGTGATCAGTACGTAAATCAACATCTCGGCCAGTGTTTTTGTTTGAGATTTATTTCTTCATGAACCTGGGGTACTGTCCTTTTGATAATTTCTTTTTATAAAAAGAATTTAACCATCAATAAGGAAGAGTTCTTTTCTGAGATTTTCTCATTACTATTTTCGATTTCTATTCAGTTTCTGGTTTATTGACCTGAGACAGACGAATAATTTTGAATGGTTTTTTATTTGTCCCTTTTGATGTAAAATTCACTTGTATTACTTGTCGTTCTAGCGAATTTCGTCATAGATTACGTATCATCTTATTTCTATACTTTGTTGACATTTTGCTCTTATTCCTCGTATCTTTTTCTAATTGTCGACTTTTTGTGATAAAGAACTTGGTGAATGTATGTTGTAGTCAGATGCCCCTTTTCTTAACCGCAGACATAATCATGCTTACCATTTATACTGTACTTACTTAACCCGATTTGCTAAATACAGTGTTTGGAGTGTCGCAAAAACTTCATTCAGTTGCGCCTAATGTTCAAGCCTTTTTTTTGAACTGGTCAAAGCGCATCCTGTGGCGTTTATTACTGTGGGTGAGTTCAAAATTCTTCGTTTTTTAGATTGTAGAAAGGAACGTCCTATGGATATATAGGTACAATGTGAAACAGTCTGGAAACTAGGCCGCTTCGACTTTAGGCTGTCGACTCACTGAGCTGTTTGTTAACCACATTTGTTCTTTTGAAACGATGGTTTTAAGCTCCAACAAGACTGCTTTCCTCATTATGTTTGAGGTATAAACATCAAATTATTACAAACACGACTGAACTTAAGCGAACCAGTTATCAGACACTTCAATCTCTCCTTCCTGTTTCACAGAGTGGAGGCAGGCACAACAGTGAATTCGGAGAAAAACGGCGTGACGTTCATTGGCAATTTTCAATGGGAACAAGAGATGCAGCTAGTTATAAGTGGGTTCTAAATTCTAAGTGTCACTGCACAAATTCATTTGGTAGCAACTGTTATGAGGTTCAATCACTTCGAAATTATCAGATCGATGAGGGACGCTTTATGAGTATTGTTACCTAAAAACATCCTGTATTCAAGTACTTTCTGAAAGTGAATTATGTTGTGATATTCCTAGATCGAGAAGAGCCTCTGAAACCGTTCTCAAAAGCTTTCTCTCAATTACTTGATTCACTAAAGTTTAATGGCGACCAGGTAATTTGTTTCTATACAGCTCGTTCACTATTATTTTCGACCCTACGGTTTTGTTTTAGCGATGAAGATACATTTCGGAGCATCGAGCATTGAAAGTTATCTGCGACATGCCCAATATCGAAGAGGCTATTGAATTGATTGCACATTATGAATATCGGATTTTGTGCGTGGTTTTTTCCACTTTAGGGCTTTTTTTCATTTAGATGAGGTTTGTTTTTTCTCGCGTTTGCAACTAGTGAAAATTAGGAGTGTTATTATTGCAGTCTAGTCGGCAGCTAACTCCTCTGAGATCACAGGAGGTATTGTATCTGACAGCGGCTATTTCTGACTTCTATATCGAAGAAGACAAGCGTGTTTGTTTTTTTTCCAATAAACCATCCTGTTTTCTGAAGGAACTTATTAAATTTTTATTTGAAGGATTGGAGACGGAAAATCTGGATTTTTTGGCTTACACACAAGATCCGGTCAAGCTGTGGTGGTGGTGAGCTATATGAACGACTAAGTCTTGCACCCAATGCATTTGACCTAATAGTTTAGATGATAGCATCTGCATCCTATGTGATATCTGTTGAGTATTATGTGATAGTATTCAGAATCTTTGTTGTTTACATAACAAATATACCAAAATCGCCTGAGAAGAGAGGGGAGGTGGGTGTGGGAGAGTGGCTGTGGCGCTCGTCGTGACGTGAGGCTAACACTCAACACTCTCTGACAGTGAGCAACGAACGTCCTATAAAACACCATAGTCAGGCTATTCTCGAGATTTCAAGTAGACGCGCTCAGCCAGCAATTTACGGCGTTCAAGAAAAAGACGAAAAATAAGTGGAATGCTAGAAGTGCCGGGATACAAGTTAGAAAAGACTGTGAGATGGATCAAATAAAGTGCTAAAAAATGCTCTCTAGTGATAAAATACATATCTTTAAATGTTTAGCTTGGACCTGATAAGTCAATATTAGTTCCGATGACTCGTGCGGCTATTGAGAAATATAGACACGAATTAGTTATCGGCAATATCCTACAGACCAGAAAACAACATGTGGTTTTGGTTCACGCTTAAATACGGCGAACATTGGCTTGGCTGAGGTAACTCATTGCCTATCGACAAGAATCCATTTATAACGACTTTCTTACGAGGTTTATGGTGGTATGATGCTGTAACTATATATCCAGTACTGTTGAGTGATAAAAAGCTAGAGTCGAAATAACATGTAGATGAGAACGATTGTCCAGCCTCACCTTTTCAATAATCAATTTGTCCATTACGTTTCCATTAACTGCTGATCTATCTGTGCTTTGTCTTGACCTGTTACACTGGTATTTGAAATGCCAAAAAATTTTTGTGACTGCAGTTTTTACATCTGAACGCATAGGATAATAAACACTATAGCATTAATAGCAGAATGGACAACCTTTTGCGGCAATGTGTACTGTTTTCGGTACATGAGCCAAACTATTTCCCTGAAATCCGGCTCTATGGAATCCGGCTTTTTTGGGTCTTTTGGCGGAGCCGGACAGTGGGACTGCAACATCAAGAAATCAGTTTGCTGCGATGTTACTGATGATTATTTATAAGTTACAGTTACAAGTAGATACTTATATGACCCGACTTCAGTGATAGTGTGGGCCGAGTATGAATTCCATCCACTTCTCTCTTGCGCGAGTGTCGTCCAAGTGGGGGTTTCTTTTAGAACATAGCATTTCTGAAAATGCATTCGCAGATGATAGGCGATAGACGCGAGACGATTCTGAATGGCGATTAAATTAAAAAAAAAACGTCGTTCAAACTCTCTATGGGTGGTGTACGTACTTCCTGACGTAGTTGAAGTTTCAGGCTGCATTGGTCCTTCGTAGGGTAGCGCTGGGAGCAGTGTTGTATTAAGGTGTGCGCAAGTTTTTAGGTGTGATAATGGTTCAGTGGCTTATTCAAGAGACCTGTACGCAGCCTATGTTGCCCTATTTCTCCTGCGTAGTTCTTTTTTCATGTTGAACCTCGTGTTCAGTATTTGTTGAGAGTACACACCTATGAGGTGTTTTCTTTGACGCGAGGACTATCCACTTCCATATGCTTACCTTCGCATTATAGATCCCTGACAAATTGGGTTCCTTTTCTATCTATCCGTAGTACAGTCTTTTTGCCTACTTCGTTGATTTAATTGAATTGTATTTACTTTAGTGTCAAGTTGTGACCGCACTAGAAAGTTTTTTTTTTACTGTCTAGCAACTTATAAATACCATTGATTTCGGTGTCATCTAAAAATCGCGTTCCAACAGGAATGACGATGAGGTGGGGCTTGTTGACACGTTAAGGACGATGCGAATGGAACGACCGCCTCATATTTAAGAGGTGTCATAGCGAGCCTCGGCTGCTTCTCACTCGTTTCGATGTCTCTTTCAACATTGTGTTTCTGTGTTAGTCAGACATAGAATGATTTATCTTTACAAATATCTGTTCATTTTTTGTCACAAATTCTCGTAATCAGCTGATCGGGCATTTAGAAAGAGTTTGAAGTAAACTATCTACAAGTTCTTTTATTTTTCTATTATAAATATACGTCCAAGAATGTTAAGTGATATGCAAAGCTTTCGACCCCAGGCTCAAGTTGAATCTATGGAGGTCTGATGAACCACAGCGTATATTCAAACCATTGACCACGTGCATGTGTGTGTGTGTGTGTGTGTGTGTATGTGTGGTGTGTGCGTGTGTGTGTGTGTGTGTGTGTGTGTGTGTGTGTGTGTGTGTGTGTGTGTGTGTGTGTGTGTTTGTGTGTTGCAGAACATCGCTAGCGACTGCGCCACACACGATCTAATATTACCTTAGCAATCTAAGTATATGAGTGCGCTACTTGTTCACTCGGTCACGCATGTGGATTTTGTCCACCTTATCACGCTTTACCATGAAATTGATTTCTTCATATTATTGCTTGTCGTGGTCGTGCTTGAACTTGCTCGTAACGTTCGTGTGAGTTTGATTCGTTTCCAGTAAACGTCATACTTCTTTGATAATTACAGTTCGACAAACTATGGAGGGATATGTACTTTGTGATGAAGAAATGTTGGATATCGAGCCGCCGTTCGATGACTCGTTGAAGGAGGATGTGGTGGTCATGGATATTCAAAAGGACTGCGGATTTGGAAACATCATCAATCGTGTGGACACTATGTTTGACGTTAGTTGATTTCAGATCGGTGCTGACTTCATCGGGTGGAAATGACACCGCTTATGAGTTTCAGTCCTTAAAAATTGGTGAACTGCTGCGATTTTTCATCTATGATGAAAAATTGGCTTCAACATAATTCATCTTTCTCCCAATTGTTGATTTGGTTTTGGCAAAATGTTGACTTTTCTTATCAGTGCCCCCATATACTTGATATTGCTCCTGATTACTGTTAATATCCCTTCCCCCTTCCCCCCCTCCCCCCCCCCCTCCCACCATTAACCTGATATGACTTTGTGGTATTAGTGGCCATTTGTACAATGTGCTGAGTTTTTTCAATGGTTTCCTTGAAACTGTTGTGGTACGCATTATGGAGTAATTAGGGACGTTCAGTAAAACTCAAAGGATCATTGGATCTTTACCGTGCCCAGGCTTAATAACACTACCAGGACCGCTGGCCCACGGCGCTAGCCACTCCCCGTCGCCCCACGCGGCGATTCGGCGGAGAGCAGCCCGCAGAAGGTTAACGTAACTACATAGTAAGAAAACGCTCAGTCTTTCCTCATATCATCATATTTTGGTGCCAAAACTAGACCTATGGGGTAACGCTTGTGTTGCAGTGTTACCATATGAGATATACCGTGTTATGATGTGTCAGTGATTTGAGCATATTGTACTGGAAAAAAAAGGTTAAAACCAAAAAGGCTATAATGAAGCGTCGTGTTCGGGGATCGAGCTAGCAACCTTCTTCTCTGTGGACGCTACACGAGGCACTCAACACTGGGAGCTGCTCGCCGACGAGCCACCGCGTGCGTGACGGGGCGAGAGTGGCGCCGTGAGCCGGCGCTAATGTGTTAAGTCCTCGTCCTTCTGACGTCAGATAGTTAGTACGTTCAAGCTTAAACAAGGAACAAGTAAATAAATGGTTCACCAACTCTAAATGCCTTGTACTATAGTCTTTGAAGAATCTAGGTGACCAGCTTCTGACTGCACTGTTTCGTTTCAACATGAAAAGCTCCCCATCTTCATGGTAGATGTATTACGTTTTGATGTTTAGAACGAAGTTCGGCGTGTAATATTTCGTGGTGTTGGGGATGCAAAAAAGAAGTGTATGGTATGCGTGGAGGTGATAAAAAATAGACGACAGGTGATTTTATCATGATAAAGTGATTTTTCAGTCGTAAACCGTGCTAGTTTTTGAACTTTCCAGAAATACGCCAAAATATCGCCTTTGTATGTTTTTGTGGTGCGTCTAGGTGCCCTGCGACACATACGTGTTCAGTGGTTCGATCCCTCGCCCAAAGCTCATCAGTATCCCTCCGTGGTAGATAAATTGGCATCAGACATGTCTGGGAGTATAGTTGCACTGACTTGATGCATTAGTAGGCCACCGAGAGCCATTGTTTATGTCGCTGCGAAACCAATTGCGGTCTTAAGCCGTAAATTTTGAATTGTCTTAACTAAGCTCAACACATTTTCATTAATGAAAATAGTGAGCCATCACAATCAACAAATATTTATTAACGGGAAATATATTTGTTTATTCCTGTACTATTGATCGGTGTTTCGAGATTTCACGAGCCTTTGGAAAGCATTTTCTGTCTCCTGTTTGTTAAGAAAGTGTTTTTCCTGCAAGAAGTTATCGGGATGCTTGAAGAAATAAGTGGTAGCTGGTAGGCGCGAGATCCCGTGAGTACGGATGAGTTTTAAACTTCGCAGCCTTCACTCGTTCCTTTTGAAGCATTCGTGCTGCAACGTGCGGTCATGCGTTGTTATGAAGAAGAATTGATGTGTTTGTATTAACCAGTGCCGATTGCAGACGTAGCAGTTCTCGGTGCATCTCATCGATTTGCTAGCATACTTCTTTGCGTAAGACCGGTAACATGCCCTTGTACAGCCGGACAGAACTCTTTCTTCTGACTATTAGCATGGGTTTCACTGATTCCAACGCTGCACTTATTTTTTGTGAAAGACCGTTTTGTCACAGTGTAGCACTTAAAATAAGACCGAGCTTCACATACGAGAGTGGGTGGAGCGATCGATCGATATGGGTCAGACATATGGGCCTAACTTGTTTTTGAATTGATAATTTTTCTCTATTTTGAAGAAAACTTCATATCAAAATAATCGATTCAGATAGTACGGGACTTTTTTTACACATTCATATGCTTATGTTCTTCCAGCGAATTATACGCGTGGGAAAAATGAAGGCGAGCCTGAGGTGTAAAACATAATTTAATTTTGAGTTTCAAAGCGTTATAAAGTGGTGTATTGAAAGAGCTGCTACGTGAAGCTGTAACCAGAGATTTAAGCTTTCAAATAATTACTATCATTCTTATGAAAAAGTTTTGTCCAGCGAAAAAAATCATCATTTCACTTGTGGCCACCTAACATATAAGTACACTTTTCTCACCCCAAACAAGTTTGGACCCTATTTTTCAAATAAGATCTGTGAGGGTTTTGATGAACCCCACGGCGAACTGGATGACCAGTGGCGAGGTGTGTATTGCATGATTATCTTTCTCTAAGCACTGCGTTCTACTCGTCTCATTTTGGGTGTGGTTTGGAAATTCAGGCCTCATATTTCTACTGGTACACACGAAAGTTGAGAACTTGCAGTTTTTTTTTCGAAGTTCACGGATACGTTGCGCACGACATAGGTAAATATCGCTCAATCTATTCATTGTTCGCCGTCTAAAACCTCCTTTCTTGAGTCATTCCAGACACGATTGAAAAAACACTGAACGAATGATAGCCATGCGAATAGGCGGTGTTTCGAGAGGAATTCAGTGTCATTGACCACGTCCGCAGCATCACAAGACTCATTGAAGTTTTAAAGGAGTTTAAAAGACACTTTTGTCTCACTATCATCGATTTATGGAAACCTTTGACTCAATGGAGACAGAGACAGTCATAGTCGATCTGGATAGCCAGGGCGTCCCTACTCAATGCACAGCAATACTTCGTGAGCTATATAAAAGCTTAAAAGCCAAAATGTCGTCGTTTTTCAATGATTTCTCTACCGAGATAAGAAGAGGGGTTCGACAAGACGATACGATTGCGCCGAATCATCCATTGCCAACCTTTGAAACGTTATACCAATTCTAAAATGAGACAATATGAGAGTGTGATTCGATGGTCGACAATTACATCATCCTCTCTTCTCTGGTGATATCGTCCTCAGTAACCGTGGATCAACTACGGAAGTGAATGTTGACCGATTCCGACCACGCCTGTGAAGCGATTGTTCTCCGATTGAATCTAAGCTAACGATGTTTATGTGGAGTAGATTGGTTTCGAATGCCCCATTCATACTGAACGAAGTGATTATCTCCGAGTGTTCCAATCGCGTCCATGTAGGTCTAGAAGTCAACATGATGAACAAGCTTGCTCCACATTTGAGCAGGAGAAACCGAGTAATTTGTGAAGCGTTCAAGAGCATCGAGGGTGTAGTGAAGATGTCGAAGAACGTTTGACTCCACTTCTTGCTATTCGATCCAGCAGCTATCCCTGCCTTTGAGTATGCATGAGAAATGTGGTTACTACGTAAGTAAGGTGAAAAACCGTTTGATGTTATCAAACGCGCAAGCGAAAAGTCGACGCAGGAGTATCCGGTATCTCGCAGATGAGGAAAAGGACCTAAAGTTCCGACCTGCGTCAACGATCAAACGGCAGAGATGTCACTTTACGTACCAGGCTATCGAAGATAAGGTGAGCCGGACAGGTAGTGCGCTTTAACGACGGCCTATGAACGAGAGCTGTGTTCTTTCCGGCTACGAGAGACAAATAAAATTTTGAGCTCATTCGTTGGACAAGACATTTTGTACAGAAATGTTAGTAACCATTTGAAAGCTTCAGTCTTTGGGTAGAGCTGTACGTGACCGGTTTTCGAAAAGACCCTTATAATGCTATAAAGTCCAAAATAAAATTGTGTCTCACACGCGCATATTTCTTTTTGGACTGCCTGTAATTATTCGATAGTGTAATGCTTCCTGAATCTAACGCTAAGCTTATATCTTGGATAGATCGTTTCTTTGCAACGCAGCATAGAAAATCGGATTGATTCATACGCGCGAGCAAGGTGATCTTGGCAAGTTCACGGGCTGCTTGATGAGGCGATATGTGGGTTGAGGTGATGATCGATCAATTTTCGACCAGTATTATGAAAGTGCGATCTCTTTTATTTGATTAGGAATTGTATCTCCGTTTTGGAAAAAAAAAACTCCAGATAGAACATATGACTCTGCTTTTGCCATGAATACGGACAAATCAATCATCGTTATCATCATTTCGAGATGGAATTCACGAGGCTAGAACGTGTTAACTGCTTTCAAGGGTGACTGGTGAACATTAAGATACTACGAGGTTTTCCCTACACGTTCATATACTCGAACATCAATCAATCGTCTCGCCAGGCGACCTTGCTGCCTCACCCAACGGTCCGTGACTTAGCCAAACTCAATGCATGTGAATCAGTCTATTTTTCCCTCCTGCGTTGCAGAGAAATGGTTTTTTGAAGATATAAGTACAACGTTGAAATCAGGAAGCAATACCCTATCGAATAGTTACTAATAGTCCAAGAAAAGAGCTCCTGGCGAGAAAGATGCGCGTGCGAAGATTAAGAGATTTCCTTTTGTAACAACATTAAAAAGGGTTTTTCGAAAACCGGCCATTTAGGGCTGTAGCTCGTGTTTTAGGCTTTTGAATGATTATTAACACTTTAATGAATAATTCCTGATCAACGAATAAGGTCGGATAATTATTTGTTTTCTTATAACCGATAAGAAATGAGAGGCGTTATCGACTGAATTCTTTATGATGTCAAACACCACGCAGGAAGACATCGACTCGATAGTGCGATCTTTTTTATGGAAGACCTAAAAGATATACATAATGTCCAGTGAATTCTCGAAGTAAACAGGACCCACTGAGCTACTACTGAGCGCTAAAAGAAATAATGGAAATGTATCTCATTATTATTATTCGAACCAATCTGTCACATGGTTTGCCTAGAGTAGGCGATAACGAACGATTTATACATGCCGTCGATTGAATTAAATCACTAGATCGGCAGTGTTGTACACTCGATTGCTTGTGACTGGTGTTTTTGAAATATTATAACGTTTCTTTCGAGTTCTTTCCCGAGAACACGCTCTGTTTTGGTGGTTCAGCTTATGTTGTAATTTGCCAAGTGAACGTTGTTTCCTCAAGCTTGTGTAATTGAACCTTCATATAAATAACAACATTATTGAATCGACGTTAAATAACAAAGCAGTTATAAATGGAGTTGGAAGTCAAGGAAACTATAATACAGCAAACACAGATCTCATAAAGACACCAAGAAGTGCGCTAGGATGAGCAGAGACTACTCGAAATGAGCTTAGAATGTGCTCGGATTGAGTAGTGATAAAGGTAGAGCTCACTTAGTTTACACGGATGATGCCCGAGCCCCGACCTATCGACTGACGGCGGTGATATGTAATTAATATGTCCTTACATCCTACCAGAGTCGAAGTGAACACTTAAGTAATTAGAGGAATTAATCAACAGAGGAGAGTTGTGTAAAACGTTCGATCAGGAAGTAATAGGTAAAGGCCCGCTGACAATGTGCTTGTGAGCAAACGTGTTTCCATGGTCCTCAATAAGTGACCTAATAAATAAGGAATTGAATAAAGAAGAAGCAGTGCATTGAATGGTCTGCTCCTCAGTAAGGATCAATGAACATAGTGATCGAGGAGACACTGATAAGGATCGTTCCAATTGCTAGGTGAATACAGTTAAATTACATTATAAACTAAGGTAAACCGATAAACAACGACGATGACGGCGGTGAACATGGTGTGACGAGGGACGATGGAAGGACCTCTCTCTTTCAACGCGCAAAGCTCGAATAACGGTCGACCAGTGGTCACCTGTGTCGACTGGGGTTCTTTTCCTGCCATATCGATCATTGGACGTGGGTTGACTGTGTGGACGTGTCTTTCCGTTTTCACTGGCACTTTGATTAGCCGTCGAAATTATTGGATAATTGTCGACTGCGTCGACGTGGTATCCCGTTTTCCGCCGACACAAAGTTTGAAGGTCGTCTTTGTCGACACGCTCAGATTTCAATATACTCATAATTTAATATAATTTAGAATAACGCGTTGTAGCGTAGAAAGAATGGTGTGCAAAACGGGTGTCGGTAGTGCAGCGTTTTAGCACGTGCCACCGAAATAAGTGAGATCTGGGGTTCGAATCCCAGTTGACGCAAACGTTTTTCCACACCACTCTAAATTATTGGATATATTGTAATATCACACCATCGCAAGTGGCGGTCAAATAAAAGTATTTCTGATTGATTATTGATACCCAATATCTGTGAACATAAGTGAGGTTCAGTGTCGATGACGATCAGCCACGCCAGACCCATGACGGTTGACTGTGGACAGATAACGCGTTGAAGGTAGAAAGAGTGGTGTGCGAAACAGGTGTCGGTAGTGCAGCGGTTTAGCACGTGCTCCCGAAAAGAGTGAGATCTGGGTTTGAATCCCAGCTGACGTAGACATTTTTATACACCACTCTACATTATTGGGTTTATTGTAACAACATGTCATCGCAAGTGGCGGTCAAATAAAATGATTTGTGATTGATCATCTCATTAGTTGTTATTTGAGCTAGCATGTCATGTGGTCTGTTATGAACTCTTGTACGGCTCGATACACGTGTTTCGGCCTTGACAGCCTCGTCAGCTGGGCAGGCCCTTCATCTTTAGCCAATTCTCTTGCGGTGCTCCAGTCTCCCTACTTGAAGCACGCTACGACAAACGATTTACACATGACGTCAAGTGAAATAAGTCACTGATTAGGCAGGGTTGTACCCTCGATTTCTTGTGGCTGGTATTTTTGAAATATACCGTTTGTTTCGAGTATTGCCCTAAGACCACGCTCAAATTTCAACATATCTGACAAATATTATTTGAGCAGTATGTCATGTAGTCTGTTATAGGCTCAAATAGTGAATTTGAGATATATTGAAATTTGAGTGTGGTTTTGAGAAAACAGTCCAAACAAACGGTATAGTATTTCGACAATAGCAGCCACCAGCAGTCGAGTGTACAACACTTCCGATCTGGTAATTGTTTTACGTGACGGCACGTATAAATCGTTTGTCGTCGCCTACTCTGAGTAAGGTGAGTGGAGCACCGAGAGGATTGGTTGAAGACGAAAGGCCTGCCCGACTGACAAGGCTGTCAAGGCCGAAACACGTGTGACGGGTTGTACAAGAGCCCATGACAGCCACATGGCATGCTGGCTCAAATAATAATTAGCGACAGTTGATACAGATGATGGCTTTTCTCGACCAAAAATTGGTATCATTTCCCTGGTGGTTAAGTCATTTCTTGAGTATAAATGGTATGAGAAAACGCTCTGTACAACAATATAAATATCGAGAAGGGAGGCGAGACGTATATGACTTAGTTCACAATCGTCTTTTATCTGATCATTTTCACAGCTTTTTATTTTATGATATTTAGGAGAAACTCTATGAGTGGAGCGCAAATATTATGGCAAAGCGAGTGACGTATTGGAATCCGATTGGAGAGGGCATGAACAGGTGAATGATTTTTTACAGCCGTACGCCATACAATTGACAATCAGTCACTCTGAAAAAGCGCAACATTGAGGAATCATTATATAGATGCCGAGTGATACATCGTTGATATCGATTCCCTATAATAGTAGAGGTGAGCCGAATAGCATGTGCTTCTGATGTGATTTCGAGAATGCCGGAACATATTTCTCTCACTAGCGGTACTATACCACGCCTCATAGAGGCTGAAAACATTCTGCCACATTGTGTCAAGAATGTATTTCCATTTATGCGAGATTAAAATAATGGATAATGTATACTTTGCACATCAAAATTGTAGTCTGTAATATTGTGTAAGATCGAGAGTGGTATCAAAGTACGCCCTCAACCCTGCCGTTTATTTTGAAATCCTGGAAATCTTCCGTAGTGCCTCGAACGTTTTACGTGCTAACCTCTAGGGTTCTATAAGAATTTGGTGGCTCCTTTTTCAAAGTATAGTCGCTTTTACTTCGAAATTTGAAGTCTCCTACGAGCCTAGTGCCATATTTTATTTATACTCTTATCGTCTGAGTGTTCTTTTGTTCCTACAGAGTGATCTATTCGTTCTCTTAATATATTGTTCGCTGCTTGTTTTACAGAAGTCAGATACACTATACTTGAAGATATGCAATCACCATCATTACCGTTAGAGCAAATTTTTCAGTTTTGCGTTGTGCGTAGACGGTTATACAAATTGTAACATCAGTGTGCACAACCTCTAAGTTTTTATAGATAGATTTGAACAAACCATAATTGAAGACCGAATTACCAGACTGTTGCACGCGATGTGGTCCGATCTCAGATATCTTATAAGTTTTAGAAAGTTCAACAGTGGATGTTTTTTATAAAATGGCTCTTTGCCTAGTGCTTGATTCAGGTGTCAAATGAAAACGAAAAGGAATTAGTCCAATAATCAAATGTGGTTGTGGGATGCGTCTTTTGAAGAGAGCGGAAATGTTGAGACCATCGTATCTGAAGTATAACAGATACCAACCATTGCGCTAGCTTGCGTAACGGCAGCACATAATATTCTTGTCATACAGAGTGTTACGAATTAGCTGTCTTCTTATAGAATTCGCTCAGTTAATGACTTTTGTTAGCCTTTTTCTCTTGTGGCAAAGTTTTGCAGTTGTGCTTAAATTGCTAGAATTGAATTGCAGGAAAAAAAGATCTTCTTTTTGCCACATGTATCATTTTAGGACGTGAGAGAGCAGCAAAAAGAGCCCTGAAATTGAATTGGCAGAGAGCTATCTCCAGTGGTTGCTTTGAGGGAAGCTCGCCGAAATGATGCTCTTTTAGGACGGTTTCACATAATTAGTAAGGTTTTCAAGCAATAGAGGTACTGCGGAAAACCCTAAGAGATCAGCTATGCATAACCACTTGTGCTATCATCTGTTCTCGGCTCAAAATTGAGCATCATGTCATATTGGTAAAGATTGAAATTCTACAAGTTTGTGTGCTGTGTATTTGATCGCTTCTATAGCGTGCAGGGAACGATACATTGACAAGACGGCTAGACGGATCTAGTTCAGTATGAAGTGAGATTTAGTCGATAAAATTGAAATTGAACCAATTCATTTGATAGGTGTGCATAAGAGGGGAAAATTTTAAAGCAGAACGAAATTCAGCCACAAGGAGACGAGTCGCTTGTTCAAACTCGTGGTCTGACACAATGTCTGAGAGTGCTAATTTAACGGCAGATCAGCTTCCCATGCGATTTTTGTACGGTTATCAAACATGAAAGAATCAGTGAAAGGCTGATAGAAAACAATAAGAAACAGTGAGGTTTGAAGAAACAGGTTTGCTCCCAATGCAGTGTGAGAGGACGAAGTCTTAAGAAACGTCTATTTGATGAATATATACTATAGTGGAAACATCGTGTTTGCTTATCAGAGGAACCGAATCACAAAATAGACTGCTCTATAACACGAACTGTCCTTTTTTAAAGATGTTTGCGCCGATTTAAAAAAGCTAATGTTTTGTTAATCTTACCTTCTTTAGAACCGCTAAAGTGTATGGGGAAGGTAACGGGTGTGATGTTACCTACTATAAATAGTCGCAATAATAGCAATGTTAACAATAATAACATGTTACACTCATTCATAGTGTGTGACAACTCTTCGATGGCCTCCCTTCTATTAGTAATTTAGCGACTTTGAGTAAGATAAGTTCGCAAAAACATTAGCCATCGTTTTTTGAGAAGACACCACTATGGCTCATGTTTCATAAAAAAATGACAGTTCGTGTTATGGTTTGGTTTTTGTTGCCAAGATATAGTGAGATTAGACAACTGATTTGATACAACTTTCTACAGATTAGTATCCGAAATATCCATAAGCTTCAATTTCTTTTCAAAATTGAATTCAAAGTTTTTAATCTTACACTATATTGACTCGAAATAAGGTCACGTAGTCAGGTATGGCACAGTGTTTTTTGAAAAATCTTCTCATCTAGATTTTGATTAATCTTCAATTTTTTTTTGTTTGGGAAAGCATTTGCTTATCTTTTTAGTGCACTTTTTTCAGATTAAAAGTAATTACTGATATTCCAGTAATTTTCATCATGCTTTCACGCGATCCTTATTCGTCTGAACTCCAGTGCATGAGGTTTGGAAATATTCTTGATATGTGGGACCTTTTGCTGTGTTAGTAATCGACATTTGGTGACTAAACCATAACTTGTACGATCACGGTCGGAACCATGATTAAATATGTTTCTGAGAACGCACTAGCTTCAATCTTTTCGATGCACATAATTCTCGTATTGCTAGTGTGCGGCAAATTTTACTTTCTAATCATACAACGGGCTTTCCACTTTTCACCTCGTTTGATTATTATAATTTCAGCATGCAGTTATCATTAAATAAGAAAGTCGAGCTGCCGATGTCCAAAATACCGTTGGCGAAAAGTGGAGAAAACAAAAGCAAGCAGTCAATCTCAAATGAGTGTTCGCAGCCAAGCAGAAATACTGAAGAAGCTGAAGCAGCTGAGCGTTCCTAAGTGCTTGGGTAGCTAGATTGGTTGTCATGGTTGTTGTGTCGCATGTCGTTTTAATTTCAATGATTAAAGTAGAGTAAAGGATTATGTTCTTGACGTCAATCAATTTCTAAAGATGCGCTATGCATTCGTTTTCGATCTATAGCTTTGTGTATGTGACTGGAAGCGTATCTGACCTCTACAATGACTTGCGGTGGCCTACCCTATGCATCAAGTCAGTGCTGGTTATCCTCCCGCACAGGTCTGGCTTTGGTGCTGCGCCTCACTGATAGTGTCACGGGGTCGGTTATACAATAGTGTCGCTACGGTATTGTCTCAAGCTGTTTGATATTTGTTCCAAGACATTATCGTTTTGGGCGTTGACAAAGTTGTGTTAGAGGAATGCACGACGAAGATTGACAGTTATTCACTCTTTTCCTGTTAGCAGCCACGATTTTGCTACCACATAATTGCTGCCGTTTTTGTGAATTTGCATTATTCAAACTCAGAAAGGTCAATACTGAGAATCAAGCTACTCAGCTAAGCACTTTGTTGACTATAACATAAAAATTTAGTGCATGGATCTTAATTCACATAACAAACAGCTTCTTTCGAACCATCACCTTCCTGTTCTTTGGAAGTTCGCGTAATACGACATAAGAAACGGCGTCTAGTTCTTCAACACGCTCAGTTTACATGGAAAACTATTCCTATGTTTGGCCTTTCCATGCATAATTTGATGATCATCGAAAAGTGAAAAGTACCGAAGGGAAATGAGTTTGAATCGATTCATATCAACCATCGTATAGCAGCCGTTTGAGTTAATATCGCTTGACGTCAGCCTAGCTGTGTCAAGCATAAGGCTAAAGTTAAGTTCTCGGCATTGATCAATCCTTTTAGGATGCGCCGTGCATTTGTCACCAGTTTTGAACTTCGTTTGAGGTGATTGAATGCTGGTACCAATTTACCTATCGCGGAGAGAGGGATTGCTTGGTGAGGCATAAGCTTAAGATCCAATCGTTGACTTCGTGTGCGACGCACAGCGTCTCTAACGACTGCGCCACATGCGCTCTTATGTCAAGCGAACTGCATCAGTTATACTTCTTCTTAAACAAATGCTTAGATGATACGCAACCGTAGTTCAATACTCGGGAATCAACATTCCATAGAGCTCGGACTGTTCTTTTAAGCTGATGCGAGGTAATAATTAGCTCTCATGTGGTCAGATGATCAGGATTTTGGTGAATTCACTTCTTCAAACTTTGAGTATATTTTTTGTGACTCTGTCTGCGTAGTATTGTGAACAATCTTTTAGAGTGTGGTCACCTACTTATAATGCACGTTCTTTTCCACCGAGTCCTTTTTTGATGATCTGTTGGCCCTGGCTTTAAAAAATAAGGTACATCGTCATCGCATACGCTAGATTTCATAAAAATCGTTCGTCGGAACTTGACCAGATGCTGTTATCAAAAAAATCGACGAGGAATTCAAGAACGGAAAATATCACGTTTTCCACTCCGAGCCAAACGCACTAGGCACACAATCGTACACAAATACCATGAAGTGCCAGAATATTTTAAGAAATCTGAATCTTTTCTACCGAATAAAGAAAAGATTACTAATAAATAACAAAAACCGCGCCACCTAAATGGTAGTCAGTATCGCTGCAAGTAGCGCGATTTGCGAAAGCGTAATTTTCGTTATTTATCTGAGATTTTTTCCTTATTTCCAAGAAATTTTTTAATTTCCGATAATGGAATTGACGAAGAAACTTTATTGAGTCGCTCTATAGATCGAAAACTTGTACTGTTGAATGGCTACTAATGGTTTTGCCAAAAGCCGTCCACACACGCTAACCGAGTGAACAAAGCAAACGTGTGTGAGACATAATTTCATTTTCGCTATTACACATCCACAGAAGACCTTCTCAGAAATCGAGCACAGTATTGAAAACATCAAGATTCAAAAAACCAACAGTAATATAGTGTCTGGAAAAAAACTTTCCAGAGAAAGGATGTATAAATTTTCATAGCACGAAAGTGAACCATGACGTCCTAAATGTGTTAATAGAGGGACGGTGAGATCTGAGACGGGTTCTTCATACTTTTGTTGATACAAAGATACCCTTTGTCCTACTTAGAACAAAGTCTGCTGTGGATTCTCCATGCGGTTTAAGTGTTCCCACTCAGTATGTAAGAATTCTTCGTAAGTTGTACAGAAATTTCAAGTTCAAGGTGTCTTCATTCTGCAACGATATCAACATCAACCCAAAGAGAAAGGTTAGATAGGGCTATGCCGTCTTGCCAAAATCATTTATTGCCACCCTTCAGATTGTCGGGCAAACGTATAAATAGGGCTACATGAGAGTGAGCATTGGTCGTCGGCAATCACACCATCTTCGTCTTGCTGATACATCCTTCTTATAATATCAAGCATCAGCCAAACCCAGTGAATGCTGGCCGACGTAGAGAACGTTTGTTGAAAGTTTGCTACCCAGAGTAAATTCTAAGAAACTAATGTTCATGAGGAGCAGACTGACTTCATAGACCCCATATACGCCCAAAGGAATAGTGTTGCCGAGTTTATTATGCCGGTATAAGTGAAAATGTCAACTTGATGAACATTATGAATAACATGGTGATGATTATCTCAGCTAATTGCAGCACACTTTTGTACTGATCTAGCGACAGCATTATTCGCTGCAATGTTAAAGCAGTGTAGTGTAAAAGAACCTCAACGATTCAGTCATATCATTCGTTTGGAGTGTTTTCTTAAGAGAACAACTCAAATCTCAATATTGTCAAGGAATCATTTTTGAGCCACGCATGTCATGTGATGTGTTAAAGATGGTTGACTTATGGAGCAGGATACACGTGTTTCGATCTTACGACCGCGTCAATCGGGCAGTTATCCATACTCGTCTTTTGCTAATCTCTGTCCATTCCATTTGCGCCTTCCCCACACCAAGACTTAGCGACGACAAACGTTTCACATTCTATGTCCAGTGAAATTATCACCGAAGACAGAGTGGTGTACACTTGATTGCTCTTGGCTAATATATTTAGTACATCATATCATCCGTTTCGTGTGCGTGAATAAAACACTCAAAACGAATGATATGATGTATTAAATATATTAGCCAAGAGCATGCAAGTGTACACCACTCTGTGTTCGGTGATAATTTCACTGGACCTAGAATGTGAAACGTTTATAGTCGCAATGTCTTGGTGTGGGGAAGGCGCAAATGGAATGGACAGAGATTAGCAAAAGACGAGTATGGATAACTGCCCGATTGACGCGGTCGTAAGATCGAAACACGTGTATCCTGCTCTATACGTCAACCATCTTTAACACATCACATGACATGCGTGGTTCAAAAATGGTTCTTTGGTTCAGTCATATGTAGGGATAGCTCGTGTCCACATCTTTCACTTAGCTCTAGGCTTATCTAATATCCACTTTTCTATAAATACATTGGTTCGGGCAGATAAGACAATTTATTAGAAAAAATTGAAAGGGTCCTACGTGATGTAGTAGATATCCATTACTTGTGTTTTATCACATCTTTTGATAGAAACCCGCTGCATCAGCAGTGACTTCCTATTTTGTGTCATTCATTGATTTTTGATTGATTCTGCACTATCTTTCGTACTTGTAATACAGTACGCCTAATGATCTACGCTGATAATTTCACGATCGGTGAGCTGCTGGGGCCTAATTCTGAACTAAAATGTCTCATTCAACTGATTTGCTGTGTGGTTCGGCGTGTGACAATTGATGTTGTGAATAATTATGCAGTGGATTTGCAGAATTCTGGCCTACATTCTGCACAAGATTTTGTGAATGAAATAGAAACTAGATTTATTTTAATTTAGCCTCTTACAGCAATGTTTTGCTCTTTTATTTGTTTTTCTGTTCGATTTCTTTCGTTACAACACCATGTATAACTCAAGAATGATAACAGCTCGTAAAAATGAGTTAGCTTTTTCCCACAAATCTACATAGCGTAGTGTCAATTTTCCAGCAAGGTGCTCTTCAACGACTCATCATAGTGGTAGTGGCAAGTTAGTTATGCAGTGGCAAATTATCCATTGATAACTGCAAATAAAAACTTTTATGATGTTGACTTGAGAGCGCTCTAACAAGGTTTAAAAATTCTTGGAAACAATAAGTTCCTCAGAGATCACCAGACTAGTTTTGTTACTGAAACACTGAAGATTCCATTGACGATGTCAGTGGTCAGACAGCTCGTAAGAAGTGGTCAAATTACGGGTTCTACGTGGTCTTTATCAAACTGAATGAGAGCAGAGAGCCCGACTTATGTGATGAAGACTGGATTATGCTGTGTATCTGAGATGCGATTGCTTTCTGTTAGATGACGACAAACAAAGAAACGGCCCCTAACACTGGACAAGAATCTTCCATAAGAGTATTGGTGATCATTCGGAGCTTCAATTTTTGTCTACTGTGCTGTGTGGTTGTTTTTTAGGAACACCGTTTCATAACACTGTAAAATTCAAAATAAAATTATGCTTGACATCGATCTCACAATTTCTATTACTTAAGCTGGAAGCACGATAAACATATCAAAGTATATGGAAAACCTCGTAGCATCAGAGTCATACATTTTATCCGAAGATTCCTTGAAACGGAGTAAATCCCTAATTGAATGATAAAAATCGCACATCACAACTGACACATCAATGTATTTCAAAAATCGATATTGAGCCATTGCTTCGAATCTACGGCCACCGGACACCCCGATCGTGAAAATTTACGCTGTCGAATTAATACTAATAGTCTAAAGGAAGAGCTTTATGCTGTGAGAAATACGCGTGTGCGAATCGCAAATGTTTACCTTTCGTCGAAGCCCTATAAAAAAAATTTATTTGAAAAGCAGTTAGGTAGCGCAGTAGCTAAAGATTTTAGCCTTCGTATGATTACTGAAAGTGCAATAGAAAATCTTTATGAAGCAAAAGAGATCGCTTCTTCATCTGTCGCCGTTTGACAGAAAGGAAGTGAAACACTAGAACATCTCACAAACTTAAATACATGCATTCATCTCGAACCGTTTGTCGTATCAAATTCCTCATAAGTGCAAAACAACTGGAAGCAGCCGAATAGTCATTCCGTTATGGAAGAGAAAACTGGTCCTCTTGTGAAAAGTATTTCAGCATAAACTGTCAATGATTGAACTTTCGCTTTGAAACCATTGTAACTCCTTACACCGTCTTATATTGAAGACTTTCACCTTGCTTGGTCATCCGCCATCTCGATGCCATACCTCAACGTCAAAAGCTCGGCATCATGAACTTGCTATCCGCCAACTTTTACCTTCATTGTAGGGCACCGGAAAACAGCTTTGGTGGCTATTGTGGCTTTATCGTACTCGTTTTTCTATAATATGATAGGAGATGGAAAAGAAGGATCTCTATTTTTGCATTTCGGTTGTAACAAAATTTTGTAAAAATTCTTCTGTAAACTAGGCTCACTCATTTATCAACATTGGATGATAGAGTTGCAATTGTTTTGACTTTGTCAAATGCTCTGTAATAGTTCACAAAAGTAAAGATTAGGGGCACATGTTATTTTTGACAGACTTCTGTCACCCTGGACACGGTTTGGATGAGGTCTATGAAAAGAAAACACTCTGTTGAAATTCTGCCTCATCAGCTCGTTGTGCTACGTTTACTTATTTACTTACTTGGATGACCCACCTTCGCAAATTGTGCGGGCCGCAGCACATTTCCGATTCGTCTCTTCTGGTGACTGTCGTCCATGGTGATATTTTGATTTGAGTATGACGGCAAGTGCTAGTTTCGCACCGTGTCTATATCGGCAGCTGCAAGTACAGCTGGTTAATTCTTCTAACAAACACGTCCGCCCAGCGTGTGCATGGTCGTCCTCGAGGTCGGGTGTGACCACGCGGAGTCTACTCTAAAGTTCGTTTTGTTTATTCGTCGTTTAATTTTCTCACTAACAACCAGCTCCTAACAGGCCTGCTTATATAGCAAGAAAGAGATTTAAAGTAAAAAAAAAGTGAGAAAGGAAGATAGGAAGAAAAACAAAAGGAATTTGAGTTTATATCATTAGTCTTCTCTTGTGAAGATACAGTTGTCGACAACATCGACGAAGAGTGCGACTGACTCTTTGAATATCTTTACCTCAGCACTATGAAAGCCGAGAGCTCGAAGGTCACGAAGAGGCGCTGTCACCGTAGGCACTCGAGCTGATACGTCAACTTGGAGTCGCACGAGCCACATGCAACCGAAAATCCATTGCCGATCTTAAAAAACGCTGCAGAAAAGCGATAAGAGAAATTCTCAAAGAGAGATGAGCAGCAGTCATGGCAGAAGCTGTAGAAGCTGGAAGAGCATTCGCAAAATCCATGGAATCTTCGCCAGTTATGAGACCAAGATGACTGCACTCCGATGCCCTCACGGTGCACTTACAGCTTCCAGAATGGCAATGGAGAAAATCATTCACATTTACTACTCAGCTCTTTTCACTAGCAATGTTTTCTTATCATCATATAAATTGAAAGAGGATGAATATGTCTTTCCGCCAGTCTACCCTTTCGAAATCCGACATGTTATATCGTCGGTGAAGAGCAGAATATCACCCGGTCCAGACAGGATTAGACCAGAGCACCTGAAGGACCTGCCGCCAGTTCTCATCAACACCGTGGCTCGGCTCTTCACTCGCTACCTGTTAGAACGCATGGTCCACAATCAATGGAATACCCGCAAGACCGTATTGTTGTTTAAAAGGGAGAACTTCACGACATAGGCAATTATCGCCTAATCTGCTTGCTGTTCATTGTCTATAAACTCCTCACACAAGTCATCCTGAACAGGATTGACAGAGCACGGGACGAAGGACAGCCATGCGAACAAGCAGGGTTCCGAAAGCGATTTCGTACCATGGACCACATGCACACGATCACAAGACTTATTGAAGTTCTACGAAAGTACAAATAACCACTCTGTCTCACTTTCTTCGATCTGAAGAAAGCCTATGATTCAGTGAACACAGAAGCGGTTGTAGAAGCTCTGGATAGCTAGGGCGGCCCTACTGCGTACAAAATGATCCTTCGTGTTCTATAAAGATTTCACGGTTAAAATATCCCCAATCTATAACAATATTACCATTGACGTAAGAAGAGAGGTTTGGCAAGACGATACAATTTCGCTAAAATTATTCACTGCCACCCTCCAAAATCTCATGCGAACATTAGAGTGGAACGATATTTGAGTGAAAATTGGCGTTCGACAATTGAACCATCTTCGCTTTGCTGATGATATTGTCCTCATAACACTAGCATCAGCAAAGCAGAACGAATATTGACCGTTTTTGACAACGCCTGTGGAAAGATTGACCTTCAACTAGATCTAACGAAAACGATGTCTATAAGGAACGGATGGACTTTGAATGCCCCATTCACTCTTAATAGAACGAAAATCTCCGAACTCCATACGTCTATCTAGGTCGTGAAATCAACATGATGAACGACATAGATTCGGAGTTGAGCAGGAAGAAGCGATCGACATGGGAACCTTCAAGAGCAACAGAGATGTACTGGAGAGGACGAAGGACATCCGACTCCGTGCCCATCTTCTCGACTCGACAATCATCTTTGCCTCAACGTATGCGGCTCTTTTCCTTCTAAAGATAACATGTCATAAGCTGTGAGAAGTACATGCAGTTTGTTATGTCCACATCTATGAAAGTCGGCGGTGAAAGCACCAGGCTTTAAAAATATGCTTCTCTTCGTGATTTCTAACGTAACTCGATCTTCATAGAGTTGAATATCACTTACACTTTCTTCTACTGGGGTTTTTGGGCTCGAAACTAACATGAGCGGAAGAGAATGCAGACAGGATCTGTTGAATACGCAGTCGCAACGCGACGGAGATTGTATCTATCCTGCACGTATGATGAAAAACACTCTCCATTAACGCCGTTCTCCACTCATTCTTGAAGCAGCAAGCCGCTTAAAATGGAAATTCCTGTCGAAGCTACGTTTCGCGGATGGCATTGTCTTATTCTTGAAAGGCACCACTGAAGCAGAGACGGTGCTCAACGAACTTAACGAAGCGGGGAAGAATATAAGACTACGCTTAAATCGCATGATGACCCAATCCATGAAAACCAATGGTGCAGTGAACATATTAAATTGGATGGATCTTTGATTACGAAGACCTCCTCGTACGTGTGGTTTGGTCGTTCACTGAATTTGGAGAACAACATGAAGGCGGAGTTTGACAGAAGAAGGAAAGAAGCGTTGGCCGCATTCGGCCTTTCAAAGAAACCACCGATCAAGTAGCGGACCTCAGATTATGCGCTAAACTTTTCGATTCAGCAGTCCTCCTAGCATTCTGGCATGCAGCGGAGACGTGGCTGATACTTCAACTACGTCAAGACTATTGCGAACAATTCATAGAGCGCTTGAGTTTAACCTTCTGATAACCAGTTGTCACTCACAACACCTAGCCGGCTTGCGCAGCTCAGATCACAGGAATTTATCTCATCTTGGTGATCCACAAAATTCACATATATAACGAAGATACAGATGCACCGGTCTTATGGTAAGAAGATCAGAAGAGAGATGGACGAAACGAACTGTACAGTGGACGCTACGAGAATATACCCGTCTCCAAGAGCGACCACTTAGACGTTGGGCGGATGCGTTCATTAGAAGAGTTAATCAGCTATGTTTATATCTGTATTCGAATCAGCTGTATTCGCACCTGCTCATATTCTACAGATCATGGTATGAAACTCGCCCCAGTGCTCATGCTCGAGTTAAACCACTACCATGAACAATAATCGCGAGATGACGAGATGAATAGAAGATGTGTTGGGGTCTGCACCATTCGTGAAGACGGACAATCCAAGTATCCAGTTGAGTAAGTCTTTCCAATACCAACTCAACATTGCGGCGAAAATTTCCAAGAACCCTATCTTCGCTAATCAGGAATGGCAGTGGAAAGAAATGGAAGTTTAAAGGGTTCGTGATACGGAATCGAATTAGCGAATAATCCAGAGTGTATTCAACGCTGCCCAGATTACCGCATTACGAGCCACTCTCATTGAACGCGCTCATATCTCTTGTCTCATTTTCCAATTTCGATATGCTATCATGTCAAAACTATTGTAGAGATCCGATATTTGTTAAGAGGATTGACTGAAACAGATGAAGATCGCCTATGACTATACTTAATACACTGAAAAAGCTCTTCTTGTGCTGCCTAAAGAAATGGTTATCTCTTGTGCTGTAAAACATTGAAAACTAGGAATATGGCGTTTTTGATGCAGTCGCATTTATATATCACAAAGCTGTTTGCTTATCGAGCATTACCTTTAGTCATTCGACCAGTTTGGAGGACTCATGTGAAACACACCAGTTACAAAGAGCCTCTCGGTGTATTTATAGTAAACAACCACTTCCTTCTCAGCAAACTTTCTACTCGGTCATAAGAAGCGACGTCTAGTTAACTATCAATCATCTATATCATATCTTTCTCTTCGAGTGTTTTCTTGAGACCACTGCTCAAATTTCAATATGCCAAAGAATCACTTTTGCTCCACGCATGTCGTGTGGTCTGGCCCATCTTAACAGACCACATGACATGCGTGGCTCAAAAATATTTTTTTAATATTGAAATCTGAGCTGTAGTCTCAAGAAAACACTTGAAACGAAAGATATGATATATTAAATATACTAGTCAAGAGCAATCGAGTTTGCAACATTCTGTGTTCAGTGATAATTTCAGTGTACATAGAGTGTAAAACGTTCGTCGACGCTAACTCTTGGTATGGGGACTGGAGGACCCACACAGGATTGGCAAAAGACGAGAATGAGTAACTGCCCGACTGACGAGACCGCAAGGTCGAAACACGTGTTTCGAGCTCTATACGTCAGCCCCTCTTAAAAGACCACATGATGCGTGGCTCAAAAATAAAAAATTTGGCATATCAATGATCTAATTCATTACTTTTGAACCATTCTATTAGATTTTTTTCTGAAATGGGTTTACTGTGAATGATTATACCAAAATATTGGTAACTGTTTCCAAGTCATATGATTTCGCCTTTGGATTCCTTCGGCGTCGATAAATTGGAGCTCATGTGGCGCAGTGGTTAGAGGTGTTCTGCGTCGCGCACTAGGTCAATGGTTCGATCTCGCGCTGACGGCTTACCAAGCCATTATCCCTCCGAGATCGGTAAACTAGTGCAAGACTAATCTCAGACTTGTCCAGTAGGATAAACAGCGCTGACTCGGTTCAGTGGCAGGCCACCATGAGTTCCTTATCATATATGATATCGCATCGCATCGGGTGCCACCGTAAGGAAGAGGCTAGAGCAATGGATAGTGGCGCACGCTTTGAGAAAGATCTGACCCTCTTTTCCAGCGTTGTCTTGCAAATTTACATGATGAAGCCTTAGCTCGGCTGTTTTCAAGATAGCATGAAGAAGCGACTGACCAGCATTCTACAACATTCATGGAGGGGCAATAGTCTCAAGCAGCAGCTGAAGTACCACACAGTGTTTGAGGACCTTTGTGGAAATGAGTGCGAGGAAACTAATCGAATGTTAAAAGTGATGGATTAGGAAAATGTGTGTGATAACGGGTCATTTATAAAAATTTAGATCACATAAGCTAGTCACCAAAATTGAGTAGGTAATTTTCAAGCCATAATCATAGGTTTGAAAACACTGAATTGACCACCATCATTAATCTGTGCTCTTATTTTCTTTTTCATTTCTACTCTTTCTAGTAAACCCTTTTTCTCCTTCATGCTTTCCAAGGTTGTCACACTCTGTGACTTCATATGTCTTGCCCCAGTTCTGTCTTAGAAATGTTGAGAAATGAGTAAAACTCGAAACTCAGGACACCAGGAATTACCGTTTGCTAGATTTGCGTGCTGTCCAGGAGCGCTTGCTTCGCTTTTGTCTCAGTCAATTTTTCTCGCGAAAACATTCTGGAATAGGGCTGCAGTTTTGGCTTGGATGAGTACAACAGATTGACTGATGACTGCTGATATGAAAGAGGAAATGGTCTAGAAATAGATAAGAAATTGACTTTGATTCATGCAGTGGATAACAGATAGATCACCAAAAAGGGTAATGCCATATTCGAAGAGCATCTGGGATTCCAACTTTCTCTCAAATTTCAACATCCTCGTGTGGTCGTATGTCACATTGACCCTTGATACGTATAAAAACAGATTATAGGGAAAGTTGATATGCTATTTTATTTTTTTTTATTTAAGAAAGAAGATTCTGAAAGGCAAACATCATAAATACTGAATTTTAGAAAATGATGAGGCGACCAGTGAACTATATGCGAACTTGTGAGCTTTATTTGTTCCACATTATATCTTAGTAGTATCAGTTATAAAATCTCTTCTAAGCAAAATTTATTACAATACCGGAGTGTATTGATAGTAATGGGTTGGATCTTCCATGTATTTCCACATTCTTCCTGAAGCAAAATCCGATATAGATAACATAGTAAAAATGTGCACAAACGAATTTATCTACGCAATACCTCACGCCAGGGTGAACTTGGAATTTCATTTATAGTCAGTCTACACTTTAAAATTTACCTCTCCAGTCAATAATTCCATAAATTATAGTCCATCTACATCGCGCACGAACATTTTCTTTGATCGTCTATCATAGTGGAATAGGCGATTTTTCTTACTGTTGTACTCTTTAGGGACGGCGTGTGCTCTATACTACACAAGCGCGTTGACCTAGGTCTATAGCTTAAGAAACAGCTATTCTAATACTGTATTTGCCTTATAGAAAGGCCTTCTTAATGCACTGCTGCAACGAAGAGAAGATTACTTTTCTTCATTGGACTGATTAGCGTGCTGTCCCAAATTCATGTCCTTTCCATTAGTATTTGCGTACTAAATTTTGACCGAATTTTCATTCCCACAGAAAAATAGAGCACCACTGAAGAGACTTCTACAAAGTTTTTTTTTTTCAAAAAGAATGCCCATTTGCCCTGAAAGTCTTTTTTTTTTAGTAACATTTCTGCTCAGAGTTATGCGAAGATGCGACTCCAAAAGACAAAATTTGCAAACTGAATTGAATTTGAAATTGAAATCGAAAATTGAGTAAATGAATTGAACAAGCTCAAATTGACAATTTCTAATATATCCTGAGTAATCGGTCGCTGTTTATCAAAGAATAACGTATATCCGGCGTTCACCAATCCCTGAGATATGCGCCATGCATTCAAAATCATTAACAACCTTTTGAGGTGATTCAATGCCCATTTGACCTTTACAATTTCTAGCGTTGCCCTACCCATCTATCATGTCACCGCTAATACCTTTCCCACAAATGTCTGGAACCATTTCACCGACCCAGAGGGATGAAAACCTGGTGAACCCTGAGCGGGATCGAACCGTTGACCATTGATTGAGCGACCACATATGTATTTCGGAGCACATGTGGCCAATGCGCCACATGCGTTACTCACGATTTGTTACCAGATTAGTATCTTTCGATGTTCTTACAGTTCCTCGCTTGAAATTCCATGGATTTAATTTTTGTTACGACTAGTGTTTGTCCCAAAGAACATGATTACCCTCGACATCATTCTTAAATAGGGATCGCTAACAAATCAGTTGCCTCGAGTTTTGTGCTTTGCATTTCGATGAAGGCCAATTAATCAAGGATCGAAAGCAAACGATTGCAATCTTATAGAATATTTTTACGGTGCGTAAATGTTTGAAAGAAACAATTTATCAATCGAGCTATTATCCGCTTAGAAAAAAACCATGTTCAAGCAATGTCACACATATAACAGTCTCATTTTGATCACAGACTTTTGCAAATCTGATACTATTCAGACTCGTCGTCTCGTAGGTGCGATTCTCATTCTCACTATGCACTTTCCACCTCGTGTCTGGATTCCACTATCAGAAAGCCATATAGTTCTTAATATCACTCCAACAAATAGTTGTGAATTAAACATTAGGGGTAAGGTTACTCCACAAAGTCGCGAACTATTCCACAAAATTGTTTCTATCGGTGAGTGCTACAGGTCCCATATTGTATCATTGTGGAACGGCTCGGCATGATAATTTGTTTATCGTGAACGACTCTATGTTCATTACTCAAACTCTGATGCTTAAGTTCATATGGTTGTCCAATCAAAAAGGCGTTTAGTTCTTTACCTTATACTCTATGAATTGGAACCAACGCATGCGGACCTACTCCCCTTCTTCGCACCCGTCTTATACGAATAAGAGTTACATTATGTAGAAGTCGAAGTGTTGACGTGGTCTTCTAGCCTTCTATTGTGGCCAACTCTTGAAACACAATTAATCAGCTAGCCACGTAGTATCTTATGAGTTTTTTCAATATTGTTTCTGGTTTCTGTATCTCATGTACGGTCAGAAGTTCGTCTTTTGCGCCGATGGATAATTCGTATGCGATCTATGATTTGCGGTCATTAGACCCTCCGTGCGCAGATTAACCAATCAACAAGGACGCCAAACATGTGAAACTCGATCACATTTTCTTTACTGCACTGCAGAGAAGGGGCCTTTCCATAAATTAGGCACCGCGTTAGAATACTGAGTTACTACCGAATGACTGTCAATAGTCTGAAGAAAGAGCTCTGTTTGATGAGTAAAACTTGTATGTGAAACGAATTACCCTTTTCCTAAAAGGTTTTCTTCGAAATCTGATCGAGTTTTACATGTACTGCGCTAACCAGTGATTTATGCTTTTGAACGACTAACACACTTTTATGAAAAGTTCTTGTCCAGCGGACGGGATCGAAAATTTATTTGTCGCCGTTAGCAGAAAATTACTTAAATTTATCTTTATAAGTATGCGTATCGTTGTCTAAATCACTTTGCTCTTCAATGACTAACGTTCTGGGCAACTTCGCCTTCTTTGGAGATCAAGCCCATTATTATATAAGCCCACTATCTTTATTAGTAGTGAAAAAACACTGAGAAGACATATCAATGGAGTGTCTTTATAATATTTCTCACTCATGATTTTAGCGTATTACACTCTGATGAAAATCCTGTCGTGTTGAGGAAGCAATGTTGTTTGAACATTTCGGTAGCTAGTCACAACGTGCACACAATTTTTTCGTTTTAACAGTCAAATCACCTGTATGATGTTCACATCGAACGATGAATGAAGTGTATTAAGACCAAGAAACCGATTTGTAGTCCAGGTCAGGTAACGTGTAACAGCGAAACTCTTCTGCTTGTCATTTCAATTCATTTCTGACTTTTGAGAATTATGCAATGCTTTGAAATACCAAGTAATTCAATTTCGAAACTATAGTAGTAAAGTTTATGAAACCAATCTGTGCCTAGAGGAGAACTTTGACGGATGTTAAACTTTTCGTCTAAACGTTCTCCTACGGACACAAAGTGTGCTATCTTTTCTAACAATGCTTCTTGTCACCACATATCATAGGAAAAATTCAGTAGTTTGAAACCCAGTTACGACTGACTGTATTCAAGAAAATGTTATTCAGCCTTTTGGGGATCAACATTGATGAGCAGGCGGCGTCACGCGGTTTCTCGCACTACAGTCGGCGGGATCGACCTTGCGAGCGGACGTAATTTTCCCGATGTTGCAGTTTCATTATGATACATACTTTTTTTGTCACTTCAGTTGGAACATGCCAAAACAATTACAAAATGATGGTCGTTAGACAAAAATGATATTTCAGATTGCAATGCAGTGCCTATCGTTGACTACCCTCGAGAGTTCTCTGACCATTAACATACTTAGGAATTGAGACTTCTATAAAAGTCTAAAAACCTTTGTTCTATTTTATTGACCAAAAACAAAGCTGTCGTCCTTGTTCATTTCCTGAGGTGTGCACTATGCACTCGTCTTCGATTTCTAGCTTACTTTGATTTGAATGAGTGCATGTCTCGGCTTTTAATACTCGCTGTAGCAGACCGATTTATCAGATCTGTGCTACTTTCTTCTCAGACAGATTTGCCACTGATTTACCAACCTCGGAAGGATGGAAGACGTGATGCCCTATGAGCGCACGATCGCACGTTATGTGCAACCCAGAACTCTGACCACTACACCACATGCCTTTTTGAGCAAGAAAAATGTCTTTTTTTTTGTTATCAAGACATGCTGTAAAAGTCTCCTCATAAAACAGGCTCAGTACTGCAAAACCCAGTTTTCCAACTGCTGAATGATTACCATTAATCTAGCAAAAAACGTTGCTCAATGGAAAAGGCAAAGAAATACGAGCACATTCTACCCATTGCTACTGCATTCATTTCATCTTACGAGGAATAGTGGATATTTTTGTAGAAATGAGCTGTCTTTTCACTAAAATTACGTTTTCTTGGTCTCCCTTGTAGTATTCTAACCTCATCTAACTCAAATTTCGCTATATAATACCAGAAATTTAGCTGTGAATTGCAAAACTTTACTTTTTCTTGATCAATGAAACATAATTTGCAGATCGAACAAGAAACAAAACCAGTATGAAAATCAGCATTTCTCAAGCTAACGAGTAACTACAAAAACATCAATTACAGAGAAGAAACAGATGTTGTATTTCAGCTGCAGATATATTTCCTTTCATCGCGGTGTGGTTTTCTCGTTCAAACATAACTAATTTTTGGCAGATGAGCAATCTTTTTAACATAATTATCTTTGTTGAAACCTTTTCAATGATATTCCATCATTTCGTGATAATAATGTTTCTCAGAACTTCAGTTTAAGTAATAATTGAGCTAATTTCCACTACGGTCTGCGCCAGCAGAAATTCGTGGAGGGACGTCGCCGCAGTCGCAGTACTTGAGTGAGATTTCGCGTAGCACGGCGAGCATCAAGACGGTGCTTATGGTCTTCAAATGATTAAGTTACCTTAACATCAAAGGCGAGGATTGCATATCTCAGTCACATATACCCCTCTTTGTCTAAAACCCTTTTTTACTTATCTGAAATTCGCTGGCAAATTACATCGAGACGGTAATCATCAGCTGTAGCAAGACAATTTTTTATACACAAGATCAAGTTTACATCAGTAATGAGACTTGAATTCTGTCCACTTTGTAACTTGCCTCTTTGGATTAACTTAGCCAGCGCTCTTTCTCTTAGATAGAACTTTCTTCAAACTACTAGAAATTTCCTCTTCTTTTAAACCAAACAAAATCGCTGCGCCATATTCCGAGAAGAAGGGAAATCCATGGAACCATATATGGAGACGCATTTTATTGAATCTTTCGGACTTAAGGGCTCATCAACACACTCGAAGTGATTGATGCTATTCTCTGTCTGCTAGCATGTACTACTAGGCCACCACTTTGTTTTCAGAGCGAAACAAAATTTTATCTATAGTTGTGATTCATATTCACTTGATTGTTACTTTTTCGCAAATTAAAGACAATTTAGGTAATCTTTGGCAGTATAATATAGCATAATGACTATAGTTATAAAATGCATGTTCTAGAGGGTTTCCTGAATATCGCCATTGAGGGCTTATGTGCAGTTTTTGGTACTTGAGAAGACGCCGATAAACAGGGCACATTGGACGCATTTGAGCGAAAACAGTAGCGAGCGCACTCTTATACGAGTAGGCCACAAAAGTAGAATCAGAAACAAAAATTGAGTGAAGGGCTTGCAAAGTTTGTTTAGCCTGATGCACAACAGTTGAGAAATGACGAGGATGGAAGCAAGGCAGTTTATTCTATGATTCACAAAATGTCATGAAAAACCTCTAACGTATTTCTCTTGTGGCACAGATAAAACATTGCGTGCTAGTGAGAAAAATGAGTACTGAGCAGATATTTGTTTTCCTTAATGCTTATTTTTTCAACAGCTTTGCTTATGCTGGTCAATCATCGTTTAGCTAAGGTAGGATACCCTTTACAAATCATAAATCTTCATGTTTGAGTAGGCATAGAAAAAAGACTAAATGGTGGAAAAATTTTGATTAATAAAATTTAATTCTGACCGGGTGAGTTAGGTAGCATATTTTTGTGGCATGGGAAAGGTTGGAAAAAGAGCCTTAAAAAGCGCGATCTTGACAGAAATGTGATTTCCACTACAGTGACGCAGCTGTTCTGCCAATTCCTGTTGTTTATCTCTCTATTTCATAATGTACCGAATTTGCTGAAGTTAATATTATTACCGGGATTTTGGCTTCTACATGATAGGTGAGTGGTCGGTTGATTTTCTCTCCTACCTCTGCTTTTGATTTCGGCCTAACACCATAGCAGGAAACCTGACCGAGGATCCGTCGCCGAAACCCATTCTCTGAAACGACATCTGAAGACCTGATAAGCACTTGCAAGGTTACGTCAGGAAACTATGGAATATTATATGCACGACCAGCAATAACCTTGGAATATGTGCTGAGGTCCACACAACTGGCGAAGAAGGACCATCTAGGTATCTAAATATCTAAGTAATATTATTTTCAATTGGTTTGTTCCAATTTTTGAGCGCAATGGAAAAAGCCTAAATGAAGCCGAAAGCAGTTTGATAAAAACTGATTTTGGTTTCATTCTGTTCATCTCACCCCATGTCACCTCTCAACCTCGGATTTGTGCCATCACCGGCTGAACTCTGAAATTAGATGTGGTTTATATTTCGTCCCGTTTAGCTCAATGACTCAACTTGGAAAACTATCATTTAGATTATGGATTGTATTGACTTTGACTTATATATTTATTCAAAATTTCTAGTATTTTTACTGCATTTTTCGCAGTGCTACGATGTCTTATATATCCCTGAGAGAATTGACGGTGAGCAAAAATACGACCTCAGACGCGAGTCAAAGCCGCGTTTCATCCATACCGCGGACATAACCGGTATGGATGAGGAGCGGGTTTGACTCCCGTCTGAAATCACATTTTTGTTCACCACTCAATTTTCTTAGAGTTCATTTTTTCAAAAACACTTTAGCTACGAGGTATCATGGCAGCAAGGAAGTATCATAAGAGAGTGATGACAACAGTGCACATTATGTCCAAAGGTATACATTATAGGTGTTCCTGTTTATATTATTTGTGCTACATCATGGACCCATCTAGCGGCACAGTCAGGAGTGCTTGTAGTAAACACTAGATTGAGACTGAAGTCTGGTTTCAACAGCTTTCGATCACTCCGGTCTGGAAAAATAATACACATTAGTTCGGGAGGGTAAAGACAAATAACTTGGGCACATTAGTAGGCTGCCGATTGTTCAATGTATTGGTAAAATACGCTCTCAGCCACCATTACGGCGTCCAAGGAAATTAAATTTATTGCCCAAATTTAAGGTCTTATTCTATGTCGAATGTGTTACACTTTATTCCTTTCATCACTACTAATTCCAATTTCTTACCTCTCTTGTTTTTGAGGTTGTGCAGCTATGTTAAATGCACTAAAAGAACGATTTTACAGGATCTGTACTGATGTTGCGATCTCTTGGTGGCCCGCGGTTTTTATTTCAATGGATCTGTCGCATTATTTGCAAAATTTTGGGTTTGTCGGATTATTAATCAATTGGTTATAACCTTATTTGACAAGTAATTTCGGTACTTCACCATTGCAGGGAGACAAATGAAAAACCGGTCTCATTCGCTTTCCAGTCGCTTCAGGACACACCAGCACACTCTACACTCGGATCAGAGCAGGCAAATATAATTTCCACTTGAATCAGAGGCAGATCAGCACATTTTCCACTCCGATCAGGCACAATGTAACACACTTTCCATTCCAATCAAACAGAGACCAACACACTCTCCATTCAAATCAGGCACAGGTCAGCACCCTTTTCGCAGGCAGAAGGAGACCAGCACACTCTTACCTTCCTGTCGGAGTCACACTAACACACTTCCTGCTCAAATCATTTCGGGCCAACACGATTTCCACCTGAATTAAGGCAGATTAATACACTTTAGACTTGAATTAGGAGGAGATCATCACATCATTCTAGTCGCCTTTGAGGCAAACTAACACACTTTTCACTTAGATCTGACGCAAGTTCAAACACTTTCCACTAGAATCAGAAGTAAGTCACCGCCCTCTCCTCAGTCGCCATACAGGTAGATCAATAGACTTCACTCGATTACGGGCAGGCCAACACAATTTTCGCTTAAATCGGAGGTAGATTCATACACTTTCACTGAATATAGAGGCAAATCTGCACATTAGTTCCGGTGGCCTTAGAGCTGTTCCAACACACTTTCCCTTCGATTCAAAGTCCGGTTAAGACGTTTTTGAATAGTTTTTCTGTCCTTTTCTAATCAAAAAAGATTAGGTGCCTGTTTTTCCTTGCAAATTTTGGTTTCAAATAATTTGTTATTAAGGACGCATTCTCTTTTATAAAAGATAATGCTTTTCACATATCAAAAATTCGCTACGGAGAAATTTCTTCCATGTCTATGCAAAGCTCTCATCATCCTTTCTGCTGATTCAATGAGGGAATTGGAATTTGAATAGAATCCATTGACGTAGAGTGATATGCGAAACTTTCGCGTCAGGCGGGACTAGAACCTACACCTCACTTTTTTCGGGAATGCGTGCTTTACCCGTTACTTTACTGAAGCCCATTTTACACATCGCTCGTTCTATGCTACAGCGCATTGCAAAAAAAAACTTCGTTTGATCTTTAGCACCCTGTATAGTTGCAGAATCAAGAGATTGCTGAAAAGGCGGTTAAATACCGAGTTTTTTGTCGATAACAGTGGCACCGATCAGAAAGAATTTTCAGTTTACTGAGGTGTGGCCTTTTTCGTTCTGGTATTGTCCAATGATAGACTCCCACGCCCAATACTGAAAGTGAGGTTTGCAATCGTGAATTACAAGGACGATTTTAATCGCTATGATAACCTCAGACAGCCACTCATCCTGTTTAATCCATTCTGAACCAGAACCTCAATCTGACATTCTTCAGGCTTTCTCAGCTTCAGGTTCGAGCAGACACCATGACACTTTCATGTTTCCCTATCGCGTACAGAAACCCGATAGATTCTTTTCTCCCTAATAATTAGTCAAGCATCAAATTACTCCTCTGGGCTTCTCGTGAAAACTGGACCATCGAGTCGGTGGTTTTGGTGCGCTACACTTGACATACCAGTCGATAAGGGCTCTCGTCGATTGGTTTTCGTTGAAGCACATCACGTGTTCGGCCCACCTTATCTTCGATAAGCCAGCGTGTAGATCAGCATCTTTGGTTTTAGATCGTTAACTTATATCAGATTTTTGAGTCCTTTCTTTCAGTCAGGAAATAAGGGATTCTTTCAACATAAATCTTACAACTGCGCATTGAATATTGCCCAATAATCTTTCATCCTGCTTACGTTTTGACCACGTTTCGTGATGCACACATCTGAGTAGAAAAAACTCTTGAGTCGAAAAGCTGGGCACGGAGTCCTACGTTCTTCGTTCTGCTCACTACATCACTACATCCTTGATACTCTTAAACGCTCTCCAAGTCACACGCTTCTTCCTGCTCAACTCTGAGGCTAGGCCGTTCATTATGTTGATTTCCCGACCGATAAATGACTGTTTCAATAGATGAAGTTCACTCTGTTAAGCACGAATGAGGCATTTGAAACTAGTGCGCTACTCATAAACATCGTCTTCATAAAATCAAAGCGAAAACCAATCTTCTCACCGTCGTTGTCGAAATCGCAACAATTGCTCTGCCTCTCTGATGCTTAGTGTTATAAAGACGATATCAGGAGCAGAGCAAAGATGGTTCAGCTGTCGATCGTCGATCTTCACTTACATTCTGTCCCATTCTAGTGCTCGCATGACGTTGTGGAGGATGACAGTGAATAGTTTTGGCTAGGTAGGTTCGCACTGCCGAACTCCATCTCTTACGTCGGTAGTAACATCGTTATAGAATGGCGATGTTTTAGTCATGAAATCTTTGAAACACACTTTATTTGATCCGTCTTCACAGTGTATTTTTTTGCTGTGCGAATCCCCGTACTTCTAGCATTCAACACGCTGCTCCTCTTTTTGAAAGCCGTAAAATACTGGTTGAGCGAGTCTCCTTGCAATCTCGATAATAGCCTTGCTGTGGCGTACATAGGGCGTTGCTGTTGACTGCCGGGAAGAGATGGAGGTGGAGCTCAACTCCACGCGTAATGTGGCTAGCATCACAACTACTGGGCCATTGCGCTCTGACATTCTTCTTTTAGTAGCTGTAGAAGAATCTTTATATAGCTCACGAAAAATCGTCATTTACTGAGTAAGGTACATTCTGGCTGTCCAAAGCCTCTATGACTGCATCTGTTTCCTCTGAATCAAAAACATTCTTCAAATCGATGAAAATATTTCTTATACTCTCGCGGAACTTCAGTGAGTTTGGTAATCGTATGGATGTGCTCTAGAGTGCCGATTCCTGTTTGAAACGTTGTTTATTCGCAAGGCTCTCTTTCGTCCAGTGTTTTGAATTTCGTTTAGCATAAATTGAATAACGAGCTTGCACGACGGTAGCAAGCAGATTGATCGGTATTTACCTATATCGTAAAAGTCTCCCTTTTAGAATAATAACGCGGTCTAGGTGGGTTTCCACTGACTGTGAATCATGCATTATGACAGGTGGCAGAGCCGAGAAAGTGTGTTGATGAGAACTGGCGGAAAGTTCTCCAGGTAATGTGGTATCATCATATCTGGACCAGGTGTTGTTCTATTCCTCATCTACAAAATGGCTTGTCGAATTTTGAAAGGAAGGACCGATCAAACGATAAACATGTCTCTTTTATTTCATGTGACGTTAGTAGGACATGGCTAATGAACAAATCTAGTATTTGTGGAATATTATCTCCATCGCCTCAAGTGCTTGTTTAATAACTACCGTAAGATTTTCAAATCAATAACAACTTCTTCTTCTCAGTCTCAACTCTTTTATGGAAACAACCTTAACGCCTAAGCAACTTTTCCTTGTTTATTTCGTCGGTAATCATTCCATTCTTCTATGATCTTTTGTTTTTGATTACGTGCCTTTGTTTTGTAGGCCTTGCTACAAATTATCAGTACGCACAAAATATACGAATAACTAATTCCGTCTATATCTAATCTTTGGAGATCAAATTTCTCACTTTGTCAACTCTTTACAAGCACAAATCTCCCAGGTATATCAGATGAAAGTTTATCGGTATTTTTCCAACAACCGCCTCTGCTGACCTGCGGCAACATTGGAATTCAAAAAATAGTTCATTGAGGAGTTTTTACATGTCCTCACTGATTTTTCTACACGATTAAGAAAATTGTCACTTAGTTAACCTTTCTTTTTCGAAATCACTTATTGTCTCATCGCAGTTAGTTGAAAGCCGTAGCGTTATACAGTTCCACAAAAAATAGTGTAGTGCTGCACTTTGATCTGATATGTATCTGTTCGTTATAATTAGAAGTACGAAGTTAGCCCATTCCTTGTCGCTGACGGCTCAAAATATGTCTTCAAATTATTGAGCTAGTAACTTGAGGAAGCATATATATCTCTTCTTTGAATCCGTGCAGTTGCAAACCTGTATTAGTGAAATGACATGGTCGTTTTGCCCAAACGTTTCCGTTCAAAACACCGTTATCATTGACGGAATAACTGGTAGTCGCATATGATTTCTACTTCAAACAGTTAGCAATGGTTTATTTCTTAGAGCTGCAAATCGAAATAGAAAATACTCATGAACTTGAGTTTGAAAATCGAAATCTTTGGAAATTTTGCCTTCGAAGTAATAGCAAACGCTTGGTTCAACTCTAAATTGATGAAAAGAACTACAAGAGGTTGAAACAATACGAAAGACAAGCAAACCAAAAATTTTACTTCACCCATATTCAGTGGATTAATGGGGAGTTCAATAAGAAGATGAATGTAGTGTAAAGAGCATGACTAATAGAAACGCTTCAATCAAAGCATATAGAGAAGTATTTGTAGCTCAAATTGCACCTGAATAATGACTCAAAACGTTGTAATTACAAAAAGTGTTCGGAGTAACTGTTGGTTTATTGAAGCTCATCAAATTGACTACAAAAATTGCAAATAAAACTGTTAATAGCGAGCTGTATAGGTTTGATGAATGCAGTTTAAAGGATTAGATTTCAAGACAAGGATAGACGCTTAACCACAGCATTTCATGATTTTGACGCATTTAGCATATACGACCCATCTTACATTATCGCACGAATTACAACAACCTTTGCATTCGCTTCGTATTCGCGCCTCCATTTATTCACGCATGTCTTCGAATTATTGGGTGACCTCAGCTGTTACTTGGACGTTTTTTTCTGATCGTAAACATGTTGAATGCGGATTGAACTGATTCTCACTGGATACATGGGCTACTGGATTAAAGCGTCTTCACTAAGATCGAAGAAGGTGGATTGCTCTCAGATGAAGTGGTACCCGATATGTCCACACTGCTTAAACACATAAGATAACACGAAAGAGCAATTAGATTAAAGGATAAGGGCGGAATGGGCCGCATTTGGATATCAGAAAAAAGCCAGAACAACGGATTTTAAATTGCAAGTTCGTCTTTCTGGCTTAACAGTAACCTAGCGCTTTGCTATGCAGCAGGAACGTGAGCTGATACATTGACCAGGTCAGAAGTACTGCAAAGAGCTTACGGGGCGGTAAAACGATGGCATCTAAAATTTAGTCTACTCTCAAAACCTCTAGGTCTTGCACAGTCTAGATTTTTAAACTTATCCATCTTTATGATCTAGAAGAATATATAGCAATAGCAATACACAGGTGTGCTGGTCATATAGTAAGAAATACAGACGACAGATGGGCGAAAAGAACTGTAGAGTGAACTACAAAAGTATGCACTGTTCTTTCAAAACCACCAACTACACGTTGAGCGGGCGTGTTCGTGACTAAAATTAAGCAGGTGTACTCACAGCTGCCAATGTTTTAAGGTTATGGTATGAGACTCGCACCAGCTTCGACGCTCGAATTAGATCACCGCTACGAACGACGTTGGCGACAGTAGAAGCGAATGAAAAATCTGCTAATATCTGCACAGCTCGCGAAGACGGGTTGTCAAAGTACCCAAGTAAGTATTCTTCAATGTTTTTGCCTTCTTTAGGGCAGGGTTCCTCCAAGTCAATAGTCTATGCCTGGTAGCTGTCACATCCGAGTCGAGTAGCTTGTAGTGAAAAACAGCCCGAGTAAAGCACACTCTCTCAGCTTGATCTTTTTCCACAAGACAAATGTTGGTCATTCTCTTTTTGACCTAATCTGTTTTTGGTGAGCATATAAAACATTTTGCAGTTTTCCGTATCATTATTAGCTGTCACAGAGCGTAACAGTGGTTTGAGATTCAACTTCTCCTCAACTTCGCTATACTCAATGAGTAACTTTATCAAATATTCATCAAAGAAGACATTTTATTTATGTGCACCTCTCCAGAAGATTTGACTCGAGCGAATTCGACCGCCTGTGGATCATCGACTCGGATGATTCTGACTCTAGAGAAGGCGAAGGCGCAGAAACGCTATCCGAATAAAACTTCGCATAGCAATCCCGTATTAGCTACGACTGCTGAGAAAAGTTCACCGACAGCTTTAAATAACTGTCTATTGTACTAGAAAATAAAATAATGGAATTAAAATCAGATTTAAAACAGAAGTTGAATTAAGAGATTCAGTATCCAAGTTTGTGCTCAATTTGACAAAAAAAGATTTATTGGCTTAGATTTTATGGTTGAAACTATTCTAGGCGATGACGAGACTAGAAAGACGTTTATGATCTGTCAAGAAATGCATTATATTGAAAAGTTACGGCTACTAATTCTGGTAAAGAAGCTTGTTTATACGGCAGATTTTTGAGCTAGGAGCAGGTCGTTCACATCTCTCGAATTGACTCTGATGAGAGACGCCTTTCTGGCTCATGTTATTGAAAAGCGACTACTTCTGAAAAAGCGTGCAATTGTCACTGCATTTGGAAAGGCGCAACCGATTCTTAATATTCACGAATGCATTTGCGAGAGAATGGAAGGGGTAATAGAGCATTGGGATGAAGACACACTTAGTGCAAGCAAAGTAAGTGCTCTGATCACATAACTCCAGAGAAACATCGCATTTTATTGGTTTTCAATCAAGGTCTTACGATGCTAGTGATAGCCACTTAAAGTTGATGCATATTTTTTTGATACAAATTCATTTTCGGAAGAGGCAGATGTCGCTACAAGATAACCTAAAAACCTTCATCATTTCCTGTTCAAAACATATGCCTAAAACTAGGCAGGCATTTAAGTCATGAAGCTTCTTAAAACCACTGATAAAAATGATTTGAACGATTACAGATTCTCAGCGAATGGTAAAGTAATAATCATGTTTCTACACCGCTGAGACGAAAATAAAATTCTTTAATATCTTCTGATGTGAGTGGTGGATGTCAGGCGGATCTTTACAGTTCGATATGAAAGATAAAGCTCTCGGCGTTGATCAATCTCTGAGAGAGCCATGAATTGTTTTGAATTCTTAATTTTGTTTAAGGTAATTGAATGCATATGTGGCCTTTACAATGACTCGCACTGATCTCCGCTGTAACGAGTCAGGGCTGCTTATTATCCCAGACAAGTGTGAGACCAGTATGATGCCAATTTACCAACTCCGGAGAAATAGACGGTTTGGTGAGCCATAAGAGCGAGGTAGAACCATCAACCTTGTATGCGCCCTGCAAGCAGTACATTTCAAGAAATTCAATTAAAATGTAATGAGTTTATTCAAAATAAAGTCGAATAACTCACACTGATGCTGCAATTCACAAGAATATCCGTGTCAAAGCGAAATTGTCACACTTCTAACCCAAACAAACGATCAATAAATTTGCTTGTTGAAGATCTGGAGGGAAGCCTTTGACGATCTCCTGCGAGTGTACTCCTGATATTGCAACCACTGCGACGTCGCAGTGGAGACGATCAAAAGTGATGGTGCGCACAGCGTAGAACTTGGAATGTTCATCGAGGTAGGTGCGGTTTAGAGCATTCAAACAAGAATCATTAAATAATTTTTACGTGCTGATTTAGAATGACTTTGTTAAGGACCATGAAAGAAGTGAAGAATTCGAACAACAGGGTACTGTCGATATTAAGCTCACTTCAGTGCAGCGCCTTCCGAGCGTTAAACTATTGCTTGAAAAAAAAAGAGATTTTTCCTCCAAAGTCTAATACTACAACAGTTTTTCGTCAACAAAAATTCTATAAAATCTCCGATAATGTACTGATATGAGTGTAACCATGTCCTTATAGCCCGACCAAGGTTTCATGTTCTGCTCGTACCTCAACATTTCACGGTTGTATCTCGTACAATATTAGGTCTCCACCTAAGTTTCTGAACTCGATTCAAAAATTCACAAGTTTTTTTCCAAGTAACCGAAATTATTAAATAACATTAATTAAAGTATTCTACATTTGCCTGAATGCAATTCTGCTAGCGCTTCGAAAACAAATCAATTCCGCGCTCATAAAATTCATTATTCTTCGATGCAAGCCAATCAGTCAATTCTCGACGCAAATGACTGATATTTCAAAACTTTTTCTCGTCCAACCAGTGCACTTACGACCTGAAGAGATGAAAATCGGAAATAGGCAGATCTGGCAAATACGGCGAACGATCCAAACGCTCCCAGCCCAAATCGGTCAACTTCTTCCTTGTTTTCTTGGCAATGTGTGGCTTTGCATTGTCTTGAAGCAAAATGACTTGGCGATGTGGTGACGTGGAATTACTTTCTTGCAACGGCTCAGTTGCTGACAGTATTGCTCAGTGTTGATGGCTGACCGGCTTGCAACAAGTGGCAATGAGTCGGCCCACTTTGGTCTCAGAAAATGATTAACATTGCTTTTGGCGCAAATCGATGTGGTCTCGCTGTTGGTGTTCCATGGTGACCTGATAACAACCATTGATTTGGACAACGCTGGCTCTTGAGAAAGATCCACTTCTCATTAATGGTAACAACTGTTTAGAAGCCAAAAGCGGCTATGACGACGTAGATAGCTTGCGCGCTTTGTTTGCAAGTTTTTTATAAGCTAAGGTTCGACAGGAAGTATAAAGTACACACTACGAAAATACTTAATAGAAAATTCACTAAAATCCTGTGTTGAGATGTGGACAAAAGATGTCGACATAGGGTATGAATGAATATTTGTAACTTGACTCTAAGCGAGAGTGGCGTAGGAGTTTAAGCCGTACTTCATAGCAGACGAGGCTGCTATCTCGATCCTGTCTCGCCGACCAAAACCTCCATAGCTGGGATCTTCGAATCTGTGCCAAACTTGTCTAGATGGATAACAGTGCTGATTTTGTAGATCGTTAGACCACTACGAGTCATTGTAAAAGTCGGATATACATTTATTCACTTTTAACAATGATTGATAAAGTCGAATGCATTACGCTTCCTTTCAGGAAGCGATAATTATTACGAGTTTCTCCTTCATTCCCTCCAGCAGCTACACTACATTACAAATAGTTTGCTACACAATTAATACCTTGTTTGCGTTAATATATGTATAGTCAGTTACAGCTAGCTCTCAGATTCATTTCAAATTTTGATATTTTTCTAGAAGTCATCAAAAGAATTCTTTCGCAATTTCTATATCGTCAGTCGATGATATACTGTAGTGCGGAATTTTGCCATTTTTCAGCATTAGAGTTTGTAGGAATATTTCGCTCGTAAAATTTCCACATGTGTTCGAAGAAGTTGACGAGTGGAAGAGTAGAAAGACGAGAGGAGTTTTTCTTCACCGACATCTTCTACTTTGACATCGGAAATAATACACAGTTATATTGCAGTCATATACAGAACAGAATGCTCCTTTTTTGCGACGACTGTCGACTGACCGTGAAAAGTCTGTAACGAAGTATAAAATTTCATGTGATTGCTTTGTTCAGCTTTGACACTTTAACAATTTCCTAACTGTGATAAAAAAAAACAGTAACCACTGCTATAAAATAAAAGCATTTCAGCGCACTGTCATCGTGAAACGCCATACATAGGGCACAAGTGAGAGTGTTGTGAATGTTACCGTAGGTATACCTGCAAATAATTTCACGATTGTCTCCATTTGTGAAGCCACGACTAGGGTGAGGATGGAAACTCAAATCTGTAACACTGCTTTTATGCAAAAATCAAAAAGTTCGCCTAGAATGGTTTCAAGAAGTGATGAAATATTCATGATTTGTCCAGAGTAAAATTTGCAGATCTCGTAAAAAAGGCACATCTACGAAGCGAAGAGGACAAAATTATAGGGGCGATAGAAGCCATCCATAAAGTGTTGAGGTGTCCTAATGAAATTTTTATCTCTCAGAACAGCGCGTAGATTCTTAGTCATCTTACGTCAAATGTTCTTCAAAAATTTTGTTATTTTGACACTTTATTGATCCGTCTTCGCAGCGCTTTTCTCACTGTGCGGATCCCAGCACTTCTAGCATTTAATTCGCTCCTTCGTTTTCTTCTTAGAGGACAAAGGATAAAGCTCTCGGCATTGATCAATCCCTGAGGGATGCGCCATACATTCGTCTTCAAATTCTAATTTCGTTTGAGGTGATTGAATGCATATCTGGCCTTGACAATGACTCGCGGTGGACTCCCGCTGAATCGAGTCAGTGCTACTTATCCTCCCAAATAAGTCTGAGACCAGTCTGGTACCACTTTACAGACCCCGGAGGGATGGATGGCTTGGTGAGCCATGAGCGCGAGATCGAACCGCTGACATCGTGTGCGACGCAGAGCACCTCTAACCACTGCGCTACATGCGCTCGTCGGTTTCTTCTTGTACATCTTAAAATACTGATTAAGCGAGTTCCAAAAGGCGGCGTTACTGATTGCCGGAAAAGGTTGGGGGTAAACCACGGCTCCACCCTCATCCAACGAGCATCACAACCACTCGGCCATGGCGCCATCAATCTCGTTATAGGATTTTGGTGTGATTATAAAGACTGTTTCAAGTTTTCATTAAGGTTTTACACGCCAGCTGATTATGCGCATATTGTAGGTCTCCACGTCCCATTGGTTATCTACTTATATAGTAGAAATGGGGAGACACAAGTGCTTGGATCTGACAAGGTGAAATGTTGTCTATGCCATTTTACAGTCAATGGCGCGAGGCTATCACTGAAAAAAGCCGTAAGCCGTGCAAACATTCAATCACTCTGAAGGGAACATCATGCTGAGCTAGTATTTCACCTAACGCAAAATGTACCTTGTTCGGCGTCAATTCCTCATAGTCGGAGGTGAGAAACCAAATGGCATGTGCTACTTATGAGGCTAGTTCGAAGGCCGAAACGTACGTTTAGCACTAGAAGTGTTATAATAAACCTCTTGAAAGGCTTAAACATTCTGTCAGGCTGTATCATCATTTGATTAGAAAACTGTGGTCAACTACGATATTTCCAATTCAACGGCATGTCTTTAGCGCAAAACGTCATCGTGCTGCTTCTAATGATCTTTTTCTCCTGTACTGATATAGATCCTCCTGTTAAGATCCCCTACAGCTAGCATTCACTATTACCTTAGTTAGGTGGCTGTATAAGGACCAAGATCTGGTTTCCATCACTGTTCGAGCAGCTCTAGTAATAGTGGGAACGCGATCTTCACCATTTGCCTGAGAGACTGACAAGTTGGCACAAGTCTCAAGTCCGCCAACGAGCAGTACGGAATGCTAGATTTTAAGATAGTTATTGTCTCAATCAAATCTTCGTGTTCCTGTCCATGCCGACGAGCAACTAGGCCTAGTACTTCGTTTGTCTGTATGGGCACAGACCATATGTTTGACATCCACAAAAAATTATGCAGAAATACCGTGAACGTACGAGAACACAATTATTCGAAAAAGTGTGCGCAACTAGGGGCCAGGGTAAATCCTCCACTCCACCTCCAACACTCTCCGGCAGTCAATAACGGGTGCTCCACGAGTTGCCCGAGCGTAACTATTTCAATATTGCAAGGAGATATGATCAACCAGTATCATATGTCTTATAAAGAAGAATTCTCTATAATGCAATAAAAGCGAGAGATAAGTTGCATGCTAAAGGTCTGGATCGTCAGTAAAAAGAAAGTGTAAACGATCAATTAAGGCGATTAAAGATTGTAACGATAGGAGAGCTTTCTTCTATCTTAGTCCATTATATGAACCTTCCTAATCGAAGTAAACAAGTCATTGAAAATATTCTAAAAAACTAAAGGGCTTTGTGAAGTTCTTGAAAAAAATCAAAAATCGTAAATATCCTCTCAGCAATGTTGAGAATCGTGCACGAAAGCTTTGTCATTGCGCTGAATTTGTATTAGCTGACTTTTCTCATAAGTGATTTTTTGAAAGCAATGGCAAATAGAAGCTCAGATAATGGTGGCGAACGCCAAATAGCATCATTCTGACATAGCTGCCGTTGTCGTCCAAACTACGTCTCACTAGTTCCAGTAAGTCGAGCACAGATTGGCCGATCAGCGAGGAGTCCGCTTTGCAACTGACTCTCATAAAGAGGTCCAAGACCTTCCGGTATAAGATTTGATTCCATAACGCCTAGGTGGCCGAATTCACATCGGTATTCACTTGTTATTTGTAATTGCAGCCGGTCCACATGAAGGGTTTCCGCTTCGAGCTCGCTTCATTAGAAGTGCGATGGATATGCTTAGCGAACGAATGAAAGATCAAAAATAATGACACCATTAGACTGATATTATTCAGTCATTCAACAATACTAGTAAGTTGCTTTAATTAAAAACACACACACACACTTACAGGCACACGCAAATGTCAGTGCATGCTTGCATAAGGGCACACACAAACGAATGCATTTATACGTGCATTTATCAGAAAGTACACATATACCTGCATACGTACATTCACATGTACCAAGCCTGTGCATCTATATGCATGCGAAACTCTAGATTTGAAAAAAATCACACATTTGGCGAAGGAACCACTTTGAGAAGAACGGCTATCGCAAAGGCTGTGTCAGGAATTTTTAAGAAGCCGTATGAGTTGACATCTTTCTTAATTATGTTGCTACTTGATCTGAAAAATCCGACATTACATAATGTACGAGCCCCACTTTTTCTGCATTTGACTCGACTCCTTTGCCTCCTTCTAATGTCAACAAAAGTTCTAAAATTTGCATTGAATTAGGTCCGAATGTTGCTCAAAAATATCATAATGTGATCGATGGTTAGTTGAGCACTCTTCTCTTCCTCCAACTAAGCCTCCTTCTTACTTAGTTTTGCCTCACTTTTAATGTAGCTGAGTAGTTTTTCAGGAATACTTGGACTGCCTTGTTAAGGAGTCTGCAGATCATCATAAAAGGCGGAGGCCACCGTCTGTGGCATATTGTGTCTTTTAGAAAACGATCTGACATTCCAAGACAACTCAGACAACTTTACGATCTCTGATCCATAGAGACCTTTTCGACTTCATTGAGTAGGGTTGGGTCAGACAACGAAGTTATTAATAGTAAATATAATCGTTGGACAGCGTTTTCAAGCCCTAGTGTCATTCATATGATGGAAAGGCATGTCATAATTTTGATACTCACGTAGCTATAATCACTGGAGGCTAATTCTAAAAAAAACGAAGCTAAGCTTGTAAAGGATATTACACGGTTTGAGCTGTTGGGTCTAGTGGTATAGAGGCGCCTGTTTCGTTTTACTGGGAATCATCAATACCACCCTCTCTCGATTCAGCCAATCTCCTGAGGTTCAGTAATCCTCTATAAAGGATTAAACGCCGAGTACAAAATTACTCCAAGTCAGATGATGCAGTCACCCGACATTGTGGTGGTCGGCAGTCGACTCAGGAGGTCGGCTGAACCGAGGGAGGGTGGTACTGATGAGCCTTAATAGGACGGAAAAGGCGCCTGAAGACCATTGGACATAACATCTCAAAACAGATTATATCTTATCAGATCATACCTTTTGAGCGGATCTATAAAAAAGCGGTCGATGAAAGAGACCTAATTTTGTAGTCTATCGTTTTGATCTGCAATCGTTTTAGCCACCAGTTTGTAATGGAATTTCAAGGAGAGAGGTAACAAGCCGTCAATTTTATCATTGCCCGCGGTCGAAAAGTGTCCTATTTATCTCAAGATAATTTCTGAATACCTGGCAAAATTGACTAGTATTTGACTAGAGCTTCTCTATCAAGAAATATGAAGAATAAAAACTGCAAAAGAGATGCCAATGGCCAACCATCCGTTGAGTTCCATTGATCCGAGACGGTGGCATTTCACTACTTTACGTTTTGCGTAATTCATCTTCTAGAAGGCCACCTTTTTTGCGCTTCTGTTTTTTGAGGGATCATCTAGCTTTTGAGGCAAGCCACTCATCAAAAAAAAGCATCGTTATTCCAAACTTTTTGTATACATTTTTCTTGGCAAGCATTGTCAGTACAGTCTATCTTGCTCATTACGTCGCCCGTCGTTGGAACATCAATTTACGATGATTGTTAAACCATTGTTTCCCATCAAGAGAGCTTTCATAATCTTCCATCAAACCAATTCTTATAGAATATTCTTCCTCTATTCTAAAAAAGGGGCATTGAAACGCACTCTGATTTCCTGTTGGGAAATCAGAAAACATCCGTGGCAACAGCAGTTGTTATCTTGAAGTAAACGGTGTCGTTACGGAGAACTTTACAAAGTCGCTTCAAGATTTTACTTTGAGGAGTGGTGTAAATGGATAAAGAATTCTGTCGCATGTCAATTGGAATTCAATGATAATGTCGCGAAGGCAGTCTTTCCCAGTGCTTTATTACTGCGGAAGAAGTTGTAAGCATCTTAGTCGATTTCATGAGGCTATCTTGAGGCTATCGCCATAAGTCTATTAGTTGCACTCGAAAAGCAATCGACTTTATCTTAATCTCGTCGTGTTCATAGCATCAGCCCACGTCACTGAATAGAAGAGCACTGGTAGGATTCTTGAGCCAAAAATAGCACGGAGTTTGAGGTCCGCTATCTTGTTGCTGGCCTTTCTGAAAGGCACAAATGCGGCCCGTACTGCTCTCCTTCTTATATCTAATACCTCATTCTCCTCCTTCTATCTAATACCTCCTTCATGTTCTTGTCCATGTTCAATGGCCGCACAAAGTACACGTATGTGATGTTTCTTCAATCGGAAAAAACATCTAGTTCTATTTTCTCGCCACTGCACCATTGGCTTCTCATGATCTAGACCTTCATGCGACTTATGCGTAATCCGATCGTCTTTCCCGCTTCCCTCAGCTCCTTGACTATTGTCTATAATTTTCAAGAATGTGGCGATGTCATCCGCGAAACGAAGGTTTTAATTTTCCATTAATATGCACGCTCTTCCTCTGTCAATCGAGCGAAATCATTATCCACTGCAATACGGTGGTGAAGAACTTTGGCGATAACTTATCGCGTTATCGAGCTCTTTTCTAATGGGCATGGTAAGCTTTTGATGAAAAAATCGCATTTTTGTGTTACAGTTCCTGTGACAGTCTGATAGATTCTAAAGTATAACGAATCCTTTTCTTGGTCGACGAGCGCTGATTGGGACTATATTCCTTTCGATACTATCGAACTCCTTCTCGTAATCGAGAAAAGATAGGGTTAAGGGCAGTTGGTAATCTCGACAGAATTCTATGAGATTTGATACTGTTGGGTGATGCTCATATAGTAGAATTCTCTTCTAGATCCTTCTTGGTCAACTTTTTGTGCCTCATTCAGAGATCTTAATGTGCGCAAAGGTATAATATTCTGCTTAAATAGCTTGTAAAGTATACTCAACAAGTACCCCGGTCACCTTTTCTACAGAAGTTGACTATGCGCAATTTCCTCCACCGATCTGGGAATTTTTTTTATCTGAAGATAAGACATCATAAGTGCGGCGAAAAGTACATGTAAATTATAGTCTCCAGCTCTCACAAACTCGGCACTGATAATACTGAATCCCACGGCTGCGTTTTTCCTCATGCTTTCTATCACAACTTGAACTTGACAAGGTAGATACCCTGAAAGTATTCACTAGGGGAAATCCTAGTGTCCCTCATGAGGATGGCTGAACGGAACAGTTTAGTGTGAAATATTCTGGTATCAATTCTAGATCATTGGAAGTTTAGTGATCCCATCTTCTCATCATGGTTGACAGTGGAACACTATAATTGCAATCCGGTGGCGCTTCCTTAGACTAGTTTTCTCTGCGCAGCTTCTAACATTTTCTTTTGCTTGCACTGATGTGAGTCCTCATATGAAGCTCTTACGCAGCTGACCTTTGAAATCACTAGTGTCAAAAATGTTGCTTAAAAATCGGATTTCACCTTTCTACTTTTTCGAGTAACTTCTTTGTGGTCTGTATAGTATGTCTAGACATTGAAGAAGACGAAATATTCAAAACGTCGGTTAGCGCTTTTGAAGATAGCACACCAACCTCGCGTAAGCTTCAAAAAGGAACAATGTATAATACTTTCATTTTCATGCCGAAGTTTAACAAATGTTTGTCTTTCGAATTACTAGAGATATACCTGAGGCAGTGATCGAAGTCACAAACGCATGAAGTTTGATTATTGTTGTGACAGTAGCTGCGAAGGAACAAATCAAATGCAAAAAATACAGGATCAAAACAGAAAAATACAAAAATGAGATCTGTACAGGATGACACGTATGATGTCGAGTGATGTGACAAAAGGGGGATATAGATCATCTGCACCTACAGAGAGCAAAGATACTGGAGAATGGAAAAAAACTCTTCGTTTCAGATTTGTTTCATTCAGCTGCACATGATCCGCAACATTTACTGTATGGATTGCATCACTTTCTCTAGTCGAATCGTTTCCTCACATTGATTATCGGCAAAAGTCTTCAAACATCTAGCGTGTTGTCTCTACTACTGCTCAAGAAGGGTTTCGACTACTTCGTTGATGTCGTAGAACACTAGACTAGTCAGATATCCTTGCAATCTTTGGGACAGCCAAGGTAAGTTTCTCGCATAACTGCAGGTCTTTAGCACTGTCGAACAGGCCAAAGCAGCGCCTTGCTTAGCTTCTGTCTTTACATTTCTGCCCCCCTCCCCCCTCCTCTGACGACGACGTTCAAGAATGATGACGAAACAACCGTCTATGCACTAATGTCTTCTGTCAAGTGTCATTGAATAGTAATGCCCCTCCCCCTTTTCTTGAGAAGGCGCTCGTTTTTATCACTTGTACATTCGTAACCGACAAATATTGACGAAAACTTGAACATTCCAAAGCAAAAGGTAAACATCACCCAAGTTAGTGAATGTGAAAGTGTTGTCCTTAGACAACACTTGAAAATCTCAGCGACATATCAGTTTCACAATGGTAGTGCAGATAGGTATACACAGCAATAACACTTTCGTTCGAACGAACTGTAATGATCCTCAATGAAACTTGAGAATTGATCACTTCATCAGCTTTCCCAATACCTAGTGTTACAGAGGCAAAATGCCAATGCACCAGGGAACCTGCTTGCTGTTGTTTGAAATTTGTTGTTTCGTGTTATTCTGGCCTAGCCTATTACAGTGCTCCAAACTGACACGGCAAAAGACACCGTCTAGCACTACCGATTCGTGGCGACTTTGCTACGGTGCGATCAAGATTCTCGAAATAACACTGGTAGAGCTTCTACATGTCGACCATTGCCAGTCAACAAGCTGTGCGAAATGGAGGAAGCCTCGATATCTTGCGGCTGCGATTGCACGCTGTTATGACAGCGGGCATAAAAAGCAATGAAGTGTGTTATCTAGTAACATGACTTATGTTTAGTAAGCTCACAATTCCTGAGAAAACATTTATGAGACTGCGTTGAATATTAAAGTAACACACAATAAATCATATTTCATGCTCAATCAACAATTTTACAACGGGAATGTCTACTCAAAATTCAAAATTGGATTAAACACGAAGCTCACAGTAGCAGCAAATTCTTGTCAGCATCCTCGTACTAACAGTCTAAATGCTACCTAAACCGGAAACTGTGAAACAACGATGACCAGTCTGTGATAGCGGTCTATAGTCTACCGAGATCTTTGAATGCTTGCAAATGCGGCTAACATTAGAGGAACAGGAGATTATTATAGAGTGACAGTGTACAATAGAAATTCTAAATATTAAGTAGTTGATCCAGTTTTGCAATAATCTTGTCAAAAAATTCCAATCTACTTCTTGTCAACTATTTCATCAGTATAGATATACCACCTCTTCTTCCTTTTTTCAATAAAATTATCGCCATTGAGACAGTCTATCAATCTCTTACTTAATATGCTACATGAGACATCAAGGCCCATGAAGATATCTCAATATACTTTTTTAATTGACTGTTTTTGAGACCTCCATCAAAACAGTATGATCTGATTAGCATAGTTCTTAAGTTTCATGGCTCTGGCACACCACCTCAGAGTTACGTTTGTACGTTTCCGCTTTCAGTCAAGCCTCATGAGTAGGCAAGGTGCCTTTAAGTTCAGCCGAGCCCCTATCTATAAGGGAATTGGCATTGAATATTTTCACTGCACCTCTGATGGAAAAATCATCTGACATTGCAAAACAATCGATTGTTAAATGGCAGCTTTCAAAAACACTTAAACAGAATGGTATTGCTATATTTGCGTGAATATTATTACTGTTCTACACAGTGCATAATCACTCTTGAAACAAGAAAAGCGGGAAGAATGATAATGCCCACGAAAATCTATCAATATACTTCCCTAGTGGCACAAAATCATTAGAACCACTTTGTATCTCATACGAGGTGCAGCCCAATTCCACCGTTATGGAGTTAGAACAGCTTTCGTCGTTTGAGAATTCGATCGATATTCTTAGTAAAAATGAGGAACAATAACCATAGCTCACCAACAACGATAAACAAATCACCACGTTCCACCACTGGAAGAGCAGATGAACGATCGCAGAACTCACTGGATTCAGCGGATGTGAGCTCGGGAACCATAACGAAAAGAGCTGTAAATTGGTATAAATTACAGTCACGACTTCGAGAGCAAAGTGGTCGCGGAAAGAGGCGAAATTTCAGAATAAAACCTTTTGGCTATGAATAAAATTATGAGAGAGAGCCAATCGAATTTTTAGACGATGAGAAAGTTACGTCACTATCCTAGCAGATAATTCAGTCTACCCCATAATTACATTTATAGAGCATCACTAGCAATATTAATTCCCATAGAAGGCTCCGAAAACAGGAAAAAATACCACTAAAAATCAAAAGTTAACTATTGTTATCAATTTGAGTTTGACCAACATTCCTCGCCAGGAAGTAGCTTTCATGTCCATTGAAATATCTGATTATCGGAATATATTACACGGGCTCCATTTTTCTACTATGTAATTGCAAACGACTGAAGACGTAGCCGCATTTGTACATGGATGTTTAATGATTTAAGGGCAGTATTATATCCACTTTAAGAATCGCTTATTTTCAAAGTAACAGTCAAACAATACAAATAAACACTACTTTTCAATAATACCAGTTCTCCTATAACATAAGTCTGATGTAAGTACTATCTGTTCAGTACCCACTGTCTCACGACCATCAGTCGGACGCTAGAGTAAATCGAATATCTGATTATACCTTTCCTGGGAAGTGTACCATGCTCATTATGATAGCAGTTGAAACTGTTTCTTATTGACTTTACTCATCTGAAGCAATCTCATGATAGTGTTCAAACAACTGTAATACAAAACGAAATTTTTTAAACAAAATCACTACAGTTAATGAATAATTATTTTTGACTGGCAATTCCGGACTGCTATGTGTCTAGAATATAGAATGTTGAAGAACGTTAGATTATTAAAACAAGACAGATTCCGTAAAAAGGCTAATGATGAAGAACATATTGAGAGTGAACAACAACAAATAGGGTCATTACCGCTACCACCATATCCTCAACGATTTCATAGACAGCAAGACCCTAACAATGTTATGAAAAAGATATGAAATTTCGATTACTTGCTAACAAAATCTTTGAAATTCTCAATCACTATCGCGGGAGAAAGTTCCGCTCCAACCTCATAGAAGCACAAAAATGTGGAATACGGGAGGATCGGGAGTTGACAAAGTCCAAAAACATTGAACTTTGCGTTAGTAATAAAGGTGAGAGTTTGTGTTAATTCTTTGTCAGTTAGATATTGATATAAAGAAAAATATCTTGAAGATGCCCTACTATATCGACCGTCTTCGAAAAAAGAATTCAAAAAGCAGTAAAAAACGTAAAATGACGAGTGGGTCAAAGTAGCAAAAGCAGCTGGTTTGAAATCATCTCTTATTTCTCATTCAAAATTTAATTTACCAACGCATCCCTTCTCATATTTGCTCATAAAACCCATAAGTCAGTTCGTGCTGATGATCTTATATCTAACAATCCATCAATATTCAAGTTCACACCCACCTCATCAACTATGCAGATGAACCTACGCGTAGAGTAGGACTTCTTGCTCTGATAATATCCCAGTTGTTAAGATACATTCTAGCCCATCTTACTGACACTCAAATGTTCTTAAACCATCTAAGGTACGCACTTCCAAACAGCTCTCACGTAACGGAGTTCTTCGACGTTAACGCCCGTTATACAAGCGCGTCGAATGACTCTGCATTACAAGCCATTCGCGAGCTCCTCATTCAACACCAAGAAGTTTCAAACATGTAAGGCTTGTCGATTCAACAGCTGATGATTCTCTTAAAAAGTACCTAAATTGTTCGGTCTTTGAGTAGTCTGGAAATTATTTCGCACAAAAGAGAGGGCTGGCAATGGGCCAGCGACTGGCACCAGTTTTTGCTATTGTTTTCGTGTCTAAAGTGGAAGCCCCCGTAATCAGTCGAAAGCCAATACACTACTGTAGATACATTGATGACTGCTTAGTTATCTGTTCCACACAAGGAGAGAATGACAGATGTTATGATTTGCTGAACGAACAGTCAGGGTACATGAGATTCACCCTTGAGACACCTAAAGAAAACTGGCTTCCCTTACTTGACGTCCAAGTAAAACTATCTGAATGCCGCTACATCACCATGTGGTACCGAAAGCCAAGCAACAAAAATATTTTAATTCATTGCCTCGCATCTCACCCCTCACACACAAAAAAGGCGCTCATAAAAGACTTCTTCCGAACAGCTGCCTATGTGTGTACTGGAAGAGTACAGAAAGTGGAATCCGTAGAACTGACTTGGCAAATAGCTATTTCGAATGGTCATGAGATCGTAGTGCACCGAGATAAGCTTGGAGGAAATCACATGCTCCTCAACAAAAACTTCGCTGAAAATAAGGTCCCGTTTGCACTTCCCTTCTTCACGAATGAAATAAGTATAGCTATTAGACGATGGTTGAAAAGGGCAGGTTTGAATGAATCGGTTACGATGATTGAGATACTGCCAAAAAATCTTAAGCCTCAGCTAGTCCGCAATCGCTTGTACGATCGTCTATGAACAGCAAAAAATGCATAATTTGTCCTAACGGTAAAGACGGTGACTGCAGAGTAAGGGTACAATTTACCCAATCTTTTGCAAGGCGTGCGGCCAGAAGTACATTGGCGAAACGGGTAGGCCACTCTGTCCGTATAAAAGAACACCTAGCCGATAAATCTAATTCTAGACCAAATACCCCACCATGCACGCACAGGACACAGATACATGAGGAGGATGATTTTGATGTAAAAGTATATATCCTCAAGCAGGAACGCAAGGCCCCGACGCGCAAAGTCCTTGAGGCGTTTTGGATCCATTCCAAAATCCCGCTATGAATCTCAAAAATTAGTGCTTCATAATCACGCATGATTTCGCACGATATTTTGGATCAATCCTTACGGATCTGAGTCATGCACACACCTCGTCCATGTAAGACTCAGTGCGGCTGGTCAACGTATATAATGGATACCATCACGACCAAACGGTGAGTCAAATCTAGCTGATTAGTGTACGATTATAAATTGTTTAAATGTTTCTTTTCTTTTCTTTTTTCTCCCTTTTCTTCCCTTCTGCTTTGGTTATGGAAGTGTTTGGAAGTTCGTATAGGTCAGCCAGACTCTTTCGAGCTCTGATGAAGCAGGATTGCCGAAACGTTAGCCACGGATACGTTTGCACAAAGTAAAGTTGTATCAAAAACAAAGAAAATCTCATATGGTTTTCTCAACGTAATTAAGCCATGGGAACACATGAAACAAAGGGCGAGTCATCATATTTTGGAACTTATTATAAATTTTCCCAATAGAAAAAGCTTGATAAAGCCTTTATTCCGCTGTTTGCGCATTATACTAAAAGAAACAACATCTATTGAACACCAAAGCAGACAATTTTTGACAAAATTCAAATGATTCTCTACCATACCACATAAATTCTACATAAACTTCCATTAGAACGATTTTCATAACAAAAACACGATTATAACAACAAACGAGCTTTCGAAAATTTCAATGAAACTATCAACTAACTACTATAACCCAAATTATCACAGAGAACATCAGCTGAAAAGATGAGAGTCGCTCAAAATTATCATAGAACAAACTTTGTACAACAACAAAAAGCTATATCGACACCTTGCACGACGATATTGACAATCACATTGGAATCAATAAGAAAGCACAACTATCGATTTTGCTTTTCTTTGTACGTAACCGGCCAAGCATAAACTAATTAACGATAGAAATTTTCATAAAATACCGTTTGTATAATACTGAAAATTGTCATAGAGTCGAGTCGTTAGTGAATCAAGGCTCTGTTCCACGAGAGTGTCCACCTAAAGCATACCCAAATAGCTGAATAATGACAGAACCAAAGAGCTCCACTTTAGTTTGACGCTTCGAAACTATATTGTCGCAATTGAAAGTTTCCTACACTCAAACTTACATATGCACGCTACACCCTTATACACAAATATATGTAAACACATCACTTCATACTGAGTATTAGAAAAACGCCCGAATATTCAACAATTTCAAGACTCTGTCATTTTCATGCGATAGCCCCTCAAATCGCGTGTCACTGAAGCGTGATCTGAATACGCATTGGATTTAAGACACACTGTCCGTGAACCTAAGCAAAAGCGTGGCGCACCGATTTATGGAAGTTGCAGCCTTAATCCTCAATTTCCTCACACATTTCCCGTGTCTTCTTAACTTCCACGTTCCCAGTATGTCCCCCTGCCTGTTTCCATGTCCTTTGACCCGTCTGTCATGTGAAACAACTCTTGCATGTAACGAAAAGAATTTTCCACTATCTTACCACCGTCTCAATAAAATGGCTTTTTATGACAATTGAAGTGTGCTTATGTGTCACCTTCAAGTTTTTTCATACTCACTGATCCTATTCCACCGTTCAAAAACACCATTTTGGAAATACAGTGCAATGATAATAACTGTCTATGGATAGGACTTACTATAAATGTGTGTTTAACAAGCTACTGATGAAGTACAAAAAGTCTACTAAAAAAGGTCTGTGCAGCGGAATAGGCCGCAAAGAGGTGCGCGATCAAATTAAGACGTATGGTTGAAAAGTTTCAACTGTGTACATAAAGGAGAAAGCTTTCGGCTATAGCGTATGACGCATAGAGTGCACAGAAAAAAAGGTTCGCTTCCGCGCTTGAGACTCGCAAAGCCTTCTATCCCTTCAGTATCGGAGAACGTTAGCAGTTGTATGACATTAGCGACGTGATGGTAGCTGAGCAACGTGTTACCTCATAACTAATAGACGGTACTTATCTCAGATATGTCAAAGACCTTTTCGTGAACACCCAAAGCAGTAATTTTTATGAATTGCTTGCGGTGGCTGACATCAGGACTAGATTGTGAAATCAACAGATAATAGTAAGGACTACTCAAGTGAAATTAAAAATCGAAAACTATTCAATAGATAAATCTCGGCCGTCCGCGCTTTCATGCGAAGGATGGCACATGGCGTCATGTATAAATTAAAGTACCACGGTTGATTTGATCGGCAAAGCCACATACGGTAGAGAAGACGTGACACACAGTCATAAACAGTTCAGTCAACGGTCTGCTGAAAAAAAATCATGGCGTAAAATACAAGCTCGGCAAAGGCACGAGTTGTAAGGACGTGAGTACAGACGACCTTCATCGGTGACTTAGAAGTACAACTGTAGTTCCTATGCATGTCCAACATGAAAGGCACAAGAGATACAGGTCAATTGTGCTTTGAGTAAAAGCTGGTATATATGCAAAATCACGATGTACATGGTCTGTGCCTCCTTCTGGTCTGGCTTCCTAATATAGACACATGAATACCGATAACTGAGATATGGGCCGGTAATTAGATGAGAACTTGCTCCAAGTAATGATCCATTTGATCGATGCGTGTAGGAAGAGTTGAGAAACTCCAAATGACCACACATTTGAAAGTTTACAAAAGGACAATATCTTAAGAGATTACGACCATTATAAAGGTTTTCAAGCTGCTGCCTAACCACCATTGGGCATCACAGTGTCAGACATGCAAGAAGGTTATTCATACATGCAACCAATATAGAAACAACCTCACCTAAACTGCTTCAATAGTGATCAAGAAATATAAGCTGAGTGCAAGAACTCTGATTCAAGAATTTTTTTCCTTTCGATAAACAGCTCTAGGCATTAGGTTTCCCATATGTTCCGCAACTCGTGAAGAAGACTCCGCACAAAATTTCTCGCTATATGTGATTTCTTCTTTCGCAGCTGATAGCAAAAGTTGTTGACTGCCTCGGGGCTGAATCTTTATCATCATTTGTAAACTGCATAGAAGAAGTATGGGTTGTGAAGACGTCGAATCGACAAATTTTTTCCTTTCATCAAACGCCTCTCACCACCACGTCTTCCAGGTTACCAATCAACATGTCTCATAAGATACATTTCTCTTACAAAGAGCGAATTCTTATGAAACATCCAAATGCTGAATTCTATACCCTTAAAACTACCTTCGTTCTTGTGGTGCTTTCTATATGCCATGGAACTCATGAAATATCAAAGTTCTTTACGTATGACGGTCTGCTTGTTTCCTTCCCCTGAGATCTTAGCAAGGACGAAGATAAAAGGGTGAAAATTTTTAACCTGCTGTGTAAACCTCTATTTGGAATAAATAATTGATTGAAACCGCTGAAGAATAAGCGAAACGTTCTGGATTTCGTTTGAAATTTTCAAACAAGATCCAAAAACCCCCACTTAATTAGCCCTATATGGGTCATACCGCTTGATAAGAATTTTCTTGCCAAATGCTGCTCGAAATAATTAATTGATTATACGACAAAGCAAATATTTTTACAATTGATGCGATAAACGCATCGAATTAATGAATATGAACCACCAACCAATCGCTGCAGTTCAATATCAGTACAAGTCATGTGAAAACGATCCCTAAGTGCACGTAACATAGCTGCACCACCTCGAAAGCAAGGGAGGTAAGACCCTGAAATCAAAAGTGATGAAGGCGATAAAATGCAACATAAAAGATAAAGGATAAAGCTTTCGGCGTTGATCAATATTTGGGGGATGCGCCATGTAATCGTCTTCAATCTCTAACTTCGTTTCAGGTGATTGAATGCACATATGGCCCTTTACAATGACTAGCGGTAGCCTTCCGCCGCAAAGAGTCAGTGCTGCTTATCCTCCCAGACATGTCTGAGACCTGTCAGGTAATGATTTACCGACCATGGAGGGATGGTTGGCTTGGTTAGCCATGAGCGCGAGATCGTACGGAAAAGAAAATCTTGAAAACGAGGTTTTCAGTGGGAAAATGCAACATACTCGACAGTAAATAAACTCTTTAATATGGGTCATAAAATAAATTTCGTCAGGCACCGTAAACGTGGCTGAAAGCATAGTCGCCTAAAACATTGAACAATCGGTAGTTTACCAGTATGCCCAAGTTATTGCCTTTACGCTCCCGGAATGAAGTGTACCGTTTCCCCACTCGTGGAGTGATAAAACGCTTGACGAAACCAGGGCTTAGTATCAAACTAGTGTTTACTACAAAGCCCCCTTAAGTGCCCGCTAGACGCTTCCAGAAATCAAAGTAGAACAAACAATATGAACAAAAACACCTAAAAGCATACCTTTGGACATAATCTGCACTATTGTCATCACTCTCTCATGATGCTTCCTGGCTGCGATGATACCTCTTAGTAGAAGTGTTTTGAAATAAATATATAAGTCAGAGTCAATGCCACCCATAACGCTTACTGAATAATAGACAGTTTGCAAGCTAAACGACTGCGCTGAACTAGGAAATGTAAAACGCACTTAATTCCGAAGTGAGTTTGAACGGTGATGTCTCGAAGCCAAGGTTGCGAGGTGATATGGACAGAATGAAGCCAAAATCAATATGAATTAAATGACCATCTGCGTCAATTAGGATGTTTCCATTGTGCCTGAAAACCTGCCAGATTGATTTCGAATGAAAACTACCAGCAAATTCACTACATATCAGAACAAGGAGATAAGCAATAAGAATTAGCAGACAAGCTACTTAAGTTGGGAAGAGGTTTTCCCAACTTTTTCGCTTCCGTCAATTAAGTGAATTAGGTGAGCGAAGTCTTATACATTCGAGTTTTTGTTTATACTTTCGTTTAGATCAGCTTCTTGCGGCTATTCTGATATGTAACACTTATACATTTCTTTCAAGATAGAATTGTCTTTGAAGCAAAAATGACTGTTGATGCTACACGAGAATTTTTTGGGGTTCAACCGCTGCTTTAGCGTGCAACGGTATCTGTAACGCATCAAGAATCGTTTTTGCTTTCGGAAGAACTCCATCTTGAAACAAATAAATGAGTGTATTATAATAACCGCAAGATGCTACTTTGAACGCTAGAAAAAAGAAAAACTTGAATAAATGAAGAAAAAACAAAATCGAAAAAATCCGGAAAATCTGTTGTCTACTTAACACGTCAACGTAATGATATAACGCTACTAATGAGACGGTGCTTTACGCCGTTTGTTTAGCAACCTTCTCATGTCACGAAAAGATGCCACTGAACTCATTCGATTAAGTTTGAATTTGATTAATCAGAATTTCTTCACAAATCACTCACTTTTCTACGCCTCTTTAAAATACAATGATATGAATTTGGAAGTGATATTTTACATTAGGGAAATGATAAATGGCCAACATAAAAAAGATTTGATTTAAAAAAAACAAATAAGCCTAAACAAATATCTGGTCAGTGGTAATTTTTCATCAGTAGTATGAAAATCGTATCTGTGCCACAGAAAAACATGTCACAGGTTGAAATTTAGCAGATCATAGAAAAGCTCCGTACAATCCATTAGAGCCCATTCATCAACTTGCTATGCACCCAGTCAAACAAAGTAAGAACTCTTCATTGTAGTTCTGCTTTTGACCTATTTTTGTGTCTACTCATAAAGGAGTACGCTCATTAGTATTTTCACTTGAACTGCTCGACCTGGCCCAATAATCTGCGTACTCTCAAGTAATAATTTCCAATCTCTTCCTAAATCTCAGTGGAACTTGTTAATCCCATAAGTGATTGACAACATATTAGCGCAGTGAGAGTGACGTGCAGACATGTACATGTGAAGTGCTAACCAAAACGTCAAAGGTGCATGCCAAAAGGTGCACAAAATTTCTCAGTAACAAATTTTTGGAAGTCCTTCACAAATTGTATTCTATTACTACACTGAGAACAGGTAATTCCGAATAATTGACTAGAGATGCTATGAAGTAATAGCTGATGATCTGTGGATCCTGTGACGCTTGAAGAAGGAGAGCACACAGGATACAGTGTAATTCATGATCCGATAATTGTGATACCCGAAGAGGTAGTGACAGGATAGGCGGCTCTCAGAACTTCTGCCAACACCTCCACTCAACTAATAAAGCACATTCCGTCATTTACGTCTGTCTGATCGCTTTTGGTAGCTACACAAAACAAAAGAATTGTGTAGAATTTCATGCGCACGACGACATAGGAACAGATTGACGGTATACTTGTAAGAACTATTGCGTATTTACTAGTAAAATACATCAGTCACGAGAATTCGCTAGTACCGTAATACCACAAGTAATCGTACTGACCACAAGGTTTTCAAGAAATTAAGCACATAGGATACAAATAACTATAATAAAGGATTATGCTGCAGTAAAAAGATCACCTAACCTGTCCTTTACCTGCAAAAAGTAACAAGCAAGTGAATACGCCGCACAACTATGGACGAAATTTTGCTGTGCTCTGAAAAGAAATTATAACGTTGTATGCCAGCAGATGAAGAATTGTATCAATCACCTCAAGTATGTCGATGAGCCCTTAGGACCGAAGGATTCAATAAAATGCATCTCCAAAGATGGTTCCATAGACTTTCCTTCTTCTCGGAATACGGCGCACTGGTTACGTTTGATCTAAAAAGAGGATAGTTTCTAGGAAAATAAAGAACGCTTCGACTAAATGACGAGTGCTGGCTAATGATCCAAAGAGGCAAGTTATTTACTTGACAAAATTCTAAGAAAAAACAGTTCTCATTATTGATGTAGACATCACCTTCCGTGTAAAAAATTGGTACTTCTCCGTTTGGTAGCAAAGGACAAAAATTGAACTCTTTCGTTGAACAAGAAGTTTTCATAAAAGTGTTAGTAACCGTTCGAAAGCTCAAATCTCTGGCTAGCGCGGCACGGACCAATGTTTCGAAAGAACCTTTTTATAATGCTTCAGCGAAAGAAGAAGATTTCTGTTTTGCTTCGCAGTACAGAGCTCTTTCTTTAGACTATTGTTAATCATTGACAGCGTAGGATTTAATGATTCTTACACTAAGCTTATTCTCTGGAAAAACAATTCCTCAGTAGCAGTGCAGCAGGGAAAATGATTCACATACAGGCAGCATGTGTTTTTTGCCTTATCTACAGAAGAGCAGGAGGTAGTAGGGGGATGCTGCTATTTCAACACTGCCACAGGTCGACGGCACTTTGGAGGATCACATGTGAGGTGCGATTCCTGTTTTCCAATTAGGAATTGATACGCTACTTTGGAGGAAACTCCAGGCTAAACTAATGACTCTGGCACTAAAGGATTTCCTCTACATTCACACTTGCTTTTCAAGTTTTCAGCAAAGTAGAGTAAGATTGCGTGGCCGATGTAGAACATAATTTTATTCTGAATTTCACAGCGTTATGAAAGGGTGTTTTGAAAAAAGGGCCATGTATTGAGTAAGCCAAAGATTTAAGCCTTCGAATTATTACTAATACTCTTAGGAAAAGTTCTTGTCCAGTGAAAGGGATCAATTTTCATCATGTGCTACCAGACGCAGAAGAATCAAAAAGTGGCTTACTACGACTGATAATTTTCGCCTTATTGCAAATTGTTCTCGAAACATAGATAGTAAAAGTTTTTGGGCGAAGAGTGATTACATTGAGCTGAGATATGCAATATCCGTCTTTGCCTTCGAAGTAGCTTGAGCAACTTTTTGTTGAACAACGTCTGTCGCAACTGGGCTGCGTGTTGTTAGAAATCCTCTAAGACATGTGATGACTAAAACACTGCAGAAGCGGACAGCACACTATGTGTCCAAAGAAGGAAGTTTAGACGGATAGCTTAATATCCGACAAAGTTCGTCTTTAGGGACAAACTGAACGCTTAAACACCACTATTGCGATTGCAAATAGAATTCTTTGAAACTCGAGGCTTTGGATGAATCTCAGAAATTCAGATATAGATTAGGGGGACCTTAATACATGTGACTTGGCCCTATGTTTCATGTCAATTTCATAATTTGGATGCACTTCTTTCATCATCAAGTGTGAACAACATACGGGTGACCTCACTTCTGAGACGACAAGGATGATGAGTACGCTTTGACACGCTAGTGGTTGGCTTGTACACTATTTTCCAATTAACACTACAGGATTTCCATTAAACAGTAATACGTGGAGTGATAAATATTATGATGACACTTTATTGTGTTTTCACAGTGTGATTTTTTCACTGTGTGGACCCCAGTACGTCCAGCATTCAATTCGATTTTCGTTTCCTTTTTTCACGTCGTTGCATACTGGTTGATCGCCTTTCTTTGCAATATCGAGGGTAGCCTGGCTGTGGCGTTCCACAGGGCGTTCGTTGTTCACTGCCTGCGCATATTGGGAGCAAAATTCGGCCCCACATGCGCTGCGACGAGCATACATACAGTCGGCCACGGCGAACCCCATTTTATACATGTATATGCTTGCACTAAATATACACATATATATGCATATATACATAAATATATATATATATATGCATGTAGTGTCTGATATTACTACTGCACTATATTGCTATATTAACACCTTTATATTCGATTGATCTTTAAGACTTCGCTTAAAATCAATACATCCTGACACCATAGTTTTAAGCCTCTCATAAGGTTTGTCATGGCATTTATAGTGCTAGACGTACGCTTCGGCTATTTTCTCTTATGAGTAGCACGCTGCCATTCGGTTTGGCCAATCATTTGTATTCGATTTACCAGCGGTGAGCAATCGACTGTTAATCACTGCTATGTCACGTGATCTTATCATTTCTAGTTTTTGCAGGATGGGGAGATCTTCTCACCTTGCGGGCAGTGTAACTAATCCGCCGCCGATTTCATTCCATGTGGGGGCACATTTCTTCCAAGGAATTGGCTGAACCAAACGTGATACTGATGAAGACTAGATGCCGAAACGTACGTCTTGGGCTACAAGTGCTACAACGACCACATGAAACACTCAATATATGCTATCAGGATGTACTATAGCAATTATTACTATTATATCATAATATTATAATAGTGATAATAAATCTAAATAATGATGGGTCTAAGTTCCGAAGAAAGCGAAGTGGCTCAAAACTAGAAACCTGGAAAAACAAATTAAATTCAGATGATTGTACGCATACTTGCAAAGGATAATTTGTTATATAAGTTAATTACTAGTACTCATTAAGTTCACATCTACGAATCTTGACGGATAGTAAACTATTACACCCCTGGGTCACTTCAAACGTATTCCTCAAAAGAGTCAGAAAGACCTCTCGACGATCAGTAGAAACAGCTTGTCGGTGTTTATAGCTTATCGAATGTAATTATGTATAATTAAGATCCAACTGATTAAAAAACCAGCTCTCAATGAATACAAAGGTCACAGGATAGAGCTTTAGGCTCTGATGAAATCTTGAGGAATGCGCCACGTATTCGACTTTATTAAGCATCATTTAGAGTGATTTGATGCATATCTGGCTTTTACAGTGACTCGCGGTAGCTTACCAATGTATCAGGTCAGTACTTTTATCCTCCCAAACAAGTCTCGTACCAAATCATCGACCTCGGAGGGATGGAAGGCTTGGTGAGCTTTGAGCGCGGGATCAAACTACTGACTCCATATTGTGTCGAGGGGCACCTCTAACATTGCGCCACATGCGCCCAATGAGATTTACTTTAGCAAAATCAATAAACATGCAGCTGATAACTCAGTCACCTGGTGTAACGAGCATGCATCTACAATAGGCTCGATCATTCCAGAATTTGGAGAAGTAACGACAATTTTATAAGGCCGTAAGAACAATGGAACTTCTTCTTCCTCCCAGATTTCCTAGAAAAAAAAAACTCCTTGGTTTTCGCGAAATCAGAAAGGTTCAAATATGATACCTTCAATGTCACTAATAATTGATAAGCAAGAAGCTCTTGCATAAGATCGTCGCCACTTTTCACTATCACTGGAAAAAGATCCCAACCATTCAATCGCCCATAAGGGCTCGCCTGCAGAAAATTACCTGTCTTACATGAACAACCAATGATACATGAATGACGAATTTAAGCGGAATTAGAATCGAATATGAACCTGACGAATGCGCTCCTTTTTCTCATCCCACGGTTCGCTCATCGTTGATGCTGAGGGATCGTCCGGGTGAGGAAGCATCTGCAATAATAGCAAACCATAATGAAAAAGTATTGAGTAACTTATTATTCTTGGGAATCTGGGCAGCTTTAACCGTCCCACATGGCGTGGTCTAGTTTGAACGCTCATTATGTCAATGATGATTAATCAACGGGAACTTTGGGGAGAGAAATCGCTTGTGTTGTAAAAGATAATTCTAAAATCCACCAACAAGACTGAAAACATACAAGAGAAATAATTAAATACCTGCCGTTTACGACCAGGTCTTTTTACCCATTTCTTAAGGCGGCTGCTTATCCCAGATGTACCACGGAGGACTGAGTCTGATACGCAACTGTCCAGAGACTTGGTATCCCAGAGAAACTTTGCATTACCAGCTGCCACATCAAGAGACGTCTAAAAGCAGTTAAAATTGGTGGAAAGAATTGATGAATACAGCATCATCATAGAGATAAAACCTGGGTTGGCAAATCCATGGTCGACACGCCACAAGATGAAGATTTCATATTGGGTGTATCAGGAATCGCACATGAACTATCCACCGACGCAAAAGATGAACTTCTGGGCGTACATGAACTAACGAAAAACCCAAAAAAAATTTTGAAAGTAAAACTACTGAAATAGTACAGAGAAAGCTAATTATTGGTCCGAGCAGAATTGGTCACAGAGCTGCTAAAAGACTACTTTAGCGCTCAGACACAGTTATTTTCTAGAGGCCCTTTTTGCTGGAAACACTTCCTCTTCAAACTTTTACTAATTACTCAAAAGCTTAAATCTCGGCGATTTCAATACTATATATCTGAGATAAATCTTGGCTATTTCGTTACTGTATATCTGAAATATGGAACCCTTTTTCTACTGCGCTGTAGCAGCCAAGGTAATGCTATAATCCAGAACAAATATGCCTTGCTTGCTCGACTAGGGACTGTGAGTGGCTTATCGTGGGATTATTGGTAGTCAACCGATGATGTAAATCTCAAATTCAAGATTTCGCCGAATTTTGAAAATGTTCATATGAAGCACTGTTAGAGAAAAAAGAAGATTACGCTTCGCACTCGTAATTAGCCCGTTCAAACTCTTGGCGGGTTTATTAGGAAATGTGAACCGAAAAAGGTTTCTAACTATAAAACGTAGAACAAAGCCTCTTCTACAGCTCTAACGCAAAACCCACAAATTTTTCCAGTACGGGAAAAAACCTTTAAAGATTAACGGAGATCGCACGCCCCTCGAATGACACTGCGCGCAGCAATTTCAACCACCGTCTCCGAAAGGGCGCCATTCGGGGGCGAGCGATTATCGTTACCCCCTTAGCAATTTTTTCGTTGTTCTGGAGAAATTTCTTGGCTCTTTGTGTTAGTATTATGAAAGAGACTTTTTCTATACTCTATAGGCACAAACCTTTTCATGTTTTCACATTGCCAAATAAACTCGCTATGAAGTTTAAGCGACGAGCTAATTATTCCAAGTACGAAACGTAATCTTTTTTTCCGCCCTAACAGTGCCCTATGTAAACCTTCTTGAAAATTAATCAGAGTGTCAAAACTTTCGAGATTTGTGCTATCGAGTAACTCTCAATAATTCACTGAAAAGCCACCCACAGACTCCAGTCGAGCACACAAAACAAACCTAGTATAAAAACATATTATTATTCTAGCTGCCACGATGCAATGGAAGAAGCTCTTTATAAATCAATACACTCTTAAAATCCCCAAGACTCAAGTGTTCAAATCAATACTAAAAGTTTGGAGAGGAATTTTTGGTTTTTACATTATGCGGCAACAGTTGAAGAAACGACCTATTTTGCTGGACAAGAAATTTCCATTACAGGGTTAATAATCACCCTCTAATCATTTGAGAGCACAGATCACTGGCTAATGCGCTCCGTGTTTTTCTTTCTGAAAACACCCTCTATGAAGCTGTAATATCTAGAACAAAGTTACGATTTAAACCAGCCGTACGCTTTTACTAATACTTCTTTGGAAGCACGAAAAGCATTTGTACGAGTACAGGAAATCTTGCAGTATCAGAGTCATACGTTTTATCTGAATTTTCATCCAAAGGGGAGAACTCAAATTAATTAGGAAAAACTGCACTCCAAATGTGAGTCGTGCCAACGCAATCAATCGATCGCCGCATGGAAACGGCGGCCACCACTAGCCGACAAATGCTAGCGCCGCGTTTGTGAAATTTAATCCTGTTGTCCCTGTTATACTACAGTGAAAAGGTCTTTCCAGAAAGAAAGTATAGCGTTAAAAATACCGAAATTCACGCTACCAAAAGTTTACTTATAATGTAAGAGGAGAGTTGTGTCCTGCGAAAAATATGCGTGCGTGAAACACAAACATTTTCCATTCACTGAAGTGTTATGCAAAGACTTTTGAAAAACGGCCACATAACGCAGCAGCTGTAGATAAGTCTTCAAACGATTACTAGAAGTGCAATAGAAGATCTTTGTCCGGCGAAAAGAGTTCTTTCCTCATTTGTTTCCGCATAGCAGAAAAAAATCTTTTTTTGCGAAAAAGGCGTCTAGTAAATTGTGTACCCAGATAGATATTACTGCGCCTGAAAGCCAACTTTCGCTCGTACATGGGGGGAGCGATTAGATCGGCATGCGTTGATTTCAATTGAAACCGCATACGCGGAGGAAGTATATGTTGATTAGATACGTTAACTGCATGTAGTTAAGCGTCAGATTTTAAGTGAAAACATAAAATCATATCAGTAAATAGCAGCCGTAACGACTAGTACCGTAATCTTAGGTGAAGGTTGCCTTCTTCATATGTTGGACGCCTCGGTAAAGGAGTCTTACGTACGTCAGTAGAATGCAGAACTTCCACAAAGATACAATAAGGGGCCTGCAACAGTCACCAATGAAGAGCAAATTGGAAAATAGCTCCTGACTTTAGGGAACTCACCTTATCCTTACTGTTTAGTACGCAACTATTTGTTGGAGGGATGTTGAGAACTATGTGATTTTCTGACAGTGGAATCCAGACACGAGCTGGTAAGTGCATATTCAGGACGAGAAGTTCACTTACAAGACGACGAGTCTAAATGGCTTCAGGCTTAAAAAGTATGCTGATCAAATTGAAACTGTTGCATGTGTGAGATTTCTCGAACTTCGTTTTTACGAACGAATAGTAGCTTAACTGATAAACTGTAGCTTTCAAACATTCCCGCATCGTAGGAATATTTTATGAGGTCGCAATCGTCTGCTAACAATTCTTTACTAGATGGCCTTCAATAAAATGCAAAGCACAAGGCTCAACAGCACCGATGACTACTGATCTGTTGGCGATCTCACTTTTTAATTAATTTCGCGTTATGATGTTTCTTAAGACAGACATTAGTCGTAACAGAAGCCCTGTCTTCAAAATGGAAGGGTGGAATTCTGATAGCATCGGAAATATATCAATATAGTTGTAAATAGCGAGGATCGCATGTGGCGCACTGCTTAAAAGTGCTATGCGACACATACGTGATCGATCAACCGATGGCTTGGTCCCGCACTCAAGACTCCTCAAGGATTCTACCCATCTGAGGTAGGCGAATCGGTAATTTCCTAGGAAGGGTAGCAGCGGTGACCTGATGGATCAGTAGGCCAACGCGAGTCCTTGTAAGAGCCAGATAGGTCAGTCATGTAATCACCTCAAAAGATTCTTGATGGCATCAAATACTCAGGGATTGATGAACGCCGAGAGCTTTCTCCTTTGGTAAATCACGACCAATGTCTGAAAATTACATGATGGGCCTATACATGATCAATAGCAAGGTATTGGTCCTTCATGAAGACAGCATCCCAGATATTTTCAGAGTTCAGTGAATGGAAGTCATGGTCTACGAAAAGTGGATGCTTGATGCTCATTACCTATCAACAGGTGAACATAGCTATCCAATATTGATAACCCAAACTCGCCACATTTTAATTTTACGTACGACTATTTTTTACTTTGAAATGGGCACAATGATATATCTCATAATGTGCACTGTCCCAAGTAACGATTAGCTGGTAAATTTGACTTTTTCTCACAGTCTTATATGAAACAAGATCAGATTTTGTAACATATCGGACGTATGTTCGATTGTCAGACATGTTACAAACAAAACTCGACGTGCACAATACACGTAAGTATGAATTTGAATTCCAAAACAACACTATGAGAAACAAATCATTGTAATAATAGTGAATAAACATCACTAGATAACCTTTTCTTCTTTTGTGACCTCTTCTCTTAGATTGTCACCGATACGAGTCAGCCAACTGATAAAGTTTTTTTGAGCATCCAGATGATGAGCCTGAACAGAACTGATACATATTCAGTCGAGAAAATTCTGAACACCGTACCTTCTGTCTACAAAATGGAACTCATAAAGTCATTGATTCAAAAAGTAGTGAAAACTTACGTTAGATGTGTTACTTACCTCGTAATGTAACGGAATCAAAAAAGCATATCTATCTCAGTAGTCCAAGATTTGTTAATTTTTCTTTTCTGATGGTGGGTGGGTGTAGCGCAGTTTGGTTGTAGGTACTCAACAATTTACACGTCGTTAATGGCCGATCACCTGCGTAGACTCACTACGTCCTCAATCTCTACGGAGTAGGCAAAGTGGTATCCACTCGTCTACGGAGAGTTTAACTTGCAGTCTAAGTGGGAATGATCTAATACGCCTATCTCAAGACTCTAGCTAAATCGACCCAACCAGTATTCAAAGAACCAATGAAGAGAAAATAGTCTCAAGCACCAGTCGAACCTCTATTTAAAAATAGTGACACTTTCGTGGATGATTGATGTGAGCGAGGGAGGCGAAAGCAAGCGTTGGTATCAACACCGGAAAGAAGCAACTTCACTAGTTATGGCCTAGCTGAAGCAAAACTTTACTAAAACATACCGGACAATATGGACGCTATAGCATCCATGCATGGTTGAACCGGCGCCATGGATAACGTAGAACTTTGTAGAGTATGTGCTTGAGCATTCTCGTGAGAGAGAAGTGTGCTCTTACTCAGATCAAGTTTTGGTAATTCCGTGGCCATTTCTGACGCATTACACAGAAATCGTGAAAGAGCCTCCTTTGATGTTTTTCAAACACTAAGTTAATCCAAAAGTGGGCCATCAAGCTGGCACAATAACCAACAAAAATTTAGCTCTGAGAGATGTTCTAAAGCAGGTGTCGTCGCACAGATTTTAGCACTTTGGGTAGCACGGAGTCATGGCTCTAGTCCCACCTCGCCGCATGCTTAGTGGTGCAATCGGGAAGGTTTCTGGTTCCCCCCTACCACTACGCTTTAAAACTAGACTTTTCGAAGTCAATAAGTGTCGATGGCTCTCCTATATACGTTGTTAATATAGCAAAGAAAACGCTCACTTGTAAACAGTTCACTACTTTTTGATATGAAACAGATTGTTGAATAGATGGTTCAAATGACTCGCATGTTTAACGGTATTATGATATGAGATATGGTATGTTAGTGATGTGGGGCACACTAAATTGAAAAACAATGCTCTGAAGAGCGTGAGAGGAGATTGAGCCATGGGACCATCTTCCCGTGTTCTGCATCAATACTCCCTCGACATAATGAACTACACTTCGCCCATGTGACGGATCAGGGCTAGTGCCGTGACCCTGTAAAACTCGAAGTGCTGAATTTCGTCGCAGCCACAATACTATGCCAAAGTTGACTGTTTTTACTGTGTAAAAAAAGCTAAGCACAGACTTGATTACGACAATCCCTTTGTTCTTGATTTATTTGGTATAGAACCCGCTCAATAGAACTTCTTTGTTATTCCAGTTCCTACTGAAAAATGTTGAGTTCCCTGTAATCCCTCGAATCAAATTCAAATATCAGCAACGAGTACCACCTTTACATAGTTGTCATCAGTTGTTAACACTTTGCGTACAGTAAGCAAGGACTTCACTGTGGCGACTGCTTAGTGCTGTCGGAAATCGGGAAAAAGGTTTCCTGGTTCGATCCCTACTACGACGCCTCTTGGCAGACTCCTTTGCGTTACTAGTGTTGAAGGCTCTTCTATGTATATGGAATTATTTAGCGAAAAAAGCTCAGTTGTTTGTAATTCACTACCTTTTGATATAAAAGAGACTGTTGAATAAATGGTTCAGATAAATAGATCGCTTGTGTTACGGTGTTACGATATGAGATATGGCGCGTCAGTGATATAGTGCACATTGAACTAAAATCAAAATAAAAAACCAAAAAACTGCTGTAAAGCATCGTCGGAGGGAATCGAACCAGCAACCTTCTTTCCAGTGGCCGCCATCAATAGGCGTTCCGCACGAACTGCTCACCGCGCGCGCTACGTCGCGATTAGCGCCGTGACCCTGTCTCACCTAAAATGGTAATGGAAGTCCAGACCCTTCAGTCATGAAGATTCATATACAATGATTGAGCTTTTACCACAGTCTGCTCAATTTTCTATTGAAGGAAGACTCGCGATTTTTGGACTTATTCCCTGTCAAAGTTCCAATTCGTGAAACAAAACAGTAGAAACTTTTCCCCATTGAGAAAATGCAATTCAATCGTCAAAACGTCGTTGTAAGTCGAGCTCGCAAAAAGGACAACATGGCAAATAGTTGAGCAAAAAATTACTTTGGGAAAATACAGCACCAAACACTGTGTTGTGTAATTCCTAACGACAAAACCGGCTAGTGCTTCTGAACCAGTGTACAATAATTCTAATGTAAATAAACTGGATGCCAATAACACTTTGAAACACTGGTCATGCAGTCCACAGAAAGCATCTCATTTACGCAATAACTTCGAGTGATATGCAAAACTTTGAGTCTCGGCGGGGAATTGAACCCGCTTTCCGGAGGTGCGTGGTAGCCACTACAGTACTGAGCTCCTGTTCATATATAAGTTTGGAAATTAAGTTGATTATATTTCCGAAACTGATCATTTAGACTATACACACTTTTAGTAATATACTTTTCAAATTTTATTCCACGCTTTTATACTCCCAAACGTTTTCGTACATTTCACGTGTTTCTTTGACTGTTACTTAAGGATTTCGTCTTCCCTAAGAACTCCATTGAAGGCTGGTCAGACACATTTCTTTACAGTCTAGAGACTAGCTAGGTTAAGGCGTTGCTAGGTGATCGTAAAAAAGCACTAAGAGAAGGGGTCGAATCAGCTGATTGCATTCTAATAACGTGCATTACTAATCACTCGACCACTTAGCAATAAGATACAAACTCCGTATAAGCTCTCGTATTTTAACTCAATTGAATCCAAAAATTTCTTAGCAGTGGACGAATCGTTTTCTTCTCTTGCCAATGTCCATGAAAATTCTATTTAGAGCATGCTCTCCATTTTTTCTCCATTCACCAAAGATACATCATATTATCGGCGTTAATTTCCTTATGGGCGCATCGCGGCCCATATTGTACAAGTTATTAAATATTAAGTATCGGGAGCTCTACTGTGTTGACTTCATAAAGAACCCAAGTTTATTGAACACTAATGTACTATTGACTTTTAGAGGCAACTAAGCTCTTAGGTAATTGAAACAAAATATTCAAAACGATCGAAAAAGTTACCCCACAAGAGCACTGCATTGCATTTTCGGCCTCAAAACAGCGGCATCCATTGTCGAGTTTTCGATCTTAAGCACATAACGCTAAGAATTATGTTTGGATATAGATCCTTCTATTGCTACTGAATATTATTATCGAATAAAAATATGTCACAACATGTGAGACATCAAGCGGGCCGAGCCGTTAATAGATAATAAAAAGTATTATCACATATTGAAGACGATATGAACAAAGACCTGACCTCCAAGTGCTGCTGGAGATAAAAATCGAAGCGATGTGGAAGCACTTTCACTTCGAGTCAAATGCAATCCAGAATTGAGGTTTTCGGGATTCACTACGAAGATGTAAAATATAATTCAAGACACAAAAGCTTTAGAAAGTGATGTTAATCACCATATTAACACATTATCCCTGCTCTTTCTTCTATTCGATCACGGGAAAGGAAGCGCGGTGAACTGATTTATCGAGACGATCGCTCATTATTCGGTCCCCAGAAGGGAAAGAAGGCGGGAAAAAGAGGAATATTGGGTCAAAAAAGCGCCTAATAATCGGCGCATTTGCGGTATTGTTCAGCTGCGCATGTACACTATAGCGTCCATACCGAGAAGAATGTGTTAGTTCCTTATAGTCGCAGATAATGGGTTCGCGTAAATAACTTAAACAAAAAAAAATCCCGCTTCCAAAGACATATAATCGCAAAAAGAATTTCAAAATTCCTAAAATAGATAGGAAGATAGGACCTATGAGACGCGCCTAAGAAAAGAAACTTGCTCTCCCACGTCACTTGTAAACATTCCATAAAATAAGTTGTGCAGGGTCGTACCTTATGTACTTTGTTCTAACTATGTACTATTGTGTACACTCACACAATGCTGTATTCAGAACGCGCTGCGGCTTCTCATCTATTTGCAAAGATGGCTTGATAGTATGCATGGATCTTGGTGGCTTGAACTCATTCAGAATCATTCGCCTAAATAGAGGATATAAATCACAGTTAGAAGGGTATGTAAAATGAAAGAAAAGGCTAACTGATAATAGGGCACCTCAGAATTTCTCCATGCTCCAAAAATCGGTCTTTCATCCTCAGACGTTCAACTTCAAATGACTCCAATAACCAAACACATATAAGGGCAAAATGAAGACTCTGCTTACACCTGAACCACACCACCGACTTAAGTGATCTAAGCCTTCAACGCGCGATTCAATTCAACAGCGATTTCAATGCTATACCTACTTTGTAAGAGGTTTTCTTAGTGCACCGTACAAGCCAAAATAGGATTTCATTTCACCTTCGGCGTGCTTTTTTTCTCGGCTAAAGCTTGCGTACTGGCTTTTCAATAGAACTGTAGCACTTGATCGATAGCTTTCTGAACGGAAAATTCTGAAAGTGGGCCTGACTTCCAAAAAGGTCACCCTATACCAAAGTAAATCTTACGTCGCTCCATAAATTTTGGCACCAGAGCAGTAAACACTGAGTTCATTATCCAAAGTAATCAAAATTGCATGGCTTTGGTATCGTTCAATTGCGCATTTCCTTGCGAACATTTTGCTGTACAACTTGCCTATACTTTCTATAAATCGAAGCTATCGTGAGAGCGAATTCGCTTGCTACTCATGCACAAATGGCGCGTAGGAGAGAATGCCACTGTGCGACTGGTCCTCCAGACTGTTCTTCCCAGCTTTGACCTTCGTGAACCACTTCCTAGCCGTGCTTTTTGCAACCGTATCATCGTCCCAAGTTCCATTAATTTTGCGCACCGCTTCAATATCAATCTCTCACGCGCCATTCGTGCATGAGTAGCAGGCAAATTTGTTCCTAAGATAACTCCATGTTAGCCCTCTGAGAACCAAACATTGAGTTGCATACCGTGCCGCGCTACGACAAATCCACCCAGCTACTGTAATGGAGTCGTCGCACCTCGTTAGAAAGCAGATGCAGAGCCAGCATGCATGCGCGAACATGCGGAAGCAGCGCAAACGAAGTCGCGACGACGCCTGCCCATCAACGTTGGTCCTCAAAGGGTTGAAGCAAGAGTACGAACATTGCATTCCAAAATGTTTCGCAAGAAAACGCGTGATTGAATGATACCAAAACGATGCAATTTCAATTACTTCTGGTTAACAAACTTGCTGTTTATTACCCTAGCGCCAAAACTTAGGAAGCGACCTAATAGTACACTTCGCGCTCAAAGATACACACACCAAAAGCATATGATTGTGTAGATAGAATTATTTTTTACCAGAATCTCAAATAAATCTAGAAATTTTTTCGAAACAAAGCAAAAAGTTCCGGCTAAATAACAAAAATTGCGCAGCTCTCAAACAGCGCTACGCGGACCATTTTTAACTGGCACAGCAAAAGTGTGCGATATTCGTTATTTAGTCGTAAACTTTTTCTGTTTCAAGACAGTGTCTATGTTTCTCGTATCAGAATCATAGAATAAAACTCTGCTTGATTGTTCCGTGGTATGCGGTCTAATTTAATAATTTGCCAAATGTACCGCTATGAAGTTTAAGTGACGAGGTGACTACACTGAGTGTGGAACGCGGTTTTTCTCGCTCTTGCAGCGCTCCGTGAAAAGCTTTTGCAAAAACAAAATTCGCTTCAGTTTAGCCAAAATCCAAGCTTCCACGATCACTCAAAGTCAAATGAAAAGTCATCGATAGTAGCTGACGAAACGAATCAAATCAGGTAAAATATAGTCTAATTTCCGCTGTTACAGTACATTAAGAAGGCCTTCTCACAAATCTAGTATTAAAGTCGCTGTTTTCCAATCTACCGAAGGACTACCAAAAGCCACTTGGAAAGCTCTGCGCAGCGACTTCAAAAAAGTACGCGTTCAATCAAATGAATGCACGCCGTTCTCAATGGGTTAAGAGCTGCTTGAAAGCCATAACAATGGAAACACTGACGTGATAACTAACACCTCTCTCAAGTATAAGACTAGAAAGTCTTCAATCAGAGGCAAACCTGGCTTCGATGTATTGGTGAGTTGCATTTGCAACATCCTTATCATTTATGTACATGTAGATAAGCTGAGGAATGAAGAAATCGATGTCAGACGGACGGAACATGAAGAGTTTCTTTCCTGAAGAAAATGTTATTGTCTTGGGTGATAGGATATTTTGGAATGGAAAACTTGCCCATATTCGATAATGCTGAGCGGCGTGCAAAACTTTGAACCACAAGCGGTAATCAAACTCGTATTTCACCCTTTCCCGAAGCGCGCGCTAACCAATTGCACTACCGATGGTCCTGCTCTGCTCTGCTATCACTCTTTCTGCAATAGGTATCAATCTGTCTCGGCTGTCTGAGGTTCATCGTTCCGCATGCCACTCAAAATTATCGGATACATACTTGAGTCATCACAGCACAGCTAAACGCATTTAAACCTTTCGAGACCATAGACTCAACTCTTCTTAATCTCTGATCCTTAGCGTGGCAACGCTGTACGGTCTGCTTCACTTTTCTATATCTCTAACCAACAGCGTGGGAACGCACTGAATGTATTAGTGCATTATTTCAATTATATTATTGTTGTTATTACCCTATCATCTCATATGTAAATGTATCATGCTATTATGAGCAGGAAAATAACAAAAAAGTACAATTGAAATAATTCAAGAATGCACTAATTAATATATTGAGTGCGTTGCCACACTGGCGTTGGAGATGCAGGGAAGGTGGAGTAGACCGCCCCGCGATGTCACGCTGGAAGTTAGCAACGCAGAGGTGGGTCCATGGTTCCGAAAATGTCAAATGAAGAAAACACTTGCCCAGATATTGCTTCATTCCTCGTTCCGTACAAGAAAAGAGATATTTAATGGCTATAGCGGGAGAAAAATGACACGATTCGAACAGCCTCATCAGTAAACTGGGAGGTTCCTTTAGTGGACGCTAGAATGGAATAATTCTGCCACCAATAAAACAGAAGAAAGGTATGCAATCGTTACCGTCACTACAACTGGAGGCTCTTCAGGTTCTGATCTAACATTTGTGTGCTTAGTCTCGTTCGGTAGGGATTCTGGTTTCGTTAGTTTCCTAGAAGAACAGAAATGTTAACACAATGACTGCGATGGAATCGCAAGTCGCTACTTCGTCCTAACTAAACTTCATAGCACTGACCATATCAAACTTCCGTGATCGAACGGTTGATGTAGACAATTTCGGAAAGAACTAGAAAAACTAAATAAAAACTGAACACGAAGAAAAAGAAGCGCAAGTTGACATTTAATGCACGATTTTCTTGATCTGCTGATGATTTTAGTAGACTATACAAAGGTCAAAACTGAGAAGACGCTTTCAACTCACAGCAAATTCTCCATCTGTTTTGGGACAAAGTTGTTCGATTTGAAGAGAACTGCCTATAAGCAAGCGTATTAATGAAATAAAAAACCTAATAAAGATGAGCTAGGCGAGTATCACGGTGGTTAGGCGCCCTGTGACACACATGAGATTGAGGGTTCAATTCCGCGCTCGAGGTTTAGCAAGCCTTAGATCCTTCCGGGATCTATGAATTAACAAGAGAAATGTCCGTGAGTGCAGCGCAGACTTGACAGATCGGTAGGCGACCACAAGTTTGTCATGGTCAAATATGCACTCAATCACCTCAAAAAGCATAAACTGAAGACGAATGCATAGTGTATTCCATAGAGATTGGTCAACGCAGATACCATTTATTATTTGATGAGAATAGAAGGAAAGCGGGTTGCCGAGTGGTTAGTGATGTAGGTTAACAGGAGGCAAGGTTTTCATACGACTCCTTCCCCACATTCTCTTGTAAGCAAACGACGTGCCTTAAGGAACATTCCAGCTCGTCTACTTAGGAGATTGTGAGGATAATCGTCTCGGCCAGTATTCTACGTCATTCACGAAGAAGGAGAAGCCCTCACGCAAGATGTTGAAACAACACGTGAAGTATACGAAGACCTTAGAGACGAAGAATACGAGAAAACGAATCGAATGCTGTGTCTTGGCATCCGTGAAGTATGTCAGACAGGCCGTTAGAAATAGATGAAAGATAAAACCTTTCCGAGTTGCTTAACCCTTTGGGATAATGCGTAATGCATTCGCCTCAACTTACTTTGAGGTGACTGTATGCATATCTGGCCTTGACAATAGCTCGTGGCGACCTCCCAATGTATCAAGTCGGCAGTGATATCCTTCCAGATAAGTCTGGTACCAATCTACCGACCCTTCAAGGATGCAAGGTTTGATGAGCCATGGGGCTGCACGACCGAACGATCGACCACCTATGCGACGCAGAGCACCTCTGATCATTGCGCCACGCGCGCTCTTACAAGTTGTGTGATAAGCTGTGATAAGAAAGAAGGAGAGACATACTCGACACTGAATCGTTCAGTTTCGTCGAGTCATTACATAGGACACTCTTTCGACAATCTGCCAAACTCAAGCTCGGAGCACTTCGACTCAAGGCACACCTGAAAGTTTGAAGAGGAAAAATTCCACGTAGAAGTCTGATTATGATTTCGGTACGGCCAAAGATATCGAAAATAAAGAAATAAAAAAGAAGACAAGAGAGTAGGAAACAGGAGAGAGGGAGAAAGAGGAAGAGGAAGAGAAAAGAGTGAATGAGAGGAAGAGGAAGAGGAGAGGAAAAGAAAACACGTGAGATAAAAGAACGAGATAGAACATGTTTAGAGGGAGAAGTGACGACGGAAATCAAAACAAGCATATCAAGTGATTAGACGGCAAAATCGTTACTTCATCAAACTGATACATGATAGCTCTAGAGCTTAAAGCTCTCGGAGTTGGTCAGTCCTGAGGTGTACGCCATGCATTGGATTCCACTCCCAACCTCATAGGGTTGATCGAATGCCTATCTGGCCTTCAAAATGACTCTTAGTGGCCTACAGATCTATCGAATCACTGCTACTATCCCCCCCCCCTTCCCCGAAAAAACTCTAGTTCCAATTCGCCAACTCCGGAAGGGGTTGAAAGATTGCTGAACCTTGAACACAGGATCAATCCATCGATCGTCGATTATTGATCGATCATGGGTGCCGCAGAGCCGCCATGACCACTACGCTACACGCATTCTAATACGTAGAAATATTAAAAATTATGGATAGGCTAAGCATCGACGATAATTCGGTATGTCAACAAGTCGCCTCTGAAGTGCATTAGATGACGAAACGCCGTCAGGAAAGAAATATCACAAACTTTTAAACTACATTGTAGCGAAACTTGGTGTGTCCTGAGACGAATTTTGCTTACAATAGAATAATTTTGTCATATAAACAAAAAAAAACCAGCTAGTGCAGAATGTTTTTTAAGTAACAAACGGGTTGAAGGCGAGAAAATATCCTGCTCTAACGGCAAAAAAACGACCTACAGTCTCCAGGTGCTCCGATTTGTGTTATAGCAGATTTCTTTCCAATGTCGTTTATTACTCAGGAAAGGCTCTAAGACTTTGTTACAATGGCCAAAATAAAGATTTAATAAAAGCGAACCTCTGTTTGTTTGGCTTTAACATATTGTGTAAATGAACTATACTATAACATATCTTTCATTTCGAGTGTTTTCTTAAGACCACAGTTCAAAGTTCAATATGCCTGATAATCATTATTTGAGCCACGCATGTCAGTGGTCTGTCAATGAGGGCAATGAGATGTACAAAACTCTGTGTTTGGTGAGTTCTTCACTGAACATGAAGTGTAAAACGTACGTCGTCGCTAACTCTTATTGTGTGGACTGGAGCACCCACAGAGATTAGCAAAAGACGAGAAAGGGTAACTGCCCGACTGACGAGATCGCAAGATCGAAACACGTGTATCGGGCTCTATAAGTCAGCCCTCATTGACAGACCACTGACATGCGTGGCTTAAATAATGATTATCAGGCATATTGAACTATACTATGTGAAGAATAATTCGGATTGATAAATATGATTAGAACTCAGTGAGATGTTGATAATTTTTCATAACAGTTGAAAAAAGATGGATAGTTAGCTAGATGAATAGTAGACATATGGATAGACTGATTAACCAGAGAAATAGGCTATTCTTCAATTTTTCCTTGAAAATTACGGGTGTAGATAGTTTCTGAAAGAGTTTCGCTCACCATTTCACCCCCCCCCCCCCCCCGCCCACTCAATGGTGACTTGATAGAGCAATAAAAAATAAAAATAAATAATAAATAAAAGAAGTAGGAGGGCCAATTATTCGAATCCATACACGCATTGAGTTTTAGGTGTCTAGTACAATAATATGGGAGATTTTCACTTTCCTGATAGAAAAAAAAACAATCTACAAAAACGATTGGCTGACGCGCTCAATTATGAGCCTAAACGAAAACTCATCTACAATTCCTTTTTTAATTAACCGCTTCTAGCCGTGGTATAATGCTACGAATAAACCCACTGATGTAGAGTAATGTGCAAAAACTTCGCACCAGCCGATATTGAACACGCATCTCATTCAATCCAGGAGCAGTTAAATTAAAAGAGGAATTCCATTTAATCGTCTCATACCCAATAGAGTGAGATGTGGGTTCCAATCCCGGCTGAAGCGAGATTTTTGCACATCACTCTACATCCGTGGGTTTATTTGTAACATCATACCACGGCTAGAAGCGGCTAATTAGAAAAGGAATTTTATATCGTTCGTTTCGAGTGTTTCCTTAAGACCACGCTCAAAATTCAATTTAGCTTATAAATATTACTTGAGCCAGCATGTCATATGGTCTGCTAATGGGCTCCTCTCGCACAGCACGATGCACGTGTTTCGGCCTTGACAGCCTCGTCAGTCAGGCAATTTCTTCGTCTTTGGCTAAACCTCTCGAGGCACTCCAGTCCCCCCACTTAGAGTAGGCGACGACGAACAATTTGCACAATTGCCGTCAAGTGAAAAATCACAAGAACGGCAGTGTTTTGCATCAATTGTTCGTAGTTGTTATTTTGAAATATTGTACCGTTCGTTTCAGGCGTCTAGTGATTTTTCACTTGACGGCAATAGTGTAAATCGTTCGTCGTCGTCTACTCTTAATAGCGGGATGTAGGGCCCCCGAAAGGATTGGCTAAGGAAGAAAGACCTGCCCGACTGATGAGGCTGTCAGGGCCGAGATACGTGTATCGGGCTGTACCAGACCACATGACAAGTTGGCTCAAATAACAATGAAAGGATCTATTGAAATTTGAGCGTGGTCTCAATAAAGCACTTGAAATAAAGGTATAATACGATAAAATACCAGCCAAAGAGGAATCGAGTGCGTAAAAGCTCCGTGTTAGGTGAAAATTTCGCTTGACATAGAGTGTAAAACGTTTGTCTTCGATAACTCTCTGAAAGGGACCAGAGCTCCCGAGAGAACTGACCATAAAAATATCGAAAGACGACGGGTTCTGCCCGACTGACGAGTCTGTAAGGACGAAACACGTGTATCGGGCTGTAGAAGAGCCCATTACCAGATCACATGACAAGTTGGCTCAAGTAATAATGAAAGGATCTATTGAAATTGGAGCGTGGTCTTAATAAAGCTCTCGAAATAAAGGTATAATTGTGAGTTATTTTGAGAAAAAGGTTTTCTATTTCATCATTTAGTACCCAATATCTGTCAACGTGACTGGATTCAATTTTGATAGCGACTACTTGGGCCAGGTCGTTGACGGTTGGTTGCTGACAAATGCGTTGTATGGCTCATTAAGCCCCCTATTTTCCCGCGGTCGGCAAATTGGTACCAAACTTGTCTGCGAGAACAGTAGCGCTGACCTGACACATCGATAGGTCATCATAAGTCATTGTAAAGACAATATATGCATTCATTCACGTCCAGCCTCGTCTAACCCAATGTTGACCATGCGTACCGATTTCGGTGCGCACTGCCTTTTTAGTTCGTTTTTTGAAACTAGGTCTAAGCTCCTTTTGAGCCGTTCTTCCATTATGTGAAGCGAAGAATAGAACGACGCTCTCAGAATTAAGCTAGCTCTTCGAAAATGTTCCGTGAATAGTAGATTATTACTAGTTACATTTCTATCACCAGCCACGTTGTGATCAATTGCTCGTGGAAGGATTTAGTGAAGTCGCATGGAAGAAGCGTCTCTTTGGGGCTGATTAACGGCGAGATCTTTATCCGTTTATCCTTTTACATGAAGGGTTTGATGCAGATTCATCATAAGGTAGTAAGGCACTCGTTCATGCAAGAGATAAAAGGTTAAAAATCACATCAACGATAATAAATTTATGCCTTGATGTCAATATATGTCATGTGGATGAGTTGATTCAATTAAGATTTTGCTCATAAGAATTATAAACACACAAGAGACGTTCTGGCAATGGTGGTTGTCTCTCAAAGAGATGTGAACATCGAATAGCCTCACGTTTTCAGGAACCCTGACAACGAAAGAGGCCGAAATAGCAGGGTAGCGTAAAACAAACGTGGATAGGTTCTTATAATCTCCGTACTCATAACTGTAAAGATTCCCATGAAATTGTCACTATAAAGGCGATACGAATTTGTTATGACGAAATGCAGGCTCTAGAATTAATTGGAGAACTGATTTGCACATGCAAAGAGGATTGAGTAGCGCATGTAGCGCAATAGGATAGTGCCCTAAAATTCACATGTGATCGCTGGCTCCAATCCTCGTCCCAGGTCCTCCAAGCCGATATCAGATTTCTTTGAGAACACAACAGTGCTGACTTGATATAGTGGTACGACTACCGCGACTAACATTAAGGCCAGATATATATTTTAGAAACTAAGCTTTATTTTGAGCTTTTGTCAGGTTGGTATCACTATATCAGGTCGTGACCTAAGCGATACCAACCTCGCGAAAGCTCAAAATAAAAATTAGTCACTTAATTATTGTTTTCTTAGTTTTTATGATGCGGACAAGCCGAGATTCAAAGCAAGTCGGTCTTTCGAAGTCACCTCTAACGATGCTTCATGGAGTGGCATGTATGACGCCTCTCAAGAATTGTTCAATATCAAGAGCTTTATGCTCTGGCCTCTCTGATAAGACTGAGTAAACTCATGGGACATTGGGGACAAGAAGATCTCGGCCAGAAAAATTCCTGTATAATGTTAAAGGGATTCGTTACTATGAGCAAGCGCCAGCTCAAAGTTCAATGTTTTATTCCTTTTAAACTCAACAATGATCGTGAATGTTGATTTCTTCCAAAGACACGGCAAGCTCTTGTGATCAGTGAAATACCATCTTCATTAGGAAGCGTACCCCGAGCGATAACGACTTTCCCCAAATATCCACTTGGAATTTATTCTCCATAGCACAAGCCTTTTCTTCTTGCAGGAAAGGGAAGACGCAGAACCACTTAGATACTTGAATACATGTAATATTCGCTTTACAAATTGTGCGTTTCCCAGCAAATTTTCTTCTATTTGGTTGCTCTTCCTAGCTTGCTATACCTGAGCTCTAACATGACGTTGCAAAGCCCTTTCAAGGATATTCTTACAAGCACTGAAATAGGTCTCTAAGTAAAAAAGTCGACTTTCACTACATTCGGTCATGAACTGAGCGCTAGAAATATACACCGATCATTCACCAGATAAGGTGAGGCTGTTGTATATAGTTGGGTGAGAGGAAAGGAACGGCATATTCCAATAAGTAGATTCCTAAGATCATGGTGACTACCTTGCTTGAACGTAAGAAGCATTTCACTTTTTCAAAAGTCAGAAATGTTTCCCTCCGCTTCCCTTTGGAAGTAAGATTGTGCTCATGAACTTGAGGCTTATGGATCATTTGGATTCAGATTTCACTGCGCTTTTAAAAATTTATGCAAGTTTTTACACGCAAAAATAAGGGTAAACTTCAATACGCGGGAAATGAAATCCCTCCAAGTCAAATTCTGCCCCATTATCGAGCTAGTTTTTATATCGATAAAAAGAACGTTATTATTTACAATGATAATAAGAATACAACTAGATAATTTTCTATCACGAAAGAGCTAAGAAGAAAGAGGTTTAGAAAAATATCAAGGCTGCCACCTGAATTACAGATTACACAGGAAAACCAGCTGCCAAATTAAAGGCTAAACGTGCACGAGTAAACTACTGCAAAAATAGAACAGCATTAATAATGATTGAAGAAGGAGTGAACCCGCTTGATGCAGACATTGAGGCCTCACAGATTGAAAGATCTGTTAGTCAACATCCAGACTGAACAGCTGCGGTATTCCACGGGCGAAAGTGCGTCATCTACGATTGTTTCTTTGACCTTTCTGATAGCATGTTTACTTTCCTTTGAACTGTCATACCGAAAGCATTTTGTTGCAGTACTTCTCCTCCTCCAAGTATTATGTTCGGAATTTGATGTAGGATTAATAATCCCATTATTCCTATATGCTTTAAAAGTGAGAGTGGATAGCGCAGAGGTTATTGATGTAGTGTAGCAGAAAGCGAGTTGATAAGTAAGGGGACGGTTTAATGGTCTTTCCTCATTTTCGTGCAATCAGTCAACGAACTCCCTTAGTTAGGTCAGCTAGACGTGTTAGGTCGGCTACATTCGAGACTGCAAGAACCGTCTCAATTAGCATTAAACGACAATCATAGAAGAGAACGTAGTGCTTAAGCAGCAACCGAAGTAACACGCGAAATGTTCGAGGAACCTTTGGGGAGGATTAACTTGGGGAAATGAAATGAGTGCAAGGAACGGTGGGATCCGCAGATTGCGGTGACAGGTCGTGTAGAATGAAATCAGTAAATAAATATTTTAGCACGAGTTTTTTGTTTCAAATGACTTGCAATGCGATCGTATAGCTCATTTTACTCACTTTCATCCTGTGTAATTGAATTATTATACAAATAATTTTCTAAACCAGACATCTTGTTCATGCATCATGCTGCTTATTTAGCGAACACTTGCGCTGAAGGCCTGTACTACCGCAGCTGCCACTTAAATCATTTAACCACAGCGTTACATTAAACTCAATATTTACTTCATAATGAGTAATGAGTGAAGACTAGGTGGACTATAATTTTGAGATCGTCATTCTATCCTACGATTTATGATATCTGAAAGAGGCTCAAAAGGGACTCAGTGTCATGATTAAAATGATTTTAAAAGGCCATAATTACGGCACTCAAAGACGCTATAGTGTACAAACGATGAGTCAGTTGTTAGCGCACTAATGCTTAATAATTTTGATACAATAACGATGAATAACTTTTACAGCAAGCCGACTTCCAAGACGATTTAGTACATAAATCGTACACACTCGGTCACTGAACTCATTTGAATGCTGCAGGAGCACATTAAAATAGAACTAACTTCAGCTACTTCATTCATGCCCAGCAAACCAGATGTCTCCAATTGCTCCTTTTGTACATGTTTAAGTTTGAAAGTATATACGACGGACTGCATAGGCTCATGCCTACGACCACCTTTTCCACTACAGTTCATTCCAGCTCGATGTAGCAATTTAAAAGTTATGACACAATTCTGAGAGAATAGTAGTAGCACTGGTTAACCTCTTGAACGAAATTTTGAACTAGAAAATGATAACTTGTGGCTTTTCAACTGAGCACAGACCTTTTCCTGAACACTTCTAGTTTGTGAAAGAAGCGTAAAATGATCTCATCTGAACAGTAATTTTCATGATTTACGGAGAAAGGCACCTCCATCTCTGTCTCAACTTAGTTCTCAAGAGGTCAATCAAAATCATGGATAAAGGATAAACGATTAAGCTCTCGGCGTTGATCAATCCCTGAGGGATGCGCCATGCATTCGACTTCAATTTTAACTTCGTTTGAGGTGATTGAATGCATATCTGGCCTTTACAATGACTCGCGGTGGCCTCCCGCTCAACCGAGTCAGTGCTGCTTATCCTCCCAGACAAATCTGAGACTTCCCTGATATCAATAGCATGACAACTCTTAAAGGGAAACAGAATCGTGCTAGTAAGAATGTTAGAAACATTGCCTTGACTTCTCTCATCCTACAGTGAACGGGAAATTTAGAGACTTAAGTGCTACTGACTAGATCCATATTTAACAACCCTTATCCTATACAACACTCTCTGATACAAAAACGTCTGCTATGAAAATTTTATAAAGATTTCTTCAATCAAAATTTTCGATATAAGTAATCCATGTTGCAAATATACCCATCTAAACAACAATTGATATCAGCGAACAAAACGAGATGTCTGAGAGTCGACAATAAACTGCTTTGACAGACAGAACACCATGCAAAAAAAACGGCACATTTCACTCGATGATAATTATTGTTTTCAATAAGCCTCATTACAACAGTATTAAGGGAATAACAGATTAAAAAAGACCCTTCTGACATTTGACTGTAACTTCGGTTATATTAACTATAGCGTCAATTTGTACAACATTAAGAGGGCAATAAAAAAAAAACAAATAACATGGCAAACAACAAAACAGCTTCAACTGAACCCGAAATATAAAACGAATGGTATAGAAACATATCACTGTTACATAATGACTAATATGTGTTATGAAAACAATATCGCCTATTAACGAATGGGCTGCGCCGAATGCGTTAAGGAATGCTGAGAGAGTGCATCCGATGTGGTAAACCCAGCATCACAAACCTAAAATTGTGTATCACTAAAGAAAGACGGGAAGATCACAAAGCTCAAACCTTCAATTATCAGTTCTCTAGAAAACTCTCACATCTGAATGTACGCTTTTGAAGAAAAATATTGGTTGCAGTGATGTTTAAAATGATGCCAAAATGAACGAGCCGAACATTTTAGGAACAAGCATCTCACTTTTTTTAAAGGTCTATTGAATTAGTTTTGTAAAGCTTTCGAAGCTTGGGATGTATTAAGATCAAACACCCAGAAAGCAGTCTGGATTATGTCACTCGACGAACCGGAAAATAAACATGAGAAGAAGTAATGCATTAATAATTCTATTCTCACTCGCTTGAGCAAATTGACACGATTTTCATCGACTATTGGCCAACATGTCTGACGCATATTTTTGAAACAAGGTTTCGAATCTACCCTTACTTTTCACAACTACAGTATAATGTGATTGTGATCAATTGAAAGAAGGAATATATTTTTAGAGGGATCCTAATGGAACTTTGAAGTTAGAATGTACAAACGTATTTGTTGATCTAATGTGCCACATTTCTGTCGTATGCTAAGCAGACAAGAAAAAGGATGGGACGCGAAAATTATTCTCTCCTTCAATGCCAACCACAGAGCACAGAACCTTGTTTTACAATGTTTAACCGAAGGGAATCCAAAAATAGTACGAAATCCTTCGAGAGACCTACACTATCTTCAAGATGGACCGATTTGTTCGATATCTACGCGGGTTGAGTTCTATTTTGAACAAGTCACTCTAGAATAAACGTACATAACAAATCACATCCGTAAGTTGAAGGAGGACAAATAGTTCAATTATACTGAAGCTCGCACATTCTTATGAAAGGTTATCAAATATATCAAGGGAAACAAGATAACTTTTTTGATTTTGGAGAAACGACAGAGTGAAGAAAACTCTATCTCGGTCGACCAATATATTTCAACACTACTTGGACGGATTGAACAATGTAATCAAATGAATTCTTAACGGAGAAGTTGCGAGTTATGGAAGTTCTAAGGAGGATCCACGTTCAACGGACCATTAACGTATTATGAAAAGCAACGAATTTCTACAAACCTCAAAGGCGACAGAGAGGAACACTAAATAACTTGACTTGATCATTTACGCTTCTAGAACTTTATCATGAATCAGTATCGTTAACACCCTACAAAAAGATCGTGGAATAATTTATTGCACCAGACGGCATCGTAATGTTACTTAGCTAAGGAAGTTTTTTTTTTAAGGAGCAATTGGAACAAGTTTTAGAAAACTTACAACTAGAAAGGTCAACATAACATGACGCATGTAAGTGGCGAACATACCTGACAAACATGGATTCGGGAAGAAACATGACCGAACCAGTGTTGTTGTAGGGAAACTGCATCACTGAAGGACTTATTGCACAATGTACACGGCAAGCACAACTGCTGAAATATTCTCCGCTCTTTGCAAAAGTTCATAAAACGTTGATTTTGTAAATCTAAAAAAAACTTTCAATCATCGAAAAGTTATAGAAACTCTGATGCAATTTTTTTTCTGGTAAAAAGCGGAATGAAAAAATATCCATATTGTCGCACCTCATCTTCCTGAGTCCTCTTCAAATCCGACGCTGTCCCAGCTCGCGAAACTTCGACACTAAACAAACAACATAATTTCGCAACTAACTTCCATGAGATGAGCTAAAATATGGCCTAATCCTATGATAGAAGGTTCATGTAAAGGCTACAGCAAAGCAATGAATATTCCATATAAGCTAGTCCGCGACGAATTTCTCTCTTTAAACCCATACTAGTAGACCACCACCTAACAGATGTTCACCACTTAAATTATAGGTAGAATACAATTTCATTTAGAAAATGATTTACTCGCCAAATCCACCACTTGAATATTTTTCTATTGAGCTTGCAGTTTTGAAGAATGGAAGTTTTGACTTAAGTGTTATTGGCTCTGTAAAGTGCATATTTTTTCAGAAAAATTTGCACAGTGGTAGTACCTTGCAGGACTAGGCCACGAGACCTCACTGGCATCAGACATAGGAGATCCTCGTTGATCAGCTACGTCTTCGGCTAAACGATTTGCCAAGACTGAGGTTACCGATGACACCGAATCATCTTCACGAGCTTCTAAAATAATGTCAGAGTGAGTTCTAATCGTAGCTTGTGGCTGTCACTTATAATACATTTAGAAGATTAACACACTGAGGTGACAAAAAAATTATATCGCACCAACAGTGGCATCGACACGTTGCTGATAGTGGGCGATGATATGATGCCTAAGACTGTCCTTGTTTGGATATACCTTATCACAATGCCGTTTCGGACATTTGAGATCCTTTCCGTCTCGAATTGATATATGATCGGAATAAAGATGAACCTAAATACAATTTTCATGTATTGAGAATAGGTAATTGATAAGGGTGGCTAATGTTGAGAATATTGCGAGTTAAAATTCCAATGGGATCTTTCGAAAAACCTAAGATACAAACCCGTTCAAGACGGTGCCTACTTGTGCTGGTATGCTGTTGTTTAGAAGTCGCCGTACAGAGCCTTTTTCTCAAAGTTTTAATAACTAATCAAAAACTCGAGTCTCGGCGAATTCAGTAATGTGCTGGGATTCTAAAGAGCACTTCCTATCGCGTTTTTAGCAGCAACAATGAAATTATATTTCACATTAGGTTAGTTTTGCTTTCTCCGTGGGGGTCTATGAAGGGCTTTTCACTGAACTTTTAGTGACCACTCGATAGCCCAAATCTGACTATTTTGAAGATAAAATTCAAAAGGTCCTATTAGGGCGCTGTAACAGCGGAACGACGATTTCGTTTCACGTTCGAAGTAGTTCAGCCGTCTAACGAATAGGGATTATCGGTACTTATAAGCAAGCTCATGTGTCAGTGGAACCTTATCGCTACAGAAAGGCAATATATCACAAAGAAAACTTCTGTGAAGGTATTTTACAAGAGAAACCCGTAAAAAAATCCCTATATCTTCATAACAAATCAAATAATTGTAGGAAAGAACTCATTTCCAATCGTTATTGAGATTTCATCTTATCTATTTATGTGCTTGTAGTCATTCGATAGTTTGAGAAATCTTAAATTTCAATACCATGATTGATTTACAAAAAAACTTTATAGTATGCTCGATTGACGAAAATAAGATGACATTCTGATTTTGGTGTAATCAGCCTGTTGTTGGAACTTCATGTCGGATAATGTTTGAGGGTTATATAGTAGAATCACGACTCTAAGAGAAATCTATCGCTACGAAAAGATGAATTATAATTGGATACACTTCGATAAACGTGTTTTTGGTCAAACTCCCACATATCTTAATTCTTCCCTATTTATTCAATACGAATGCCATATCTTTAGTATAGCAACACATTTCCAACTTGCTCTCCTAATTTCTTCGGACACTATTGTAAGAGTGTAAACCAGATATAAATTCTCTACAGCGCATGACTTTGTAAGTGAGTTATCTAAAAAAGATCTCAGAAGATTATCATCATAAGCCTAATGGACTCCGTATTCATCATTTTGTGGAGTACTTCGGAAAGAGTGCGCTTTCTTCACCAGAATTTTAACGGAACTTTTCAGTGACGTTGAAATTTATCCATTCAAAATGTGCAATAATAACAGCTCGTACAATTTGTGCTGGTCGACAATCAACCTGTACTCATAAATCACTACAGGGTATCAATTCACCCTTGCTGAGCAGAATTTTTTCTCACAATTATCAAGCGGTACCCCCTGATTTTCTACTTAACTACTTCTGTTAATACAGTACTTCAAGAAACGGAGATTCAGCATTTGGCTTGGTATTTCATAGGTGCTCTCATACTGAGATTGGGCACAACATAGTATAATATTGGCTGGATTTTCGGGGAATTTCCTCGGAGCTTGGGATGTCAAATTGACTCGAAAATCCCTCAGTCGATACAGCCGAAGGTGTACTCTCCGAAGACAGAGAATGCCGAGTGATAACAATAAACAAACGAGATATAAGGCAATTTTTCGCACAGAATCCTTCGATAACGTACAAGTATTCGACTCTCTCCGTATATGAGAACTATAAACAGAATCACTTTTATTTAACCACTTTCAGCGGTGGTATGATGTTATAGACATACCCAATGATGTAGAGTGATGTGCAAAAATTCTGCGTCAGACGAGACTTAAAGCCGCATTTCACCCTATGCGGGAGCGCGTAATCCAACGCGTTGAACTACCGACACCTGTTTTGTCATCACTCTTTCTACTTTTATTTTATAATCTCTCTCAACTATAAATAGTCATAGTCGCAGTAATCAACAAAGTTCACGAATCCAAGCACTGAAAGTGGAGGAAAATAACCACGAGAAGCAGCTTGGAGGATCAGGCCTGAGGACAGCAACAACCAAATGCGCATGGTCTAATTGAAATTATTTTCTGAGGCTGGAACTTGAGGGAAGTGAAGGGAATAATCTTAAGGGGAAGCCAGCTAAAAAAATACGTAGAACATGCAAAACCAGTGGGCATGTCCAATGGCAAAGATTGCAATCGCGATTAATGTCCATAGTAATGTACAAGTGAATTTAGGAAAAAAAAACGAATGACCATAAAACGACTGAAACAAGTCTGTTCTATAATTTCACGTAGACTTCAAAGTACACTAATATTCCGAAAATTAATAAGTGTTTGTCCATGAACTAGCAGTATGTATCTTCATTTTTGATCAATTAGTCATTGTTTTCTATTTTTCAAATTTTTGTAATATAAAGGGAGGTATGAAAAATTGAACATCATCTCGCGATGTCCTTCGCACAACTTATTACAACAGGTGAAGGCGAAAAACAGTACGGTGGCACAGTAAACTAGCGTTTTTATTTACTCATAAAATGTTTAGACCGAACTGTGATGTGTCAAAGTAGAATGAGAAAGCTAAATAACTTTCAAAACAAAGAAAAACCCTACTCAAATTACGTATAACCTGCGACGCTCCGCAATTCACGCTGCGCGCAGCGATTTCTATTGCTGTCCCAAACGAGTTAACGGTACAGTATGGAACCATTACGCGTGTAATAATCTGGTCGTAGTCCTCATTTATTCAACTCCAAAACTTCAACAATTTCACTTGACTGGACTCTTGAGTCCGTGCTTAGTTCAAAAATTTTTGCCAATACTCGACAACATGGCACAACTATTTCGACTCGCAACTCTATTTTGTGAATGAAAAAAGTACTGGAAAACGCATTTTCATACCTGTAGTTCAAGAGGAGTGTCCGCACTAACTCCACATATTTGGCACTTTGTACCTTGAGGCATGAGGGGAGAGGCAGCAAAACCATTACTATTTAAGATACGTACCACTGGCGATGAACATGCGCTCGGCTCCTAAACCACAAGTGTAGTCCTCAGATAAATCACTTGGTGATAAGTTGAAGATAGTCCTAATAACTCATAAAATACAGCTATACTTTCTAATCGGCTCACGCAATTGATGATCTCAAAATCGTCGCTCTCTGCAGCTTTTTATTCCAAAAACTATATTATCCCTACTAGCATCGCCTAGTTGAACTTATCACAATCATATTATTTCACATGCTTCGTGGTCAGAATTCGATGATAAAAGAATTTCACAAGCTTTGGTCAATACTCCGAAAATGCAAACCATCTGAACAGGAGAAGAAAGGGCACGAATCGCTTCAGTCTCTTCTCGCAACTCAGCAACGACCTCTTGAACGGCTCGAATGTTGCTGGCATCGTTAGCGTTACGCAGTGAAGAGGAAGAGCAAGGCGAGCGCTCCTGGAAATAACATGAGAAACTTTCGATTTCTAGTATATAGTGCAGAAACTGAACACTTAGAAAACCTCCAAAAGACGTAAACAATAGTATTACTAAAGTAATAGCCTGATATTGCTTCGAAAAACGCACTTTGACCACTTTACCTTTCCTGTTCACCCTTCTAGTTATACGTGGAACCTAAATGAATAGGTACTATGAATTCCTAATAAGCATGAAGTCAGCAGTGATTAATGTTACTGGGAATTCCGAGTATGAGCTGCCAATTTTCGAAATTCTACACTCAGGAAATTTTTCCAACAAATTAGTATTTTCCATTAGCACACCCGCACATTAATGATAATAATTACCACATCCACATGATAATTAGCACAACACTTACACTAACAGGTATGTCAGCGCGAGGAGGTATCCAAATATTTGCCGAAACGCATTTGATGTTCGATGTTTCCTCACGGCGAGATGGGTTCGAACAATCTCGCACTGTTGGATCACACCTAAAATGCAAACACATATCACTAAGTAGAAAAGCTACAGAGGGCACGATAAGTAGTGATAAGTAGTGAAACACAACAACATAAGATTTCTTCAAGGAAACACCTGCTCTTGGAAGAGTTACTGGAATCAACAGCAACTGTGGACAGGACAGAATCCGAACTATAAGACCTCTGTGGCGATGCATTCTCATCAGTGCTTGGACGCTGTCCATTACACAAAGTCTCAGCACCCTAAATGTTTTTGGATTGAGCGATAAGATTTTATGACTGTCAAGATCATTTTCATGTACTCTAATTATTTGCTAAGTCTACCAGTATATCACTCAAGCTTCAATTAGCAGTGAAATTCCCATTCTAATGGGGATTTCAACATTAGCTATGCAAAAATATATATATTGAAATGACATGTCGATGGCATAACGGCAGGTAGATAGAGGCTAAAACTATCTTTTATCTACTGACTTAGATGGCAACTACCAAAATGCCTGGTTTTACGCTTACTTTTAGGAACTCATAAGTTAGCATTCAGTGGTGGATCTTGTGCTTACCGATTGATCGACATTCAAGGTTAGGCCCGTCATTACTTGCGTAGGTTGACCAACGGACAGAATAATATGGTTCCTTACCCTAATAACAGCATCACAGTTGCTGAAACATATTTCAGCTCATCTAACGAACATCAAATATTCCTAAATGGTCTACGTAACGCCCATTCCAACAGTGCACCACGTAACGAAGTCTTTCCACGTTATCGTGCTTTCCACCAACGTGTCGAATGACTCCGTTTTGCAAGCCCTCCGAGTGCTCCTTTCAAAACGCCATACGAGCAATAAACACGTACAGTTTATCGATCCAACAGCTTATGGCTTTACTAAACGAGTGCTTGACTGCTCAATCTTTAGATAGTCTGAAAAATATTTGACACAAAAGAGAGGGTTGGTAACGGGACTAAAGTGGAAGCTCCGGTGATTAACTTGCGGGCATTACTCTACTGTAGATGTTTAGATGATTGCCTATCTGTTCCATACAGGAGATGAACAGATGTTTTGAACTGTTGTAGAGACAGTCAGTGTACATAAAATCCACTCGCGAGGTATCCCGGAAAACAACTGGCTTCCATTTATGAACGTGCAAATTGAACTATCCGAGAACGACCACATTACCAAGTGATGCTGAAAGACAAGTAACAAAAATACACTGGTTTGCTTTTTCTCCCTTCACCCCTCAAATATATAAAAAGGGTGTTTGTAGAAAGCATGTTACGAATAAAAGCCACTGTATACAGAAAGAGAAGAGGAATCAAAATGCCTATAATTGGAATGGCAAATAGCTGTTTCAATGGCTACAAAAATGCAACCCCTCAAGAGAGGTTTAGACGAAATAACTCGCCCCAAGGCGGTAATCCCAGATAAGGTACAAAAACGATAAGGCCCAGTATATCCTACCGTTCTTTTCAAATGGTATAAATTCAGCTATAAAACGCTGTCCAAAGAGCAGGCCTAGAGAAATCAGTAACGATGATCGAAATACCACTGAATACTTTGAGACTCCACCTAATTCGTAATCGGTCATCTGACCATCCTTGTACAACGGAAGTGTATGATATGCCCTAACGGTAAAGCTGGTGAATGAATGAGTACCGGTAAAGTTTACTTGATCATTTGTAGAGCGTACGACAAGCGCATCGAAGAAACAGGTAGGACACTCTGCGTCCGTACTATATAACACCTAGTCCGCAAGTTTAAATTAAACGAAGTACCTCAGTAGGCTCGCATGGAACATAGACGCACAACCCGGGAGAGTTTTGAAGTAGAATTCACAATTCTCGTACGGAAAAATAAGATCTCATAGCGCAAGATTATGAATAGCGTTCCAATTAAACATCATCAATTTAAACATGATCCACAAAGAGGAATAGCTTATAATTACACGTGCTATGGCACGAAATCTGAGAGTGTCATTTCGATGAGAAAGGTGCATTCGCTGGCCATGTGAGCTCTGCACAGTTGGACTTCACTTGGACTTCACTTGGACAACTCAGTGGAAGAATCATAAAAGGTGGTGTGTATATCAAAAAGTTTTTTACTCCTGACGAGCTTAAGATCTATGTCTGGGGATTTTTTTTTTTGTTGGAGTTATGGAGGTGTTTGGCTGACTGCGTTGTGGACAACCTGATCTCTCCAGGCTCTGAAGAAGGGATATCAGCCAGAACGTCAGCTGTCAGAGTAAATTGTATGATAAAACGTCGCGTTTGGCTAACAAAAAAGGAAGAAAACAGGAACTTTTCTAATAGAGTTATTTATCGCTCCTAGATGACGGAAATGATTGATTTTGTCTATGAACTAGCCTTTTTCTGAACACCATTGACGGATGCTGGCGACGCAGACAGTTGTTCCTCGTGGCCTTCCGAACCACTGGCTGCTTGGACAAGTGACTGTGGAGCGCCTGTCGACGAACTGGCTGGGACCACTTGGGAGGAAGCACGTTGATTTTCCGCACGAATCATTTCCACTATTTCTGCAAACGTGAAGCCATTTAGTAACCTTAACACATTCATAAGATATAAACATGCGTAGAAGCCCATAATATAGGATATTAATCGATCAAATCATCTTGGATTGCATTCTCCACGAGCAAAACCATATGAAGTGGTAGCTGCCAGATTGTGCGACACATAGCCACTTCTTTGATCTTTGAATTAGAATTTCTGTTTGGATAAAATACATGTTATATGCACTAATCCTCTTCTCTCAATAATAACTAAGTTATAACTGGATAAGGCTAATCAAATCAAACCGCTGGTTGCACGCTCTTTTCTAAAAAAGCGTAGTTTTCGACAAGTCCAAATCAAAAAAGATAACTTAGCTATGAACATTAACATACTCACTAACAGTACGTAAAGCATATCTCTGATACACAAGTGCTCTTATACTTTTGTCAAATTCCCATCATGGTTCACTGGCACAGCTACATCAGTACGGTGAATCTCGCTTTGTAATGAGTATTTGCGCTACAAATACTGCCACTAACTATTTAGAAATCCTGGCAGGTGATTTATTGAATTACTCTCAGTTTACTTAATTTCCTAAAATCTGAGGATTCCTCATGTTACCTCTAAGAAAAATATTGCAGGTAGCAAATAATTTTACACCATACTAATCTAAACTACTACTACTGCTACTGCTACGTGACTAACATAAAGGACCTATGACTAACCGAATAGTGATTTTCGCGCCTTTTCACAGTCAGTTGTGTCAACACCATTTAGACATGCACCGTTATCTCTTTTAGTGATGAGCGATAGAGAGTCTTCCGGAAGTTTCTTGAGCGTCTCCAACTTCATTACATGAGTTTTGGATCTAAAAAAAAAGAAAGTGAGTCTGCCAACAAGCAAAGAGAAAGGTAATTCATTGCGGTTCAGAGAGTTCAATTGAGAACAGTGTAAGAGGCGAAACGCGGAGCTTAATTAGCTTGTTGATAAAAAACGACACCACCTTTTCAACTGTTACTAAGAGAATTGAGTGGTAAGCAGGAATTCGACCTCAGGTGGGAGTTAAACCGGCGTTTCACCCATACCTGGGACGCTTGGTAGCACCACACCACTGAGGCCACCACTTACTCACCTTCATTCTTCAATATCTTTCTGTCATAGCTATCAAACACAAACCATTCAACGGGTTTGGTCGGGCAAGCAATATCGCTCTATAAACACAGTTAAGCTGACAGCCAATGCACTTATGTATTCCTTGATTTCTCATGTTTTTACTGCTTTTTGGTGGTGCTGTGATGTTTCAAATTTCCTAAGAGAACTGAATGGTAAGCAAGAATTCGACTTTCACACGGGAGTTATACCCGCATTTCATAAATAACGCGGACGCGTGCTACCACTACATCACCGAGGCTATCGCTTACTCATCCAACTTCCCAGTTTCAGCCAATATAGTAACGCGGAAAACTGCTCTAGTTATCGGAACGTAACAAGTTTACAGTTGCAAGAAGATGTTGGCAAACCGACGCTGTTCGTTCGACTTCATTTACTTCAGAGACATGCTTCATTACATGGTACACTTTACCGTTGAAGGCGAGTGAATGATTCTCATTTTCATTACCTTTTATAGGAAAATTAATAAGTTGATTACAAACCTTAAATGTTTAGCAAGAATTCCATGTTTCCTAAATCCAATGTTACAATCCGAAACACACGAAAGATCTTGGATTTGAAGCGATTGGTGCTGAACCTCCTAGTACTGACTGAGTTGATGCGCACGGATCGATGCTTGCTGTTACACTGTCATCTATCTGTTAAAGAAGCGGAATAAGAAAGAAGAGAGTCGGAAAAAGTGAAATTTAATGAAAAACAGATAGAAACGACTGTAGAGGAGAATGCACTAAAAAATTTAAACAGTGTAAGATATAAAAGTGTGTTATTTGCTATTCACTCAACTTTTCCATCTCTACTACCTCGTTTCTAACAGTTTGAATACAACTGAGGCGCTAGTGGAAACCAGTTTTCAGTCCACGCTTCCGTAGTTCGGAAAATGGTCCAAACTTGACTGGATTCAGCTTCTTCTTCAATCCACATGAGAACGCCCTAACACAGCAATCCAAGAAATGGTAGCAATATCAAATCAATCAGCATTCGACGACATCCATAAAGAAGACGAAAGTTCAAGAGGCAGCCGAGCCCGGCACCGAAATTTCGAAGACTTCTGTGGATAATGTACTCGAGGAAAGGAATCTAATCCACAAAGTGTTGGGATCGACACAATATTTCATACTGTGTCATGTTAAGATTTGGAAAAAAAACCTCGTTTACGCAGAAGATCTAAATCCTCACACAATAGGAGGTAAAATGCGTTGATTACCCAGTTTTGATCAGCTTAACTATTAGGTAGCAGATAGTAGCTCAACTCAAATAAGTCAGAAGTTCTCAAAGAGTAATTTATAAAACAATGACACTTACATGACTTCCATGTGAAGCTTCTAAGTGCTTAGCTAGCAGAGCCTTCGTTCTCAGTGGGATTCTGCATTCTGGACACTAAAACTAGGAAACTAGATAATCAAAGGTAGAACTGATTCGGTTTGTGAGCAAACACTAACTTGGAACATTCTATTCCTAGCATGATGCTTCTCAATATCATGTGTGTACTGGTGCAACGTTAGCTCTGATGCTTTTCGAAAAGAGCGGTCGCACTGGTTGCACTTCATCGATTCCTAGAAAAAGCACCGTTGAGCTATTAAATTACATATACATTGTCGCTGAGGCCACCAGCTAAATTAGAAGACAGAAGAATAAGCCCTTGGCCTTGATTAATCTCTGAGGGATGCGTCATGCATTCGTCTTAATCTAACCTCGTTTGAGGTAACTAAGTGCATATCTGGCCTTTAGAACGACTAGCGCTGGCCCTACCGATGTATCGAGTCAGTGCTACTATACTCCCAGACAGCTTTGGTAACAATTCAGCGACGCCTAGACGGAAAGCTTGGTCAGATTCAAACGCGGCATCGAACCTCGACCTTCGATTAAATGATCACGTGTGCCGCATAGCATCTCTGAACACCGCGCCACAAGTGCTTTGATACCGAAATTACGAGAACGACTGAAGCTATACACTTCAACGCTTCTCGCTATTGAGGACAAACTGGATTTCATGGCAAAAATTTAACGATTTAAGGAGATAATGCTGAACTTCAGAAGTAGACTCGACAATTAATTAATCGGGAAATTTTCGCATAATGGAGAAAAATTAAGCTAATTAAACTGCAAAATCAACCAAAGAAGTGCACTTGCTAGATTAGATGGCAGATATGAATCCAATTTTGCGAGCATCTTCGAAGTTTTGTTCTTTGAGCAATAAATCATATCTCTTGAAGGTTCAAAAAAGAACGATTTGATGTATAAACCAATGTACTGAAGGCAAAATTCCAAAAACACTGAAATCAATGTGATGCCCGAAAAAGCTGGGAACTGAGCAAAGTGCACAAGCACGAAGTGATGGTGCACAAGACAACACAGTACGACAGTGATCGTGCTCTAGAAACAATATTTACATTCTAACAAAAAATTCAGCTTACTTCTTTCGATAGATATGGATAAATTGGTGTCGGCGGCTGAACAGTAGCAAAATTTTGTTGAGGTTGCTGATGTTGACCGATGAAGGAAGTTGAAGGTGCTGTTAGCACTAGTGGCATTGGCAGTGGCGATATCAAAGTAATCATTGTGGTAGTGGCTATAAGTACTTCAAAATTAATGTCTCGCATACATGAGATGGTGTTGAGGAAGTCTCTAGACATACGATTCTCCTCTTTAACTTCTTCCTTCGTTGGACTCACAGCAGACGGCGGAGCCGAGCTACAGTTTCTTGTTTGATCAGGGTCTGGCCATCCATTGGTAGTCTTCTCAATAACCAGCATCCATCTTGAAGGTGGTGTATGAGCGGAACGTTCAAACAGACTGATCTCTGAAAGTGAAAACATAAAATAGAGATATCTACAAAGTGTTTATAAACTCACAAATTCCAACGAAAAAGAATGGTTAGGATTACCTCAGATGGAAAGAAAATTTGCAGAAATTATTACGAAAAACCCAACACCTAAATTTAGAAACTGGCGTCTTTAGTTTAAACTTGCGGTTTTTTCCACATCATTTGACGACGCAACTGCACAAGATGAACAAGGACTTAAGAGAATTTGAGATTCAATTTTTTTGATTCTGAAAGCCATATGTGCTATAACTTCAAAAATTATACAAACAAAAAACCCACCTTGACCAAACTTTCTGTAAGGAATTTCCATTGATTCTTGTACTGCAGGCAAATGATCGTCAGCCTCCTCATCCGAGCTACTAAAAAGTTTCAAAACATGAAGATTTTAGTCAGGGCATCGATATGAGTCTTATACACTAACGCAGCTCTGTTCAGAATTGAATCCATCTCGTCGAATGGAGACCGATGTTCAACCGCATCGTCATCTGGGCTGGCGATTACAAGACCATCTTCATTATCACTATCATTTCCAGAACCTTAATAGGAAGGCACACATACGACATTAATATAAGAATGAAGCAGCATCTGAAATTTACCCTGCACAAGTCGCCTTCGATGCGTTTTCGAGCCAAGGTGCTTTGTCCAGTTACCCTTTGTTTTGAATGAGAAATTGCATTCCTTGCATTTATATGGGCGAATATCAGTATGTGACCTAAAGTTCAAAAAACGCATAATGAATCATAAAATTTGACATAATGTTCGGACGACTGTGGTGCAATTAATTATCGAACGTTGTTACCATCGCACAAACATTCTTTCGCCTCATTAAGATAGAACCGAAAGATTAAGACTAAAAGACGTTATTTGAATGGTGAAAAAAAAAACCAATAACATTTTTTACTCAGTCGTCAACACTTCAAAATGAACGGAACTACGAGGATTTTTCCCAAAATTGAAAACATGTATAGGAATCTAGGTCCACTAGTATCAATGAAGGTAGATACTTTTGCCACTAGTCACACTTCTTCCTTCCGAAGATAGTTCTCATACCGAGAAGTACTTTACAACAGCATGAATGAGAAAACTACTCACTTTATGTGCTTGTTAAGCATACTCGGCTTTTTGCACCGAATTCCACATCGTTCACATACATAACGTCCACGACCTCTTCCTCGAACGTACACATAGACCTAGATCGATTTTAGATTTCTACTTGACTAATGGAATATTTCTTGATAAACTGATATATGCTTTCATTAAAAATTGAAGACAATCAGATTGGTACTTTTTACATGATTGAGTTTTGTCGTAAGACTCATTCATATGTAAGCTGATAAATATTCTATTCACCTCGTCCGTGCGATATCCTCCAATCACAGGCTCTTGTTTCCTTGTCGATTTAGATAACTTTACAGGCTCGTCAGGCTGTTTGTACTTTGATGTTGATTGAATGTCGACTCTAAAAACATTCAACGCAATGCTACCATGACCACATCAACTAGGCGGAAATTTGAGAGAGGGAAAGCTTACTCTTCCTTCATTGGTTCTCGCGCTGTAAAGTCTGCAGCTGCAACAGTAGCGGACGAGCTGACGTCATGAGCCTGAAAAATGATCGCTCAAAAAGCATTTTGAATAATAATAGAATTCATCAACAGTATTCGATCGGAAGTATGGATTACAATATGGACAGATATCACCTAGCTAAACAGGGAATCACATAAACGGATATTACATGCCATATTTGATTATATAGATTCTGCACTGGATTCCAATACAAACGACCTTCTAAACTTTGTTTGTTAACTGGTACAAAAGCAGTGATACCTCAGAAAATGATGTATTTTAACTTTATACACAAATGAAGAACTTTCAATATAATATCTGCTCATGTCCAAAAGATTACTTTTTTCTCTTTCTCAATCATCCCGCTCGTTATTTCAAGGCCTGCTATTCAGCCTCAGGTTTCTATCCTAGCAGTTGCTTTTTGCTTAGCATGTAAAGTCTCGAAAAAAAAAACTACAAAAATATAATGGTAGTATACTCATCACTACCAGTAGTGGGAGCTTCAGTAAAATTTCTATTCATCCTGTTTCTTCGTGTTCATAATCTATAGTGGTGGCTGTATGGTGCACAGTGATGTGCGAATATCACTGCGTGATCCATCAATCGTTTCCAGATGCACGTAGCCATAAACACGACCTCCCATCGGGCGTGGAATTGCCCACAATTACACGCTCGTGAAGTCATACCACAGTTCAATTCGCCCATCAGTAGTACGTTCTTCTCATCAGATAAATAACGTATTACTTCTTTTCCGGTTTACATCATCTTCTAGATAGAAATTAGAGGGATAAGAGATCTCAAAGGCGAAACTGCAAACTCCAACTTGGTATCACATATGTCTCTTCTAATTTAGAAAATTATACGATCACTCCCTCAATACTGCATAAAGTTCTCGACGTAGGCGACCTATGAAGCCTAGCCTCACAGGAAAGTAGTGGGTTCAAAGGTAACCCAGCTCTAGGTGTGCTAGCTTATCGGTCGCTTTTCAGGAAGACAAGATCTCGCTGCTGTTTTCTTTCATCGGAACAATTCCTTCTTCATGTCCTTATATACGACTACTGAATATCCTCAGTAATGATAATTTTAGTCCCTGAAATCACTTATCGCCCTATCCCTTTTATGCTTTCTTTTACTACGTCACGGATTCATAATAGCAGTGAGTGCAACTGTACTCATGCAATGGCTATTCCGAGTCTAACCACTCGCCAACATTCATTAAGTAATGCAGACGCACTAAGGTGTTCTTTCCAACCGAGTGGAATAACAACCTGAGTTGCGTAAGTAAGACCTTTTGACTAAATCTAAACCACCGTTACCAATACGCTAATGATTGTTTGCTTCATTACAAAGAACAACTCCTCTAAAACAAACAGGCAATCACAAAACTTTTCTGACTTTTTGAAACATGTAGAAAAAAAAAGACCGTGAGATCCTCTTTTGTCACTTTCATGCAATAGTGGCAGGTAAATCAAACATCATTCTGCATATATTTCAAAACCACATTCTGGAAAACAACGATCGGTGACAAAAACGTGGAAATATGACAGTTCGCATATGAATTTAGCAAGACTATAAAAATAATGCAGATTGAATTTGAAGAATAGACACTAATCGCATTCATTCAAATGAAAAGTATTCCACTTCGATTGTTTTAAAGATGTAAAAGAAAGTGCACATTTTAAGCCTCATAAAACTGTCTTTTTACTATGGTGTTTACAACGTTAATAAAAAGCAATAGTATCGGTTCAGTGCAAAATATAACACAGGAAAATACTTTGCGGTGAAAAGAAAAAACCAGGTAAAGAGTGAAAACTACATGACCGATCATATAATCTCGCACGTAAACGACATATGGCTCTTGAAGACTGATGTGTAGCAAAATAAGCTTCCTACCTACCTGGTCCACAGTTGGTTTACTATTATTTCCAAGACCATCGAGAAACGGCTGCAGATCATCTTCATAATCTTTTGAGTTCTGCATTTGTTCGACATGACGCCGCACCTAGAGATAAACAGTCACGGCTTTGCAGACTCATGTGACTATGATGTGCAAAAAAAAACCCTTCTAACCTTATTTCGATACTCCCAGAACGACGAGTGAGTCATTTTATACTGACCATGGTCGCGATTTGCAACGCTGTATCGCCAAAAAGGTTTCACACCTGTTCGTGGCTTTGTCGAGCACATACCCATGTAGAGAAGATTCAGTTTAGACTCCGTCTCATTGATGTTCACCTCAAACAAGAACAAAATCCGCATAAATCTTAGATATGATAGATATACGGTACAAACGAAAAACACTCAACAAGGATCATTTGAAAAGGTTTTCAACATACTTGATGCCAATTGCTGTACATTGACAAATTCCCCTTTTGTTCGACAAACATTGGCTGGGCACGATGCATGCAAACAAACGTCTCACTAGTGATATTTCTTCCTCGAGACCTAAAAAATCACCAGTGTTTATATGAAGACCACAGATCATTACCGTCATTTCGTCTTGACGTCTTAATGTTAATGATGTCAGGTACCAATGAATGACACCTCACCGACGCATCGTAGCCACGTCAGTTGTAGTCTGAACTTTACAAGCTTGTGTCAATACCAGTGTGTACGGCTTATCGGTATTACCATCCAGTATATGATCTTCGATGCAGAACGGATTGTCCTATAAAACACAAACAAAAATCAGCGTATATTTTATGATCTGATAATATCAGTGCTTCGAACCAGAGTTTAAGAATAACATCCACATAGCCGTAGCAAGAACTCATTTTGTCAAAAAGCTGGGAACTTCTTACGATGCTCTCTGTGCTGGTTGAGGTCATTAAAACAACAATACAAACGTAAGAGTAAATAGAAAAAAAGTAGGCGAAATTTATCTTGCTAATCGGTAAAAGCTCTCTTCATTATCACAACACAAGCACAAATGAAGCTGATCTGAATGTGAACAGAAAAGTAACACAGTGAGAAAAAGTGATTCTGAACAGTACATCTTTTTTCGGAATTTGGTTCCCCTGTTGTGGTTGTGGTATGAATGCGGAACCGGTAGGAGAGACGAACGCCGATGTTCCTCCGGTCGTCTGAAGAGCACACAACGGGGCCGGAACATGGATCATAGGTGGCTGCATCACCGTCAGAGCGGCCGAAACAGCTATAGGGGCAGCAACACCTAAACCGCGTTGATGACTTAACGATGTCGATGTCATTGAAGCCCTGAAATTCAAATGTTAATATCTATCGGTGGATCAAACAACGATAGTATTGTTTTACTTACTTTCGACTAATACCCGGATGATCAAAATCTAATTCGATTACGGAATCTTTCCTATCCACTACCAGCGGTTTTCGCTCTTCAATGAGAACTATATCTCTAGACTCCTAAATTAAGCAAATATTATGTTCAAATGTTCAGAAAAAATCAATAAATAGGGCTGATGAATAGAACTTACTGGTCTAGCTATCTTTGTAGGACTCTGTTGTTCTGCAGCCACAGCAGCTAGAAGTCTCCTTTTCAATGGATGCCTACTATGTGTGTCAGTATCCTGAGTTTTAGTGGCGGATTGTAAAGTTGATACTGCAGTTTCCGCCTTTAGCTAAAATTTTCTTTCCATGAACGCAAACACAATCCTACCTTATAAGTCAATCAATTCGCAAAATTTTATCGTTTTTTTGCAATTAATCACTTCTACCAAAGTAATTACTCACCCTATCCGTCTCTGCATTAGATGCCTCGACCTTTTTACTACACCGAATTTCATGCACCTGTAGACCAGCTTCATTCGGAAAACTGAAATATTGCTTGAGCTTTAACAAATTTAACGCTGAAAGCATGTGTGGCAGATAACTGATACTTACGTTAAAAGACAAAACGAACATGTCGGTAACGATTCTTGTTTAATATGTCTATTTATTGGTAAACCTGACGTCAAACTACCACCGAAAGCAACTTTTGCACTCTGAAAAGCTTAATTTATGAGAAACAAAGCAAACTGCAGTCATATTCAGAAACAGCTTCAAAATAACCGCTGTTTCTGGCTTCAAAATTATATTACTCACTAAAAGTGGTTCATAATGAGGTTGACTCCGACTACTTGATTGCAGCATTCGATGATCTCGAATCCCTGGTGATGTTCGTGCTGAGCCTAAAAGTCACCTAGTTGAGTAGACCGATATATCCAGTAGACTTATAATCACCACAAAGTCATTAGTATTTATTAACATAGTGTCCCACTCTTTTTGTAAAGAAAACTACGAGCATTCTTGGGCTTTTCCATATAAATCTTCTGCAAAATATTCAAATTCCCGCCAATCACAGAAGTAGTCTAAGAAATAAATAAGAATTTCTGCTACTAATCGCGTTACTATAAAACCTCCTCCATTCAAATGTTTATTATCGAATTTAAAGTGTTCCCCATACATATGAATGAAATATGTAAGATCTTTATTGAAATAACTTTGCAGTGAACTGCAAAGTACAGCGGAAGGAACTGGTTTGTAACAGGTAATGACGGATTTGATTCTCATTTCCGATTCGAGAACAGACCATGTTCAAAAATAAATTTCTCGTTGAGTTTGATACATCATAGAACAGTTGACTATTGCCGCAGACATTGTATAATATAATCGAATAATAATTTATGCTGTTATTCATGGACTGTCGAAATCGATGCGATGCTGTTTTCACTCACCAAACTCAGCACCACTGTTGCTTTCATGATCAAGGGAGGACTGTCCACCGGATTGTCGATGATATGGTCTCCGTTTCAGAAGTGTCTTAAATGTTAGAAACAATGATGAGTATGGAAATCATAAAACATGTGAATGGTTCTATAGACTTGCAAGTCTTCTTATTTGCCTAACTTCAACGCTAAACAGAACCGAACATTTAATACAGTTCCCAAATGGGTTGATTTGTCCCTGACAAATACTGTGAATATGGTTGATTAAATTTAGTTAGTTGTCACTGAAGTTCCGTGAACACAGAAAGCCTTTGTGAAGTGAAATTTTGGGAATTTTTCAAATTCAAAGAAGCTAAAATGAGCTTTTCATTATCTGCATAACAAAATTTACACTTTATAACGCTCGTCGTTTTTTTTCCCTAGAAAAAAGAGACCTAGAAATTTCAAAACAATAGAATTATACAACACTTTCAGGGTTGTTTCAAAATTGATAACGTGAAGAAGATATCAACCTTCTCATCGTAAATTTCAATGGATTTGTATTAGAAAAAAACAAGCAAATCAGGTGAAATTGAGGGCAAACAAGAAAAGGACTTCTATCACAACTACCTTCTAACTGCTAATTTTTCATTGTATTTTGTTTTGTTTTTTGTTCGGCTGCGAGTTTATTGTTGAAAAACGCTATACGAATGAGATTTTGCCGCCAATGAAGCGAAAATTTCGAACACAGTAAAGTCCTTTTATTCTGTTAATAAGGAAATTTAATACTTTCTTTGAAAGAAAAAAAACCATTCAATTGTGTTCCTTGTACTTAAAGTTTTAGCTATGGTGAACGAATTAAATTCAGAATTTCACCGCTATTGGCCAGCTAAAATGACAAAGAAATCAGTATTATGAAGGTGCTTGGCCACCTAGACATTTTGCTGATAGAAAAAATTGGAAAGATTCAGATTATCAAAGCATGATTTCAATCAGGTTATGAGATCTAGGAAACAACGCCATATCATTCTGCTCGTTGCCAATTTATTAAAGTTGTTTTGTATTTGTAACAGGAAGAAAAGTTGCGTTCAGAAGGGTAACAACGAAAAACATTAAGTAAAATTTTGAGGCATATACACAAAAGTGCAATTTCTAGCAAAACTGGGAGAAGTTCCTTATGGAACAACGATAAGATGTTGAGTTTTAGAACCTAGAAACGTAGTTTCCTCAAATAAGTTTGTCATTGTGGCTCGTATTTAACGCATAAAGTACGGTACGCACTGATAGTGTCCGTACACAAAATCAGTCGGTCCTTTTTTTTCGGTCTAATTTATTTCTTTTCCCTTCTTTCTTTTACTGGAAACGAACAATAGAACGAATGTCTCAAAAAAAAAAAACCAGAGAGCTAATTTTTCTCAGACTTCTAGGGAAATATAGACTTTATTCCCAGATATTCATAGATTATGGTGCGGACAAAACAGCTCTCCAATTGACAATACGTTAGGTGTCAAAGAATCAGGAGTTTGAAAAACTGCATTCTGTTCAGCAAGGCAAGTTGTGTCCTCCAACGTATCAGTGATCTTTTCAGATGTTGCACTAGCAATCATTTGCAAAAAGGTCTTAATTTTCTAGGAAAATTGTTTCAGATAGGTTTGAGACTGACATAATACTTTAGAAAAGTTATTTATACTATTTGACAGAAAGGGAAAAGCCTTGTTATAAGTACTCAGAACTCTCAACTTTGCACGTACTTTAGTTATCGAAAAATATGCATGCGCCATCGAAAATTGGGCATCGAGCTGTAAGCGTTGAAAAAAAGAACTCCGCCATTAAATTCTATATGCTACTATATAGTCGTTATAGGACAGAAGTGAAGTATATTGAGATAGTTCAAAATTTTTTTGGGATATTGCGCGAAGCATCGTGGATACGGACACACACATAATCGCCACCTGATGCGGTTGTACGATTGCCTCGTTTTCGCTGATGAGCCGCGAGATTTTCTCTTCCACTGATTCCACATCTATACCACCACTAGCGGCTATATTTCTGGATGATCCGGATATCGTCCGGTCTTGATGTTGAAAGTGTTGTTGATGTTGTTGCGACAGTTGCGTAAGATTTCCGCTCGTCACCTGATGATTCTAAAAAAGGCTTTCCTACAACAGGCTTCCTAGGTTCGCAAAACTAAGATGTGAGAACGATTTGCACAGTATTTCACTCAGTGACAGTAGACGGATTTGAGAATTTAGTTAGCCAAAGACATATGTATGTTTTGCAGAAAACAGATGAGTTTACATAACTGAAAAATCACAAATCTACTAGATTGTGAGATGGAAAAAAAATTGTCTCGTCGGGCAACAAACGGACAACATTTATTCGAAAGCAAAGAACGTTCATTGTTCAGAACGAACGAAAGCGCAGTATCGATCGCAAGTACAAGTCTCCAACAAGTTCTATTACAATTTGAATCTGAGTTTTTCAACGCACCAATAGGAAGAAGCGTGACGCAGCAATAGAAACAAGGTTAGAGCGGAATAGGAAAAATTTAAGACGATGATTAACGAGAAAAAGGAATAAAACTAACCATTAATACCTGTTCTTGATCTCTAACAGCGATGTTAAATGGTCCTGCTTGTTGTTGTTGTTGTTGCTGTTGTTGTTGTTGTTCGCTTAGATACGCATTCATCAATCGCTCTTGTGCGTTTAACTGAGATTCTACGTTACCAGATGGTCCTGGAATTATTCGAATAGCATTGTAAATTTACGCAACATTCTATGTGGTCGAGCCGATTTTACACTCTAACATACGCTGATGTGCCCTATTAACTGGGCAAACAATACTTCAGGTACAAGAATAACAATCATCAGTCAAACCTAAACCTCAACTTGACTGGACATCATTTGTCCCAAGTTCAAACGTGCTCCCTCAAATGATTCACAGAAAATTTGGTATCGATACCTTGTGTAGGTGGCTGGAATGCATGCGCTTGAGGAACTTGAACCGGTTGGGCCTGAGGCAACTGCTGCTGTACAAGTTGCTGCAAAAGGCAATGTTGTTGTTGTTGCTGCTGTTGTAGTAGTTGTTGATAATAAAGTACGAGTGCAGGATTCAAGAGCGGATTAACAGCACTAAGATTCTGTCCACCCTAAACAGTCGAAATTCAGAAAGATTTCACTGATTTTGCACGGATAATAGACACAAACAGACCTGAAACTGAGGTAAAAGTTGGTTAAATGCCAGCTGATTTTGTAAAAGTGACAGCAGTTGTAAGCCCTGTGGTTCCACAGTAGTTGAAGATCCACCACCCGAAATTTGATTTACAGCGACCAAAGGATTCGAACCGCCTAGTAACGCAGACGCCAACAAGTGGCTTACCTTAATTTCGTACTAAAAAATGGAAAACAAAAGCCGATATTCATTACAACAAGTTACAATGGTCGCAGACTCATGGGTTTTACAACACAGAGACAGTACTTAAGATGTAGATAGTCGCTCAAAGGAGAAAATGCTCAGTTTAACTAATAAAAGGACTGGCCATTATGGATTCAAGACTGAGATATTTTCGCCCACCAGTTGCGACGATGCAGTCTGGTTATTTGCCGCAACAGCTTGTTGTTGTTGTTGTTGTTGTTGTTGCTGCTGCTGCTGGTGGTGGAATTGTTGCTGAAGCAGGGCGTCCTAAATTGGTGACTGCTCACATTACTCTGGATGCTCAAACTTTTCACAATCTTACTATGACCAAATGCGAGCGATCTATTCTTTATGTATGTCTCTCCAAAAATCCAAATTTTAAAACTTCACAAGCCTCTTTAGAAAAGTGCAGTGTATACACAAACACAATTCGCTATGACGTGATGTCAAACCACGTGGCAATAATAAAAATGAGATAAATAAATAATCAAAAGAGATGTTTTCTGCTAACAGAATGCCATAAAGGATTCAAAAACTGCAAAATTATGTTCTATAGACTTCTTAAAATGCACTAATACTTCTTTCCCCTCTTTCAATGCACGAGTTGATATTACCTATCCTTAGACAATATAAAAACGATAAAGCTCTCGGCGTTGATCAATCCCTGAGGGATGTGCCATGCATTCGTCTTCGATTTCTAACTTCGCTTGAGGTGATTGAATGCATACATCTGGCCTTTACAATGACTCGCGGTGACCTCCCGCTGAACCGAGTCAGTTCTACATCCTCCCAGACAAGTCTGAGACCTGTATGGCACCAATTCACCAACACCGAAGAGATGGATGGCTTGTTGAGCCATGTACGCGAGACAATACGATATATATTCACATATATACGTATATACATACACATACACATATATACATGTGTAGGTACACGTGCACATGCACATAAAAATGCATCACTTCACATATTATATTGAATATTTCGTCATCATACGATTTTAATATCACATAGCTATATTATCATTTGTACCAATACATTATTATTGTGATGAAGGTCTTCGAACACTTCAAGTGCTGCTTCAACTGCTGGTTGAGGTTTTCGCCTTCTCTATGAATGACGTAGGATATAGGTTAAGACGACTCCATTTGAAATTTTCGAGGTAGTGGATCTAAGGCTTCCTTCAGGCTTTCCTTGACTGATTGCAAGAGTGGTGAGGAACGGAATCGAACCAGCTCATCGCTTATCATCCCCGTTCCTGACACACTGCTTCGTCACCATTACATCACACCTCGCTCCATATTTTGACAAATAAATTTTGCACTTATTTGTAACAACAACAAGAAAAGATAGTTAGGGAAAGTTAAGACCATGAAAGACACTAGCCGAAGTTTCCTGAGAATTACTTAATTTCGTCATGAAGCCGTAATATAATTGGTCATCCTTTTTCCCAATATACACATATTTGCATATGAGAGAGGTTAAAAATATCAGTTCGGGCAGTGCATGCCAATGTCTCCAGCTAGCAACACACAGATTTCGTAACCCCCTATGTACGACGAGACGGACAAATACGAGTGAGACAGGCAAACATATAGAGAGGGGCGGACAGACGGGCATACATGCAAAGTACATGGAAAGAAAAAGGACAGTATAGGAGAGAGAGAGAGAGAAAGAGAGAGAGACAGAGACAGAGACAGAGACAGAGTGACTGAGAAAGAGAGATTCAGAGAGAGAGAGAGAAAGCTGGAAAGACTACTAAAGGCTGATGGATGGACAGATAGTGTATGGCTTTCTGGCTTTCTAATGTCATCCAGAATTTTGCGGGAACATGCGAAGTTCACCTCGAAATTGAATTGGGTCGAAACAAGGGGTATTGCCTATGAATTGACAAATTCATTTCATTTGTTGACAACGTTAACTATTATGGTTCTCATTCTGCATCGCCGTCGTCGTCACTGATGGGCGCAAATCACTACTCAGCTGAAATCACAACGCTATGACGCTCCTCTCTCGATCAGCAGTTATCGTAGACAATGATCATGTGCAGAGATGGGAATGCAGCACGAGAAGTACGATCGACGAGCTACGCTCTATTTATTACACACGAGAGCGCTTCGATCATAGTATTATGACTATTGAGTAATGTATCTGATACCATAGCATAAACAACTGACTAGAGTTTAAGAAGACAAATATACCGTAGACCGATCGACATTCAGTCCTGAACGATTCAAATTTATCTATATTTATTCCGAGCCTCACTCTCATCAAACGGCATTATCTATCGGGTCGCGAGTGACGAGGCCAACAAGCGCATGACTCGCCCCCCTTGTGACTCGTTTACAGTAAACCACGTAAACCGCAGTTCTGTTTAGCTAGGCATATTATCTTTATAGCTACTCCCAACATGATGAAATAGATAATCAACATAGCCTCGTTTAACAATAAAAATTTTCTACTGAAGAGTAGCAAAAACAATTAGTACAAATAAAGTGACAGTGCAGAATTTTTAATTCTCACTTCTCGATGGCAAAAAATTTAAACTAATAACGAACGCGATTCCAGAATTTGTTAGATATAAGGTATAAACAATCCTGGAGAACTTATTAGATATAAGGACATACTAGTAGTAAGTGTGTAGCTCATTATAAGAGTAGTGGTTTTTTTTTCGCTTTTCCGTTATTCAACGAAATGAAGAGGAGACGAGTGAGTAGTCGAAGTGAATTGCGTGCGTCATAGATAGATAAGGTGAACGACAAAACTGTATAAGAATTGTCGTTGACTATTGTAGTAACACTTCAATGATCACGAATTTTCCACTTTTCATTCCATTTTAAGGTCAATACGAACTTCCCAAACATCTATGAGACGCTGCTGACCAACTTTACTTTACGCAGAAAAAAAAACCAGTTCCTTGCGGTTAGAACACGACTATATAACCAATTAGGAAGTGATGCAACCTTGTGCAATTATTCGACTCGTAAAAATCAGACGCAATTTTTGATTGTCAGACGATGTATTGTGTGATTTTTGTGTCTCTGTCTCTCTTACGCCCTATCTCTTTTCATCCTGATCTCTTCTTTCTCTCGTTATCTACCTATTTATCTTTGTCATTTGGTTATACAACCGACTAACCCTGGCGTTTCTTTCTAACCAACTACGTGACTAACACATAATGGTAACACATGACGCATAAATATTGGGCACATCTCTTGGCGGTAAGCGCACTTTGCATTCGGAGAATTTGGTGAGACTTTCGGTCGAGTATTGGGAGTGAATGGTGGATGGATGCACTGTATAGAGACGCCTCTTCTCCTACCAAGATACACAATTATCATAAGTGACAGACGACGAATAGATGGATGATGCGACCGACAAACAGATAGGAAAGAACAGTTTGCTTGGCCGATTGCCAACAAGAAGAAACAAGATTCGACGCTATATGTGCAACAATAGTGTGAAATCGTCTCTACGCTTGTTCATTGTCAAACACAAGCAGCATATCGCGAATCGTCACTAGATTGTGTTGGTCGCATGCCAACATTAAAAACCAATGACGTAAACATTTCCCATGCCTTGTGGTCGATGTGAAGAACATTTGTGACATCAATGATTAGGCTATTTCGAAACGAATAAAACCGACGAGAATCTCAACATCGACCGGAGCAGATGACTTAGCGCAATAAAGAGGCAGTAATCTAAGGAGGACTAGTAGAGTGTTGGCAACCGTAAAAACATAACAGCACATAGATAAAGAGATTTTTGAAAAGCAGAAAGGCAAAAGTTCAAAGTTTCAAGTAATAAGTGTATACAAGATATTGCAGAGATACAAGTAAAAAAGAAATGGTTAATTCAAAAACTACTCTGACAGTTTATTTTTGCTAGAATTCGAAACACTTTACAAACGAGTTAACCCTGCCGCCAAGAAGAGAGCAAGAAAAAAAAAAGAAACCTTGCAGAGGTGATTGCGATCTCTAATTAATATGAACAAGTCTAGGCAACATGGTGATTAATGAAATAATGTTATTATATTCAAACAAAAGAAAAAATGGCTCACCAGAAAATGTTGATTGCTAGCCAAGGCGGACAACTGTTGATGTGCAGCCAGTTGTGTGGAGGGCGCTTGTACTGCAACCGGAGGCCCATTCGAACCTACAGGACCATTAGGAGTCGGAACTGGTGCTGGTTGTGGTGGTAGGCCACCGCCTCCTCCACCCGAGACGAAAGCCATATCCTTTTCTAGTGTGATCGGAAATTGAAGAGGTAAACGATGAGAACATACTCTAACTTTTCAAAACACCTATTTTCGAGAGGGTAGAGCCGAACGAATGTTATCGCACCACACAAAACGGCAAGCAAACGACTTTTACGAGCGCTAGTGATGTTGAGTTTTATTCTGTTACAATTTTAGGGGGGGGGGGTGACAAGTAAGAGATGAGAGCGAGCCCGAATCGTTGGAAATGATTCGTGGATAGTGATCGAACATAGTCTCTGAAAAGTCGTGGAGCGTAGAGATTGTACGCAAGAATTCGAGGCGTGTTTTGTGTCGTGGAAAGAAGTGATTGTATGGAAATAGCCGACCAACAACTGAACGGCAGAGATTCACGCAGTGAGCGGCACTAAAACAAGTCTGTTGGAGAGAGAGAGAGTTCCCTCGATGGGAGAGCGCGGGACGGGACTCGACGAATGTCACGGAGCGATGCAGATGCAGCAGAGGCGCTGTCAAAACGAGAAATCCCGTCCGGCTGCTGATGTTGGAGGCCGGCTAGCGCGTTACGAGAGAATCGCTGCCGACAACGGAGATCTACAGATCGCTCGCCTGCTGACGACACATCGTGGCGCCGATATGCAAAACCGCGAGAGATACGACGCACCCAACGACGACGACGACGACAACGACAAGGTCAGAGAAAACAAAGAGCACTGACGACGGTCAGCGCACCACGGAGAAATCAGATGGTCAAACGCGCACACACACACACACACACACACACACACACACATACAGATAGATACACATACATATCCAGACACACACACACACACACACCGTCGGCGTCGTCGTGCACTCTTCGCCGACGCCAGCGACGACGTATCGATTGTGACGTCACCGGTTGCGTTCCCACGAAGCCTCGCCGCTCCCCCGCTAATTTCGAATAGACCGGCCTCGCAAGTGGTGGTGGTGCCATCGTGCTCCATTCCATGTGTTGTCCGCTAGAAATTTGCGCTACGCCGGCAATCACCAGCAGTCTGAGCCCGCAAAATACCTCATGACTGTCGTCGAAGTACGTAACCGAAGAGAGGAGTATGTGTGTGTGTGGGGGGGGGGGGGGGGAGTGGACGAGAAACCCGCGGACGCGATCTAAAGCAGCGGTGTGTGTGTTGAGTGTCGCCTGATCAGACGTGAGTGTAATGGAGGGAGTTTCTATGAGACGGAAGGAAAACTAAATGGCGTTGATGGAGTGGTTTCGATAATCACGGGTAGCAGAGGGTTTGACGATTCGTAGGCAAACCGATGACGATGAGTGTACAGACGAAGAGCGAAACGGGGCGAAAACGAAAGCAGCATGACGCAGGGGTGCTGACATGCGCTGAGAGAGCGCACAAAACGTGGAGACGTGACCAGCTGCTAGACAGTATGGGTGAGTCGGAGTGACGAGGGGAGCTAAGCGGGTAGGGTCGTCGATAACCGCTGGAGACGCAGCTCAGACCAGAAAATCGCCCCGGGATCGTGCGTTCATGTACGACGACATCGGCGAGGAGCCAGTGTTGAAGTGATGGACACAAAGGGAAGTGATCATACTGATTTCAGTCGTCTCTAGAAAACAGCGATGGTGGGTCACCTAAAGGCCTCCACTACCCAGATATTTGTGTGGGCAGTTAACGGGCAGCACGTTCGACACCAGTTCGCTCAGCTGCCCCGGAGAGGTGGGGGGTAGTCGATTATGAAATAATGATGCCAATTATATTGACACAGTGATGAGTCTTGTCGGAAATCGCGCGTCGCAGTAGTGTAGTAGCGGCGGCGGCGAAATGTGAGTTTGATTTTCCGCGAGAATCGACGTCAGAACGAGCAGTGCATCGAGTGCTAAGGAAGCCTCTCAGGGGCCCCCCCATCCCCCCTCATTGGCCGGATGCCTTGCCTGCCGTCCCGTATATTTTGAACACGCGCCAGATACGGCGCATTGATCGCTGGGTGCGACAGGGGGAGACGACGTCGTTGAACGAACGAACGGGTGGGTGACGACGGGGAGAGCACCCTCGTTCCGAGTCGAATACGACAACAATTCGTCGTCGTCGTCCGCAGTAGGCATTCAGTGCACACACTCGCACGCATATCTTACTTTTTACTAAAAGATGCACTATTCGCATTACTATTGCACTCAGGCGGCTCTCGGTCTCCGTACGCTTATGAATGTGCAAATGGCAGCAATGCGGCAAATATGTCCTGATATAAATTCTGCTCTCATCGCCGCCCGTTCAATGTCTTCTTATCACTGATTCAAGTACTAGTTGGTATAGTGGTACACCTAGTAACAAAGTTTACTGGCTTGTATTGCAGCCACGAAAATCAATGTAATCTCCAAAAAAGCTAAGAATACACCTTAACACACCGCAATCAATAGGGTGATATGAGACCAAATTAAATCTGAATGTAGAATTAAATTCATGAGAAGACGCTTGCTATATCTTCAAAAGTACAAACACTAATGTGGTAGAGGGTGGAAAATTAAAACCTAGATTAGAATAGAATGACGAAAAGAATGTAGAGGGGGAGGGGCTTATGGCTATGGAAAAATGGACGTATGACGTCATAACCACACAAATTGCGTTATTTGTAGATGGTAATTTTTTTGCACAAAGATTTTCTTGAGAGTCATATCGGACGTTGCCGCTGTCTGATTGATAGTGTTGGATTTTCTTTATTGCAAAAACAACGGAAAAAAGACGTTGTTTTCATACTCATTACAGCATTGGACTATCGAAACAAATGAATGACGATGAAATAAACAACACCACTGCGATAGATGATGATCATTGGGAGTAACTGCGAACGACATCTATAGTGCAATCGATCGTTGTAGCTTATTTCGAAATCCGCACTAACCGTAGGAACTTAGAGAACGATCAGTTTCGGAAGTAAAAACTATCATTAGAGCAAGCATATAGTTCTCATGGCTCGTTTTGCTTGATTCAAAGTAGTTCCTCTTCAGATGCCGACAAGAATAGAGTGTGTTACTGGATTCTTAATGAAGATTTATGAGATCGTGGATATGACAAAGAGTGTATGTCGTGCAGATATATCTGGAGCTGGAGAGTACGGGTTGTGTGAACCTCAACCGCTTACACCCACACTATCACATGAGCTGCGGGGAACGCCTGCCAGTCATCATCAAAGTCAACGACGATCTAGCTGCTTAAATGACAAGTGTCCTTAGTTATACTCTCAGTTTTGCTTCCACTTGAGGTGACATCTATAGATGAAACACGTCTAAGTCGTATATTCGACTTACTCAGTTGTTTGAATGGTTACACTTGAAAAGATCACAATCATTAAGTGAAGTGAAATTCGTACCTTACATGTCTTAAAGTGATATTTTTCTAGGGAGTGTTAACACTTCTTGACTACTGCACTTCAACCTCTAATTCTATTAGCATTTTCATCATAAAGTAATCCTGGAAAATCCCTTACCTAAAGGGATCAACAGGCAGACTGAACATGCTAGTTTTTCTTTTGCTGTAAGTGATGAAAGTAAGAACAGAACTTACGCGATTACAAGAGTGCCGAAATAGTGATAGCATAGTTCTGGTTCGAATCCACTCCATACACATCAAGTTCCGAGCTTTGCCAGTAGTTCAGCATTCTTACGGTTGTACGTCACATCGTATCCTGCCGCTATAAATAAATTAGGCAGTAAAAGAAGTTAATATCATTTGCTTAACGTTAAATGGGATTGTCATGGATTAATATTTGCATACAGAAACTCTATATCATCTTTGTGTCGAATGAATACATCAACTTCTTTCGAGTTCTTTTCGTAGGTTTCCATGAAAACGTGCACTAATGTGGTCAAATACTCGTGATGAGATGATAAGCAAGTGGAAGTCATTCTGGTTGACAAAGAAATGTACCTGACACTGAGAAAAGGACAGAAACGCTTTAAAAAGAATTTTCACTTCCTCAACATTTTATGTTAGTGCTGCAGTTGATAAGATATAACTTTTGTGTATGATATGATGTGAATTTTCCGATTTTTCGCACGGGATTTCAGAAGGCTTTTTTATCCAAAAATAATTTACTTTCACATTTGGTGTGAGCGTAGCCAATATTTTAAGCGTGTTGTTTTTTTGTTGTACAAAGCTTTGTGTTCCATGCAATGGAATGACAGTGTAAAGATATGTAAGCCATTGTTTAAGTTTTGTACTGAAACCGAGTCAAAGCCTTCTGAGGCATTGAACTATGATAACGGGTGGTAAAATGTGCCACACAGTTTAAAAATAGGCTGGTTTTTTGTGCTATCATCTGGTGACATTGTTCCTTCTAAATTACTTGAAACTGAGCAAAAAGAGGTAAAAGAAAGAGTAGAAAAGAAGGAAAATAGATTAAGAGAAGGAATGCGACGGTGGGACGAGTAAATATTACTCAATAAGAGGTGAGTAGACATAATCCAATCCAATACCAAGAGACAACGCATATTAACTGATGATTTACCAATATCTGCTTTTTTTCTAACCAACAAGTCATAAAACCAGAGATAGTCGACGACCTTACTTGCGTAGAAGGCTTTTATAGAGTATTTATCAAAAATAAACTGTATATTATGCTAGATGTTGTTGAGAAATTTTGATCTATGCGGCTCTTTCACATTTTCAAATGAAATAATTTATTAGGTGATTCATGCCAACAACAACCACAGCAGTCAAACAAAATAGAGCGGGTGCTAAGTAATGATAATTAGGACTGATGAAAGTAACATGTGATTCTTCATTATAGGCAATTGGCGCCAAGTGAATAAAGAGTTAGAAAACGTCTCCTTCATGTGTTGCTTGGTTTCTCCTTAGTTTTTGAAGCATTTTGAATGATATCACCGCATATTTGAAGCTACCTTACAAAACTGATCGACGTTTACGCGAACTCAGACAACACCACCTACAACTTTTGTGGCAAGGAAGCTGTTGTCGAGGATTTCACGTAAGTACCACTATATCCCATACATAATACGTTTTTTGAAACAGAATGTGAATAAGTAAGAGGACTGGACTTTACTAAGTTGAAATTATTCTTATTAGATCCATTGTAGTGCAATTTGTTACAAGACATTTTCATATTATTTCCTTACAAACACCCGCTGAACGATAAAAGATAAAGCTTTTGATGTTGATCAATCCTTGAGGGATGCGCTATGCCTTGTCTTCAATTTTTAACTTCGTCTGAGGTGATTGAATGCATATTTGGCCTTTAAAATGACTCGCGACTCGCCGTGGCCTCCCGCTGTATCGAATCAATGCGGCTTATGCTCCCAGAGAAGTTTAGCATAAATTTACCGACCCCGGAGGAATGGATGGCTTGGTGAGCCATGAGCGCTAGATCGAGTCACTGACCTCGTGTGCGACGCAGAGTACCTCTAACCACTGCGCCACATGCACCCTAGTACAACCATTTCTGAATAGATTTTCCCATCACCAAACGAAAAATTAGCAATCAGGAAAAACATTTCGCCCATTTTGATAGATTCCATGCTGGCGTCATTTTTTCAGTTACGCCCGTTGGACGCCAGATCATATTCTCACAAGATCTGCCATAATAGTGCGAGTAATCCTAGAAAATAGTGGATTCAATCCTGATGGATTTCCTACATGAGGAACTGCTTTTTAACAATCCTTCGCTGCACGTTTATGGAGGACACTACAGACGTCGACAACATAGCAAAACAATGCGATTTTCATACATAGTCTTAACAGACGGACATCTCCCACAATATTTATTTTGACGTGCTTGAATGTGAAAACGTTTCCAGTGCAATGGTCCCGAAAAGCATTGAGCCTTTAGCAAAATCCGGAATACATATTTTGATTTCAGTTGGTTTCCTCTCTGCTGAATTTAAATAATAAAACTGCTATAAAAAAAGCATTTGTGGCAATCTCGGCGTTAGACAACCATTGTGCATCACATAACCCCTTAACATATTCGCGACATTAGCAGGTGCACGTCACTGGGCAAAATTCATATCGTGTCATTATTGCCAAGCGAACTGGTCATTGAAATCAGTTTTAACTTAATGCGGACGGGGTAGCACGTTGGCAATAAGGTGTATCAGGAACAATAGTGAAACAAGGCAGTGGTTCAATCCGTTTCCCAAAACTCTCTTGCAATAGATTTACGAATGTCATTGTTCGGATATCTGCAAGATGCTGGGAAAATCATCTTCACCAGCACTCAGTGGCATAGCAAAATGTATGAAAGGTAGATGCGAGGAAACGATTCGAAAGCAGGAAGCGCTGGGATCCGCACAGTGGTTTGTGAAAACAGGCCGTGTGAAAAAAAATTTGATTAGTAATTAGTACTAAGCAAAGACGCGGCAAAATAATTTCCTTGGATCGTTGGCCTATTTTTGTTGAAAACTGAAAAAATACATTTCAAGAAATACTATTTTTCCACAAAATGGGAGAAGGGCTTAACAACACTTGAAGGCAAGGGCACTTGAATGGAAAAAAAAGATTTCAGAGGGCCAAAAGTGAAGGGCTTTCCGAACTGTAGTCTGCGTCTATGAGGCATGAAAGATCTTAACACTACGGATATCGCAGTGTCTACACAGTTGCGAATGTGTTAACATAATTTGACACCCATAAAATTCAACAAAATATGTAATAGTAATATGCACTGGGTTACAGTTACAATCGATGAGTATGTTCTATACGTCCGAACCGTTTGTGCTGTTTGTGATGTTGTTTTGGTCTGGCGAATCATTATCTTGATTTTAATAGTTTAGAAATATGTCGCACTGTTTATGAAGTCAAACGATATATATATATATATATACATATATACATATATATACATATACATATATATATATATATAAATTTATAAAGGATAAAGCTCTCGGCGTTGATCAATCCCTGAGGGATGCGTCATGCATTCGACTTCAATTTTTAACTTCGTTTGAGGTGATTGAATGCATATCTGGCCTTTACAATGACTTGCGGAGGCCTCCCGCTGAACCGAGTCAGTGCTGCTTATCCTCCCAGACAAGTCTGAGACCTGTCTGGTACCAATTTACTGACCCCAGATGGATGATGGCTTGGTGAGCCATGAGCGCGAGATCGAACCATTGACCTCGTGTGCGACGCAGGGCACCTCTATCCACTGCGCCACAGGCGCTCTATATATATATATATCAGTTGACAACGTTTCAGCTGTATGCGTTCGTTGAGCGTTTTAGTTACAATGTCGTTATGAACAAAAAATAGGCTCAAGACTTTTCTCAGAAATAGAATACAGTTAGAAATGAAGAACACGAGAAGAATACAATAATGTTGACTCTAATTCTAGACTGTGATTCTCGAATATCCCTGTATGACATCTGTTCTATTCACAAGGCAGTCAAGTCTCAAGACATTGGGCATTCAAGTGTAGTGATTAAGTGTGATTACGAGCAAATGAATCTCTCCATTTTTCAACAGAATCAAGCTGCATCGTCAGAAACAAGAACAAATGAGGTTTTCGAGGATGAAAAGTGAGCACCACTGATCGTCAATAGAGAGCAAACAGGAAATACGTCGAAAATTCGAATGTGATGAATATGCAAGTGATATGAAGGCATCGTCAAGACTTTCTTAATGATGTGCTCATTTCTGTTGAAGGATGAAGCGTTCGGGTGAAACGTCAACAGGTGTTGCGCCATGTATACGATTCCATCACATGTTGTGAAGGCGAATCATTGCTTATCTGGCAATGACATTGACTTGATGCGATCTATACAAGTAAGAGTTTTTATCCAGAGGGTGAAGTGCTTGGTGAGTTTGAGACGCCGGATCGAACCAAGGAAATGTGCACATTGCAGCTCAGCTCTACCACGACGCTTTAAACACAGTTGGTGCGGCCCTCTGATGAATATTTCTTATAATTAGTCATTCATGCATTTCTACCTATGTATTTATGTAAGGCTTGAGAGCTATTCACAGTGTTTATCGACTTATTTCTTATTTATTTCACACGACCGACAATCACATTTTACTGTACGGAACTCAGTAATTCTAGCACTCAATTCGTCTCCTCGCAAGCATTTTCCGCAAACTCTCTCCGGACATTTGCGTGTTCTGTTGACTGTTGCTATAAGACTTTGTAGTTTTTATCACTGGCGTGAAATGGAGGTCGTGAAAATCTCCTTGTGAATTCGGAGGAACGTGAGATATGGTATCGCATAAGTCGTTTGTTGATTAATTGCAAAAGAGTGCCATGGAAGGGCGTCGTACAGCACCTTGCTTCCTGCTGCCCTACATTTCTGACCCTTGAACTAGCGCCCTTTGCTCCAGTTTATCAGTGACGACATAAAATTTTATGCTTCTCTCTTATGAAGAACAAATATTTTTGATAACAACATGTGTTTTGCGATACATAACGATCGGTTACTAATTCAATCCCACTCCCCAGGATCACCGAGCCTTCCATCCCTCCAAGATCGAAAATTGGTACCAGACTCGTCTGGAAAGATGAAAACGCTGTTTTGGGCTACATCATTATATCCCCACAGGTCATTGTCCAGACTAGATATATGAATTAAGACTTCTCTAAGACGCTACATTTGGAGTTGAATGCTTGCCACACACAGTCGGAAATATTAAACACTGGGCGCTTTAGTTCTAAATTCCTACACAGTGTTATAAATGCTTTCAAGAACGATTTACATTGAAAGCACGCCTTTATTGAAACGGTGGAGAATCACACCGTGTGGGTTCATTTATTCCTCCACGTCTGACGAGCACACGAGCAAATCTATATCTTTATTTGCAGATTGCAACAATTAAATGGTGTCAATTCCAAAATACCAGCTTTAAGTTACCAAATAGTGATGATATCTAAGTAGACACAAATCGATCAGGCATTATTTCATGACAGGCACTTTCGCATCTGAACTGCTTATGTAAACGTTCGACTTACATTTATGTTGATTATTACAGCAAATATTCATTGATACTGTGTCACTATTGAAATCGTTAGGCATAACTTAATCAAGAAATTTTGTTGGCTTGCTAGCCCTGAAAGGAGCTTAGCGCAGTAGTTGAGCGTTCTGAATTACTTGCTGGAACATTGATTTACTCGACTGGTTTATCACCAAAAATATCCGCATAATCAAAATATGCATTTAGCCACTCAATGAAGCTAAAAGAATCGATAGCATGATACACTAACCAGAAATCGATAAGCGCCGAATGGTGTATCGATGGCTTTTTCTCAACTGTAGTGGTAATGACCTCGCTCAGTGCACTTCCATCATTCTAAGTTGTATAATATCACAATGATAAAAAATGACGTAAAGTTCTTTTCCTTGAATAAGACTTACACGAGTTTGGTAAATCCTCTCGAAAATCGATGAGTGACATTTCAGTTTTGTCCCTTCGATTTATAATTTGTATGTGTAGCGAAAATCTAATGCAAAATTCATCTGGAAGTCGAATCCTATCGAATCACATCGCTTAACTACTTATATGGGAAAGGTCACCGGCGTGTAGTGTCCTACCTCCGCGGGAGCGCTGAATAGTCCGTAGTGTCGAGTGGTTAATGATTACGGCTGCCAAAAGCAGGTTGCTTGTTCAACCCTCTCCCCGCTAAGACGCTTCGGCGCGGTTTCTGGTGTTAGTTCTTGATATCAGTTAGTACTGAAGTTTGTTCCATAAATGAGGTTATTATAGCAAAGAATGCGTAGTTCGGTAGCCTTTGATACAAAGCTCAAATTGGGTAACAATGCCACCTCATAATTCTACGTATCGTATCAAAAGTAGTGATTTATAAGACATGTAGGCACTTCTTCGCTAGAGTCAGGTCTATAGAGGAACATTCAGTACTACCCGACATAAAAAACACCAAAAAAAGCCACTGTAAAGCGACCGAGGGCGATGTCAAATCAGCAGCTTCCTTCTCGACGACCAGAAGCGTGACTAACCATTCAACACCGCGGTCTATGCGCTGCAATGATTTAGAGGTCCAGCAGTGGGTCAAGGATCGGTACCAAAGTATTTCTAATGTCTTTATGTCTACGGCGGAAGCTCTACTTCTCAGTTTTCCCCCATTACTCTACTTTCGATGCATTTTTGATACCATCAGCTCTACACAGACGGAAATGGACAGATATTTTGATTGATGAATGAACAATCGGAGTAAATTAAGTCTGCTATATTAAGTCTGCATAAGAAAAATTTGAAGGCATTTTTTTTTGAAAGTAGTATTTTAAAGCGGAACAATTATAATACATTTGTGCCCCACCATTCTTCACATCTCTCACACTTTAAAAGCGTATGCCCTGAAACATGTACTGAAAGCTACAACTGTTGCACATTTGAAGCGGAAAGAAAGGAGTCCAACAGCTGACGCGACAAATGACCACCTTAATTGGCTACGAAAGGACATCCAATGATGTCGAGTCAGAAAAGAGAGATAGGCTCCATAACGAAAACAATATGGCTCCAAATCCAGATAGGAAGATACTTTTGGAACCACTTTGCATAAAAGATAAGTTAAGCGCCACTGGTAAAAGGTCTCTGAATAACAATGGCTTGCGAAACCACGTAAGAAGTATAGGGATTTCACCAAAAACATTACGCCGCCGATTGGTTCAGAACCACCTGTATGACCGTCTATGTAGGAAAGAGAATGACGTAATATCCAATACTGGTAATGACGAAAAATGCATGAGTTTAAGCACAATGTACCAAATCTGTTGTGAAAAACGTGGTAATCACTGATGCCGAAACGGAAGACCACTTCATGTTCGCGTAAAAAGCAGCTAAATGGAAAGTCGAAAAGTCAGACAAGTGCGTATAGGGCAGAATGAAGAGGCAGTGAGGACCCTGAAGTTGCAGTAAGAATTTTAAGGCTTCAATCAGAAAGGTCGAAGCAAAACGCACTGAGGCAGTCTGGATAAACTTCTAGAATGTGGATTAATGTAAGCAAGAGAGTTGTACATAACAAATGATTATGACATAATCTCAGATTCATTTTCAAATTGAGTAAGGTTCATTTTCCCTAGCGTATCACAACACATTGGTGACCTCTTCCATATAAGTAGTTTAGCGATAAGTTCGTTCACCAACACTGGATTTTTGATTGGATTTCGTATTAAATTTTCACTAGTTGTATGAAAAATTGATAGAATAATTAGATATGGTAAGATATTATACGTCTGGGCTCTCAGGAAGGCTTCTTTGTCAACACGTTCGCCATAAATTTTGAAAGAAGAAGTATGAATCTATTCTAAGTTTTATTTGGAGGAAAAAACAGTTCATTCGATATTTAGCATCATTCACCCCAAGCTTTAGTGAAGGTCGGTCTTGAGAATGTAAACTATGCCATGTGAACCTACTGAATATGTATATTATGTATGTATGTATGTATGTATGTATGTATGTATGTATGTATGTATGTATGTGGGTATGTATGTATGCATGTATGTTAGGTATGTATGTATGTATGTATGTATGTATGTATGTATGTATGTATTTATGTATGTATGTATGTATGTATAGTATGTATGAATGTATATATGTATGTATGTATGTATGTATATATGTATGTATGTATGTATGTATGTATGCATTATGTATGTATGTATGTATGTATGTATGTATGTATGTATGTATGTATGTATGTATGTATGTATGTATGTATGTATGTATGTATGTATTGTATGTATGTATGTATGTATGTACGTATGTATGTGTGTACGTATGTATGTGTGTATGTATGTATGTATGTATGTATGTATGCATGTACGTATGTACGTATGTATGTGTGTACGTATGTATGTATGTGTATATGTATGTAAGTTTCGTTCTTAATTTCACTACAGAATCATAACTGAACGAGGACACTCAGCGAGCGATGCAATGCGATTTTGTGAGTTGATTTCGCAATTATCAGAGCTATGTTCCCAGCGACGATCAGCTCATAGGTCGCCCTCATAATCCTCACTGATCGGATCAAAATACGTTCTGTCCTATAAAGTGGGCCGGCTATCCTGCCATTTCACCAAGCGTATCAGAAACGATGACCGCTCCGTACATCTCCACTCTAACTATTCCCATCTTAATCAGAATTGTTGTCAGCTCAGAAGGTTTGTGAGAACTCTTTTCAGTGATGCACTTTTCGAAAAAGTACAATGGTCACTAACATTTTCAATAATAATCTTAATATTGTCGGCACATATGTCGGAATGCTTCACGAAAGGAAATAACCCTTAGTAAACGCACTGCATGACATGGAATTCGAGGAATATCTCCTTTGCTTTTTCACCGGATAGAATTTATCATTTGAGTTTTTGCAGTCTTTGATATCTCAAATAACTGCAATTTCAACAATGTATATTGCTTTCTAAAAAGACTTTGATGGACCGTCGCAGTAAAAATGGTGTTATATCACACACTCAATTTCCTTTGTTCGCTCGACTGTCTTTCAACTGATTTTTTTTAGAAACTTGGTAGTCATTCAATACCTCCAGCTTCGATGAATTTCAAACAATGTCAAGTTTATAAATAACTCTTTGAATAGCGTTGTAAGAGCGTAAAGCAAATTCGTTTAGCCCTTGAATTTTCTTCGCAAATATGAGGTATATAAGCATTAAAGCATGTGAGATGTAGAATATTATAGGGTACCGCAGTAGCACAAAACAATTTATGATTTCCTTAACACGTAGGAGAAACCTAACTGAAAACAAAATTGTCAACAGTTTGCGAATCGTGCTGCACAATCGATCGACTGCCGTTCCCACAGGGTTAATGCGGCAGTGATCAAAAAGTAAATACTCTTTTTCTCTCTAGATGACAGCCATATCAGAGTAAGTAATTTAGTCATGGAAAAAAAATCAACGGCGATAGAGTAAAGCTTGGTCTTCGCCTTTCGACGTTATGAAAGTGTTCATTGATTTGAACCTATCGCTGACTATTCTTATCTACATCATTATTTGTGATACACTTTGTCATATATGCGAACCTTGACGCCTTTTCCATATAGTTCGTTGTCTCACTTCATCATGCACGAAAGTACTTGAATTGGTGGGGGAGTTTCAACCACATTATTAAGCTTTTTTCCTTCCTACAAACATCACAGAATTAGGTTCAACTAATCTTGCTTTAAATCATGGGATAGCTCTACTGAGGCATTCGCAAGCTTCCACCACAATAAGCAGCTCAGCCTTACTGATTAGAGTAGCTTTTCCCAAACTGTGGTAATCTATGCACAGTGAATGAGCTAAACTGCCAGGTATGTAGTACGCTCTTCACAACGCATATCATGATCAAATACTCAGGGCAAGAAACCAAATATAATTTTCAAGTGTGAGAATGATAAAAAAGGTCATATCTTTTCGCTAACAGAAGAGAATTGAAGAGACGACCCTTTTCGCTAAACAAGAATTCTTCATAAGAGTTCTGGCAATTATTCGAAAGCTCAAATCTCTAGCTACTGTGCTACGTGCTTTTTATAAAGAGAAACTTTGTATAACACTGCAGAATTCGAAATAAAATTGCGTTTTATATCGACCACGCGCTCTCATTACTAGTTCGTTGGAACACAAAAGGCATAAGAAAGGTTAGAGGGAATCTTGTAGTGTTAGTGCCATATGTTTTATCAGGAGTTTCTTTCAGAGCGGAAAAATTATTACATCACAGTGGAAAGATTTTTCAGAAACTAAGCGAGCCGTTGGAATCGCCGAAACTTACACTATTGAATGATTACTTAAAGTTTGAAGAATAATTTTGTCCTGGGAGAATTATACGTGGGTAGCACAAATATTTTTTTTCCGATGCACCATTGTATTGAAGTTTGAAAAATGGCTGCGTAGCGCAATAGCCAGAGATTTAAACTTTCGAACGATTACTAACACTTCAAAGAAAAAGTCTTGCCCAGCGAAAGAGGTCGTCTCTTGCCTTGTTCTCTGGTTCATGGAAAAGAACCGAAAAACTCAAAAGCTTGTATGCAAGTGGTATTCCTCACCAAAGGCCTTTCTATACCGACACTTTCAGAGCTCTCCTTATAATTATTTTATGAATTATTAATAGCAAAATGGCAAAATGTGGGGTGAGATATGGTGAAATACAAATAATTAGTAATTCTGATATAGTTAACAGTGCTTCATTAGAGTTTATCGGAATTTTCTCTAGAAAATTTGTAAATCAACCGTTTCCGTAGTAAAGATGATTGAGTGCATTTCTGGTCGATGCAATGTTGCAATGCAATATTGCTGTTCTATCGATATATCAAATGATTGTTTCTATCTTCCAATAAACGTTTCGTGCCATTTTGCCGCTCCAGGGAAATAGAGGGTTCAGTCTGCCGAGATTGTCATGAAGAAAACGAGCTCATGTGTATTATGAATCAAATCTGATAACTATATCATGTGCTTCTTTGTGAAGCATTAGCGAGCTATGGTCAAAATGTGATGTAAGAACAATGTAGATGGGTGTTCGTTGTCTCATATGGTAGAAGCAGCTGAAATGGAGGGTCTGCTGGATTGCAATCTTCTCACTCGGTCATGTCGCTTTACATAAAAAATTTGTTGATATACTGCCATTGAATGACATTTTTTTTCAGTTAGATGTTAGGTTTTCTAGTGTAGTGGAATGTACTTTTCCTTCTTATCCGAAGTCCCTCTACAATGACAATGAACAAAAAACTGCGAAATCAACCCTTTATTTTGAGTGCTTTATTAAGACCACGCTCAAATTTCAATATATCGCAAAATTATAATTCGAGCGAACATGTTATGTGGTCCGTTAATTTGCTCTTGTACAGCCCGATACACGTGTTTCGACCTCACAGTCTAGTCAGTCGAGCAGAGCCCTTTGTCTTTCAGTTTTTAAGCAATCCTATCGCGAGCCCCTGCTCTACCCATAAAGAAGTAAGTGGCGACGAATGATATACACTGTAAGTCAAGTGAAAGGGTGTGGTCTTGATAAAACACTCGAATTAAAGGTGTAATATTACAAAAATACAAGCCAAAGTGAAATCGAGTGTGCAACGCTCTATATTCGATGATAATTTCACTTGACTTACAGTGTAAATCGTGGTCGTCACTGAATAGTACTTTTTTTAAATGCTCTCCACTTCAAATGACTGGTATAATTGAGGGAATTTTGGAATGATAGGTAAGACTTGCCATTTGAAGTTATCTGCGTAGATGCATTATATTGGTACATTAAAGTAACATAAGGCGATCTTCTGAATTCATATTGATTCGACTCATTGAGTCTATTAAACATTGTCAGTTTTCAAAGTAAGTACTAAAAATTATAGTTCATTGCTACAGAGTCTATATATGGGTTGACACTATTTCAGATTTCATTGACTGCTTCACATCTCACCGAAACGTGAAGGCTACTTGTCACAAACCAATAAAAGAAATGTATGACGTCCACTCGTATCTATTTAAGTTATGAAATACTTTTCAAAAAAACCGTATGACGATTCATAAAATATTTCGTTTTGCTGCTCAGGTCTTTGTCATCGCTTTCGCAGTGTCAGGAGCTCTGCCTTTCAACATCTACCTGTAAAAACGCTCAGTACGATCTATATAGGAGCAGATGTGAACTTTTCCATCTCCTTCATTATTAGCGTCTACTTTGAACGAAACTCGTAAGTTTTACAGCATCTCGGTCATTTCGAAAACAAACAGAAAAACTTGTAGGTGGGCCCGAGAGCGCATCCTACCACGGAGAATTATCCATCGACAGATTAAGGCAAGCATTCCTGTTTTTTCCACTAGGCACCTCATTCCATGAGTTTACAGCTTAACGACTAATAGTATTTCCACTTGTTATTAAATTGATAGATAGATATACTAGATATTCTGCCTATTACAAAATGTTCCACTAAAATATTCATTGTAAAAAAACTGGCAGTTGTAGAGCATAAATGTTCTCCGTGCCCACATTTAGCTCGCTTAATTATTCACAATTTTCTAATTAGAATTTTAACGATAATCAGGTGAGATTATGATAAGGAATTTGAATAACTTGAAGTGACGAGTGTTGATTTGCAAAATGAGCTGCTGTTGAGATTTTAAACTCTGATCTCATTAAATCACAGCTTTTTCTTTTACAAGTAGAACTTGATGTCGTAATAGCACAGTTTATCCAGTCAGCTGTGACACAAAGGAAATCGTAGCTTGCGCAAGTCGTTTTGATTATTCAATAAACTTTAAGTGAGCTTTCGAATTCAGTTATTGAGATATTTCAATGACATCATCTCACACAGATCTGATTACAAGTGCGCTCCGGCTCTGCAGCCATCGATCGGTACCATATACCTTGTGCTTCGGGAAGACTGTTTTGAAGAATCAAAACCAACCTCCTACACAAGGTATACCGTTCCTCACCAGGCAAGTGTTTTGAGCTTTCGCAAAGTTCTGGAGAATTAGCGTTTTGATTTCTAGCTCGATTCTGCCGAGGAGAAAACTCAACCGCCGCCCAGAGATCCGTTCTCAGTTCATGCTGTTGAGGTGGCTCCCATCCGTTTTTCCTACTGACTCTTGTTTAGCAGCTTTTCATGGATCTAACACGTGTTCTTCTTAACTCTTATATTTGAGAGTATAAGAAGTCAAGAAATATTACTTAAATTATTTTCAAGAGTAAAGAATGATTCGAACAGTCTGCAAATGTTACTATAACCTCAGAAATTCATTTCACCTTATCTATATCTCTTTATTTTCTACTTTTTATCAGTCTTGATTTATACTGCGGACCCTTATGAATGTTACTACCATCAAAGGTTCCGTCCTTAATTACAGTCACGCAAACAATACTTCAATAAGTGACACTCGATGTTAAGTTTATCAACGGATTCACCTGTCATCCCATCAAGCGATAGCAGCTGTCTTCAGGACACCTCACCGTACTCCATCCCCACTTTTCAAACAAGATCCTCATTCGACCACGTTTACTCATGAGCTACCTAGTTGTTTCTGCTTAATCGAGTCACACAAAAAACATCACATTTTGCATTTGATATCTTGGTGAGAGAATTGGTAATAAAGGTGGTGGAGTGTCGCGTGAGTTCGGCATCATCTGACACAAGGTATCTAATTAATTTCGTGTCACAGCTGTCACTGGAACGCATCACATATCTGAGGCCACTGATTTTACATCTCGGCGTTTGACGTTTCTGAAATATAAACGTTGATTTACCTTGAGGCCTCAAATTCCCCCAATCGTTGTCGTGACCAGAGATTTTTCTAGCATAGCCATCTTGATTACGCATGTGACAACACTAATTATCCTTTCACCCTATATACGTTGTGTCTAAGTCTCCGTAATGCAAGCTAAGTCAAAAGCAATCGTATATCCATGGCGTACACGGAATCAGATGTTTCTGCCCTCTTCACAACATTCTCGATAGGAAAAGTCTTTGAGGATTCGTTTCATCCTGTTCAACTCTTAAGTTAAGTTGATTGTGGTCTTGAATCATCGAACTAACGCAAATGTTTCAGAGGATTTTGTGGCAGTCAGTGGCGCACTAGGGCTGAATGAGGCATCGGGGACAAAATTTATATAGGAAATGGGCATGAGCATAGAACAATCGTTATCAATTCCTTGTTTTTGATAATATCCCAAGATTCGAGAAAAGTTAAAATTCGCTAGTGAAACGACTATATAAATGAACTTATTATCTAAGGAGTTATACGCAGTATAACGAGTATTGTAATATTGTATCTGTGATTGTAATAGGTTGTATAAAAGTTCTGTCGTATTGCGGGCCAAATGGTTTTTACACATGTATCTTGTGTGGATTTGAGCTCATCAAAAAATCCGTTTTTTTTGCTCATCGCATGATGAAAAACTGTCCAAAGAAGAAAATCGCCTGCTGCTCCACTTCTACTACAAATTAGGTGTCAACGATTCTGAAGCTGATCGAGGATTCTGTAAGGCGATATGGTGACGAATTTGCGATATTCGTACAGCTCAGCGTTGGTTCAAGACATTTCTTGAAGAAAGAGACCGATTGACAGACAAGCCAACAGAGGGACGTTTACGAGAAGTCTATCTTTAAGCAGTCGTCAAGTGGATTGAAGAGGATCCAATGATGAATTGCCGGATGTTGGCCGACGAGTTTGATTATGAGCCAGTGGCAATTTGACACATTCTCCATAAGCGACTGAGTCGTCTTGATATGGAAGGAGACTACTTCGACTATTAACTTGCCTTCTGGTTGAGCTTAGCTGGTGTGCAAGTAAATTTTTTCTTTGCTTAGTGAAAATATGAAAACTTTTTTTTAGAACCTATTAGTTTTCACATTTTAGGTGCTTCCTATTGTTCCGGATTGTCCGCTTGGAGAAAAAGCTCGAGTGCAAATTATCGATGGTGTCGAGGTGAAAAAATGTACCTCATTAATATGACTATGTATGAAATTTGTTTAGCCTAACTTCTGAGCAATCTTATAAGCGATTTCAGGTAATTTCTGCAAGTGCGACACCAGTGTCTTTCAATGTTGAAACGCCGAAAAAATGTGTTCATGCGTGTCTCACTAGCACTGTATGCTTTCATATGCAAAACAATCAAAAATTTCTGATTAACTTCATCAATGAGTTGAAATTACAGTTTCCGGACGCATCACGTCTTCCACTACTCTGTCGATCTGCTCATTTCAATCGACTATCGACAAAATGCTCGATATATTCGGATGCCATTAATCCAAATGGATACCTAGAATATAAACCAAATTCGAATGTACTTTACATGGAAAAGTTATGCATATCAGGTCGCATCAATAAGGAGATTTTTTGTAATTACCGTGGTTGTTTGAAACTTTTTTGTTTTCCAGATATGATTTTACCGTTATCATGTGACGAAGTCTTTAGGAGAATACCACAGCATATTTTGCTAGGTAGGTTAGAAATTAGACATTGTTTTTGAAAGCAGTAGAAGATCAGCAATAGTATGATATCTAGTAAATCATTTAGTAGCAAAAGCTGAGGAGCGCTAGCAGTTTTGTATCATTTGAAGTGGAGTGATTTTCCTTTTTAGGCCATGCATCAGAAATTCTTACATCAACCAGCGAAGAAGAGTGTATACGGGAGTGCATATTGGCGAAGGTGACGAAGAACTTTAATCAAAAAAGACAGACATAGTTGCTGCAAAAAACATTCTTCTATAATCTAATCCGTAACTCAGATATTTGCCTCTCAATCCACTTTTTTAGCCAACAGTATAGTTTTGGAAGTGATCTGATATCAGTGTGCGATTATATGTCTCCCAGTAATAGTGGTAACGAGAATATTTCACGGAACGGCGAGGGAATTCAAAAACCAGCAAACCCAGTAGCACATTTGGGGAAAGGGAGGTAGAGAGGGAGAGGGTGGGGCGCAGTCACTACTTCACCAATGCCACCGCTTCGTTACCACTCCTTCTTTAATAAACCACATCCTAGCTGTCGGCTAGCAACCTTTAGAGGTTTTACTGTGATAAACACATATCGGTATCAAGCTCAGTGGAGCTTACATCTATTCGAAATGCATAATTTATTTGGATTCTTTCAATTTTACCGCTTTCTAATAGTGTTATGATGTTACAAATATGCTTCTAAGACTATTGAGTGGTATGCAAAGCAGTTGACTTAACAGGACAGTTTGATCCCTAGTTTCATCCACACCGCGGCGGGTGCTACTATTGTACCACCGGGACCACCGCTTTACTACCGCACCACTTTAAGCTATACTGACTAAAGAGTGGTAGCGAAGCATGGCCTTGGTGGTGTAATGGGAACACTTGCCGACGGTATCGGTGAAACGCGGTTTTAACTTCCGTCTGGGTCGGGTTCTTTACATATACAAAAATACTTAACTAATACATAATGAGACTACCACAAGTCATTGTATAGACGCAGTATGCATTCAATCACTTCCACATTGGAGTCGAATGCATGGCGCATCTGTGAGGACGTGGTCAACACCGATCGTTAAATCCTTTATCCTGTAGTTATCTTATAAATATGGACATTTTTCCTGAAAAACAAGCGATTGTGGTGGACTAACGGCACTTGTTGCTAAGGTAATGCCAAATCACGTTGACTCATTGATAACGCGGTTTTTTTCCTCGCATAGAATAATGTATAATAATTCGTGAACATTGTAACTGTTTCTGCGTATCAACCGTGATGATAATAATCCTTTACCATCAAGGAGGTTTGTTGAAAATGTCTTCGTGAAGCTTACTTTCGCTATTCGGAGGCAAATGCGAGCAGTCACTTATTGACTTTCTAGTTAATTGCTCTCAAATATTTGGAGGAATTAGGGCGCAAAAGGCAATCCGTTTACGATGAATGCACTCTCTTGCCTACTATTGCATGATCATGGTAAGTCTAAGCGCAAACGCGACGGATGATCGAAAAATTCTTATTCGATGCGTTCTAGATAAAGAATTCACTTTTGAATCCATGTGCGCAACTGTACCACTATATGGTTAATCCAGCTACGAGTCTATCGTTCTACCGTGGTCTAAAATCCTGCCACATCATTTTGTTATCGACGTGGTATAGATAACTATCATAGGAGAAACACACTATTATATTCATTGCCGTCACCGCAGTTCTCTCCTCTTGTCAATTTACCAGTATATCAGCACAGCTCCACCAGGGCTCCCGTGTTTAGAGGCTTTTCCGTTCTGAACACGAGTCGGAATATATCTTCCCTCTGCGACCTTGTGAAGAAGTCTTTTTATCGTCTCAGTGGTGTTGATGTCAAGAAATTGCATTCTTTAGCAGATCAGTGACAGCGTTTGTTCAGTTTTTCTAAGACAAACTACGCGTCCAAACAACGTGTATTGCAATATCGCGTATCTGGTAGTGTCTTCAAATTTTTACGATCAACGATTACGATTTATGTCAGAATAAAGTATATTTTCTTGAGTTGACCATCAAAATTCTTTTTTTTCTTCTTTTTGGCATTCCATCTGCTCCTATCGTAATACGTAACACTCAAGTATCATCTTCCCGATAGAGCATTCGTTATGAATTACTTTCTCCTGCTTGGGTTTCGTCAGTTTTTGAAAGTTACAAAGGTTAAGTTGGAAAGGCAGATACGGAGCTATATGTCACTTATCATCATTAGTATGTCCTTAGTGCTCTCGCAAACTCATTTCATCCTGTAGTTTTGGTGTTAAATCTTTCTTGCTTTGTTCCCAACCCGATTTTGCAAAATGCAGTCACTGAAAGCATTTGATTCGCGGAATACATGTGATTCATCGAAGATTCGTTCCGCAATTAATGTAAAACCAGGTAGAATTTATAGGTTGCACGAATGATTTAGCGAATATGGTATATCTAACGAATCTCGACTGTCTCTCTCATCTTATTCTGTCTGACTATGGAAACCTGTTGTTTATCATCTTCGATATCATTGATCAAAATCAAGTGATTCGACAAACTAGTCAAAGGTTGCAAGAAAAATCTTTATTGCGGCCACAGTTCCGAGATCTTGGTTTCTTGAAAACCACAGTGATACGAATCAAGTGTTCAGAAGCATTAATTCTTCCAACATGGGTCTTCGTCGTCGCGTCGAATCAAATCAAGTCAGAGTCGAATGAGCACTCCACAAATGCAGTAACTTTACTCTGCATTGCCCCTTATACATGGTTATTGACGCATAAAGACGTTAATAATTCATGACGGGAGTCTTTGAAAAGTGTCAGATAATATAATGTCAACTTGCGCAAAATGAGTTGTCTCGAAAAAAAGCTGTTATTAAGATAATTGGCTAAGAGCTTCTCTGTACAAAAGAATGAGCTTACTTCAATCGAGCATTTAATCATTTTTTTCTAGAAGTATTTTGGGTGACTGTGAGTGATTTTTGGAAGACAGAATCTCTCGCAAAACTCCTTTTTATACCAATGATAATGTGTTAAGGAGTGGCAGAATTTCTGTTGTGAAGTTTTTATCTACATGATCAAGGGTCTAAGAATATTTCTGTTGAGTGGAGACACCTTGGCTCACCATACTTCCCATGGAAGGATTTTCATATCGCATGTTGCGTTTAACTCTCCTACTTGATGTATGAAATCGAGAAAACTTATCTTGATTAGATGACGCGAGGTTGGTAAATTAGTCGTAGAAATTCGGCTGACGTTTCGGCGACCCACCTTCTTCAGAGCCTGGGTGTACGTAGTATTAGTTATTTGAATGATTTGGATGATCTTATTTATATGCTGCCTGGGTCAGGTTAGGAGATCAAACGAAGAAAGGGCAGGAGATCTCGTGTGGTGGTGACGCACTCGTCCTTCCGGATCATTTCGGGGGTTTTTTGGCGTTTATCCAAAATGCCTCAAGAGTTTTGCTCGTGGATGTTTTTGATTCCTGCGCTAGGAATGTGACAGTCACATCAAAATCCTTGTTGTTGTATTTTGTGCCCTATGTATACCTAAAGGTTTGGTCTTATCTATTTTAGACTTACTATTCAGATGTTCTCTTATGCGGATGAAAAGTGGTCTTCCCGTTTCGCCTATATATTCTTCACCGCATGTTTTACATGTTGGTAAATAAATTGTGCCCGTTCTTATACAATTGCCCTCTTTTCCCTTAGGGCAGATTATACAGTTTTTGGTGCTACACAATCGATCATAAAGTCTATTGCGCATCAGCTGATGGCGTAGGGTGGGAGGTAGGATTTCGATAACAACCACGGAATTTTTAAGACCGCATCTTTTTAAGCACCTTTTAACCACGCTACTAATTTCGTTTGAGATAAATGGCAGTTTGAAGGGTACTCTATTCAGGTGCGGAGTATTGTTCTTTTGGGACCTAATTCCACTTTCTGAATATTCCCGAGTAGCAAATGTTTCGTAGCCGTTGGAAATGGCAATTTTTCGTGCCAAGTTTAACGATTCGTTCCTTTTCTCTTCTCCTGTGCACACATTTTTAGCCGTTCGAAACATGTTTTTTAATAGCGATTTTTTATGTGTGAAGGATGAGAGGAAAGGTGATTGACCAAAATGTTTTTGTTACTTGGTTTTCAATACCATTTTGTACTATAGCCAGTATCCAAAAACCTTACTTGGATGTTTAAGAATGGAAGCCAGCTCCCGTTTGGACTCTCTTGCGTAAATTTTTTATGCTCTGACTATCCGTTCAAGACTTCAAAACACTTTGGAACAGACAATGAAACAATCGTCTATATACCGGCAGTAGAGCAATGGGCGGTGAACGAGAACTGGAGCTTCTACCTTATACATAAAAGTAATGGCAAGAGTTAAACGTTGACCCATGGCTAACCCCTGAGTTGTGTGAAGTAACTTCCCGACCACCTACTTGAATATTTTAGTCAAGTTCAATCAGCAGGGTTTAATCTGTGCCAATTCGACAACGCCGTACTAAATCCTCATAGCTAAAGTACTCAGTATAGGAATCTAATGGTGACGTGAGTTCGTTATTTGCACAGTTTATTAACAGAGCAGATTCTCTATTTTTGTTCTACTCTGTGCTGCTGTACCCAAATTTCCAATGTTGGAGAAATGTGGTGCATCGTTTTCACTATTCTTCGCAATATTTATCAAGGAAAACTTTACAGTTTGTGCATACTAGTTGATTATATGCACAAGTTGTTGATAGGGTTCATCGGTGTAAATGTGGAGCTTCGTTGGAGACTGCGATTCAGGTTCACGGCTCTTCGTACTCATTTGGTCGCAAGTTTTCTCCTGAGTTCGGAAGAGGGTTGTTATTCGAATCATGAGTACAAGTAGCATACCTTACCTTAAATTAGTTCAATATTGGAATATGAGAGGTAGACTGTCTTATAAAGCGCATTACGTCAGTCGAGAACAGCTTGCTAAATTAAAAGAAGAGGATAGAGGTTTTCCTCAGAGCACAGTTCGTACACTATCCTATCAAGAGAGTACTGCAATGCATCAATCCACATCAGTCACATCGAAATCCAGAGAGATCAGGAAAGACTTTGAATTCTTGAAAATGAGACATAATCGAGCCTCTAATTCTAAACAGTAATATCTGAAGAGGGGCATGAGCAAGATCCACAACCTCAAATGTGTTTCGAACCACGACTACTCTCACAGAGAGCTTACCTAAAGTTCACCATACCAGCCAAAGCTCTTGGTTCGCCTTCCGATTGACAATGCTTATACTCTAGCGGTGCTATCAGTAATTATCCGTTAACAGGAGTGATCCGAAGAGCACAGATCGGCACTGAATGCAGATAAGCTGAAGTTGCTGCCGATATTACAATTTCTTAACTTTTTACCTACTGTTTAGTTGTTTCGACGGCAGCGATTACATTGCGCTGTCTTATAATTTTTTCGTGCTAATGCTTCATTCAGTTTTTTTTTCATTTCATCTTGGATTATCACCGAAAGGCTGTTGAATGCTGAGAAATGTTACAGCAGCTTAGCTAGAAAGGCAGTAGCACCATCGCTCACCGTTTTAATGAGCTGGGCTACTGCAAAGTGATTCCTCGATGGACACCTCATGGGGTGACTGACTACGAGCGCGCTGTACGCACCACCTTCTACAGAAGTCTTCTACGATGATCGCATGGGCAGGACTTTTTCAAATCGGTCGTGACTTTAGATGAATCGTAGGTCTACTCCAAGAACAACACGTGCCATTCCTACCGGCTGCGTCACGGCAAAGACTCGTCGGTTCAACGAAAGCCCAAGTTCCATTCCGTGAAGATTATCCTCTCTTTTTTACTAAATTCTGCGGGATTGGCAGGGCATACTGTTTTTATGTTGTTTTGAGAACTGATAGACAACAATTAGACAATCAATCCCGACGACTACGGGACCATTCCGCAAGTTGACCGCCGTAGCGCAAGAGAACAGTATGAAACGATTCCGTCGCGCTTCTCCAGGATAGCGCTTGACATCACGTTGTAAGCTTACTCGCTACGTTTTGGACAAACAGGGCTGGGCCACGTCATCACATCCACCGTATAGCCCGGATATTGCTCTATCGCATTAACACTTCTTCCGCGCACTAAAGCAGCATTTATAAAAGAAAATATTTCAAGACTACAACCAGCTCGAAAGTGACCTCACGGACTTCTTCGATCGCCGGCCTCATTTTTTTTTGGAGTAAAGCATCCAATCTTTGCCCAGCAAATGGTTACATATCATTGATCAGGAAGTGGTTACATTAATGATTTTTCAGAATAATAAACAAATGAGTTATTAAGTGTTAAAATGCGAGAGAAATTATGAGATAACACAATTTATGATTTGGCTATAGCTTCAACCTGACTGTGTTTGAATGTAGACTTGATTTCACAAATCATTATCGTTGACAGATGAATACTGATAGCACCTGTAGATTAAAGTATGGCCGAGTGAAAAGCGAAACATCTCGATTGGTGCGGTAAACAGCACGTGAGCTTCTTTAAAGGTGAATGAGAGTTCAAAGTCAGATTGAAGTTTTACGTAATTTTTGAAAAATATTTCAGCATCTTTGTGATTTCATCGCACAGCGTATTCTGCTACGAAAAATGATTAAGCAATCAATAAAAAGTCAAACTTTTCTCTGAAATACTATTTCAAATGAGCGAATTCACAAAAATCTATTAGTATGCGCAAACGTTAATAGAATAGTCAACGAGTTGACAGCTTTAAGGAGTTAGGACCTCAGAATACATTTGCTCTGGCGATTTAATGGCTTCTATAATTTTCGAACGGTATCCCAATATTATGAGCGCATGTGGCGCAGTGGTTAGAGGTGCCCTGTGTCGCACACGAGGTCACTGGTTCGATCTCGCGCTCATGGCTCACCAAGCCATCCATCCCTCCCGGGTCGGTAAATTGGTACCAGACAGATCTCAGACTTGTCTGGGAGGGTAAGCAGCACTGACTCGGTTCAGCGGGAGGCCACCGCGAGTCATTGTAAAGGCCAGATGTGCATTTAATCACCTCAAACGAAGTTAAAAATTGAAGTCGAATGCATGGCGCATTCCTCAGGGATTGATTAACGTCGAGAGCTTTATCCTTATCCTTTTATCCCAATATTGTGTATTATTGAAACACCCAGTGCAGCCTACAAAAGCTCGACCAATCGATGGCGATGTTCGATCTTAAGCTTGAGACTCACCAAGTCTTTCATCGCTCCGGTGTCGGTGAAGTGGTACCAGATTTGTGTGGGATAATAGCACTGACTTAATACATCTCTAGGCCACCTCAAGTCACTGTATAGGCCGGATACACATTTGATCAACGCAAAGAATGTTAGATGAAGCCGGGTGCATGGCGTATCTTTCAGGATTCATCAACACTGAGCTTTACTCTTTCCATTTATCAAAAAGCTCAAAAATGGAAGAACAGTGTCTAATTTTTGAGAATTTGGGAGAAGCACCATTTGCAGACAAAAACCATGCACTGAGGACAGCTGTATGCGGTACACTGAAAAGAACCATGTTGACCTGGTAGACGGGATTCATCCTCTTCGTTTTCTTTTTTGTTCGAAAAATAAGAGCTGAAGCAAGAAGTTGAACATATGACGTTTCGTGGGTTATATAAAGCCAAAATTCAAATTCAGCGTTACTGAGATGTAAAATAGGCGTTAAAATCAATGCACAATCTTATGAATGTTGTAAACTTAACTGAAAACCAACCTAAAATGCATTACAATTGAGGTGAATCGTGGAATTGAGTGCCAATCCATTCTTCATTATCCTGATCAACCGGTATCAAACTGTATTTTGAATATTCACTCGAAGACAACAAGACCGGAATTCTTCATTCCTGAGCTGGAACATAAAGTGGACTACGTTCAAGTTCCTGAATGTGTTAAGAGACTTGTCGAAGGTCGGACGGAGTAACTGAACAATGAGATATTCTAAATATCTGTTTATTCGAATGTTTTGATGTTCAGAAGACCTGAACAAAGCGAAGACTCCACAGCAAGCGATGATTGACAGAAATAAAAATTGGGGTGAGGTTTCCATAATGATATCTTTCTATATATTTCCTTCAAACTTGCTTGTATGCCTTCTAGCTCATTTCAGATTCGAAGTACGTTGTTTTCAAGGTATTCTGAAAGTAGTACGTGATGGTTCTATTGAAGACATTTCGCGATAGAGCACAATCATTACATTTTTACACAACTCAACTTTTTGAGATAGGACTCAGTGCTGTTACCATTAGTCATTGAACTAGCTTGCATAATCTTTACATCAAAGTCGATGTATCTTTTGGTACTCTTTCGTCATCTACGCGCATTTTGGCGGACTTCCAGCGGCAGTACAGCCTGACAACGAACAGAGTAAAATGACTGAAGAACTTTTATATCAAAGAATCAAATTATATCTGAATGGCGATAAACTTATAACTGAGAGTTGTAAGCGTGAAAACTGTTAAGGACTTCCACCAGGTGTGGGGATTGTGGAATCTGAGTGGTCTGAATGGACGGCTTGTGATCGACAAACGAGTACTCGCAGGCGTGATCGACTTTGTTCCGAGTGTGTGGAACGAGTTCAAGTGAGATAAAACGACATTAAATAGCTTTTATTTTTTGTTCATTTTCTATGTACCGTTCCTTTGTCGGCTTTGTTTCCATACGCCATCTGATTGCAGATGTTATAATAAGAATTCCTCTAAATTCAACTTATACTGTTGAGACTTGTAGAAGGTTAAGAAGAGTCGAAGAGATTTTTTTGATATTGAACAGTTCGATTGACATCATTTCAAGATGTCAGTTATTTGGAATACTGAAGTCGAAAGATAATACCAAATGAGAGCATAAGCACTGGAGGAAGTCTTCGGTAATTCTGAATTCACAAATGCTGTGCTGTGTAGAAGTAGAGGAAGGGCTGGGGTTGAGCGGTTGTGATACTCGGAGGGGGGCTGATCTCCACCCACCAACACCCTCCGGCAAGCAGTCGAAAGCCCTACAAAGCGCCTCAACCTTTCTGTCCTTAAAATTTCAAGGAGTATTCGATCAGTATCCTACGATGTTCATAAAAAAGAAGAAAAGCGATTTAAATATTAGAAGTACTATGGTTCGCACAGTGATGAAAAAAATTGTGTTACGGATCAAGCAAAGTTTCAAAGTGATTTAGAAGCACATGAAATTTGGAGTAAATATAAGTATTTGTTCAGAGCTTCTACATATTTCTATTTGTCGGTAGCACTGATTGAGATATCACAGAATACTACAAGGGTAGCTAGTTCGCAACCGCTTATATAACCGTTTATGTACAGCTCAACAATGCATAATATGTCCAAAAGTAAAATCAGGAAAGAATGTTCAAAGCCCCCGGCCATACACAAATGCTTCAGGGACTTCGCCCTCCTTGTCAGTGACCCACGTCCCACATCAAGCCCTGCATTGTAGCAAGGAGGGAGGCGTATGTGATGACGGTACAGTGTGCAATGGCACTGGTCCATCACCACTTCTCAGTCGATGGATCTCGGCTGGTAGAACAAAATTGATCCATGGCATCAATTGTTTTTAAAACCTCGCAATAAACATTCAACAACATAGACAACAAACATAAACCCAAATGTTTATTGCGAGATTTCAAAAACAATCGATGCCATGGATCAATTATGTCTCAAAGGTTGAGACGATGGTTGCATGAGTACTGGTATAGTTCACCTTTTATTTTGCAGAGTATATGGGGGTAAGTACATCGGCGAAACAGGATGGTAACTCTGCAACCGCATAGAAGAACACCTATACGGGAAGCGTAAAGCAAATCAAATACCCCACTTGACTCCCATAAGAATGTAAAACCTCAACGAGTTAAGTTTCCGAAGCATTCTTAATAAAATGCGTCGATCCAAATATAATAATAGGGGAAATGTCTCGTTATGACACGTGATATGACCCAGTCTATAAGAGTGTTATTTTGATATGGAGGCACATCAGCGGTCCATGTGATCCCTGCACGGCTCGTCTCCACTTAGGCAACTCCGTGGAAAATTTATAAAAGCACCCACTATGTTAAAGATTGTCTTGTGCTCTATGCGATTGAAGTCTGGGTTCTGTTGTTTTCTTTCTATTGATGTAATAGAGAAGTTGGCTGAGTGAGTCGTGACCCTATCTTTCTAGGCTCTGAAGAAGGCAAAACTGCCGAAACTTCAGCTGATGGAATACAATAAAGCATAACAACCCCATCTTTGGATTAAAAAAATAAAATTGCAAATTATTGTGTTTTAGTTGCAACCATGTTTCTCTAAGGAGAGTTTCAATCGTCTACTCAACACATTTACTGATGAGAACGAAGAAGGTACTGCTCGTTTTACAGTGTTAACTCCATATTTTCTTGATAACTAGTAACAGTCATTGCATATTCCTTGTCAACAATATCGCATATTTTCAAGAACGATAATAAAATGCCTTTATCCTTATTCGCAGAATTTTTTGACATGGAGACGATTTTTTTTATATGCTGTCTAGCGGGGCATTCTAGACCATGAAGAGATACTATTGAATGTGGCACGTGCAGCGAGCGCAATGATTAAGAGTATCGTGTGGTGCACAAGCGATTGTTTCCAAATTGGTGTATGACCTGTCTTCTACGAACACACTTGTTCACAGTCTCACGGAAGGTATTCTTATAGGCCAAATATGCACCCAGTTACATCCACAATGTTAAGTGAAAAACTAAGGTACGGAGCGCTTCTCAAGGATTGATCAACGTCGAACACTTTACGCTTTTTTTTCTTTCTCAACCAAAAAGATTATTATGCGGCGGCCTACAAATCCATCATACTAGTGCTATTTCGTCCTTGCTGACAAGATTCGTACGGATCGAAACAGAAATCCACAACAACAACAAGCAATATGCTGTACGCGTGCAGCATGATATGACAATTTGAAAAAAGCGATAAGTTAATGCAATTTTCAGTGTTTTTGGGCCTATCAGCAACTGTGACTTAGAGAAAGTATTGATGTTGATTAGTATAATCAATGTATCGTGTGTTTAAAAATTTTTGTCATTCGTCAAGAAAAAGAGAATGAAGATTCCGACAGATTACTAAATTCAGCTGAATCTCCAGCAATACCCCATTCAAACTCTATGGAGGAAGTTCCACCAACACCTGTCATTCCATTTCGTGAGTGTCCGTGTGCTTTTCCATATCACCTTTCATTAGAACAATCCATAAATATTGGCCCTAAAGCAATAAGCATCAAGTTTAATATCAACCAAACCTAACTATGAGTGATTGTAGTATCATCTGATTGCGCGCTTTCTTGGGAACATTTTAGTATACAGCTTTTCTGTAGTTTAAGATGAAGGTGTAGTGGAAACATATTTGCTTGCTCATGCACAAAAACTCATACACGATTGGCGGGCACGGTAAATTTTAGTGCAACGGCGCGCAAGATTAATGGAGTTTCCTGTGGACGACCCAGACGCGACTGATCGTCCAAACTGTTCACTCCAGGTTTGAAAATCGCTAATTACTTTGTAGCCGTTCTCTGTGCAGGCGTATCATCGTCCCAATCTCCATTAATCTTTTGCGCCGCTTCACTACCACTTTTTCCCTACGCGCCATTCGTGCATAAGTAGCAAGCAAGTTTGTTCCCAAAGCAGCTTCAATCTCAAGCAAGTTTAGACAGATGTTTCCCAAGATACTCGAGAAAATGCGCAACTTAACTGCACGAAAATCATGCAGTTTCAATTACTTCTGCTTAGTAAATTTGGTGTTTATTACTCTAGTGCCAAATCTTATGGAACGATCAATAATAGAAATTTTTTGTTTTTTGTAGCATTGGACTCATTGGCCACAAGCAAGAACAACTCATCGGCTGTGGAGTTCTTTGGTCCTCCTTTCAAAGATCTCAACACTGTTTGAAAGTCATCGTTTATAACAATTTAAAGACTGTATATAATGTTTATTTCGTTTTTTTCGCACTTTTCTGTCATCAGGCAGGCAATTTTGAGAAGAATTATTTGCTGGACAAAGATTTTCCACTAAACTTTCAGTGATCATTGGAAAGCCTAAAATTTCGCAGGATTCAAAAGTGTACTTTTTGGAGGACTTTTTTTTTTACACCGCTCTAGCAAAAAAAAAATGTAAATCACACGCGTCGCTTACTATCGCATTTACATCAAAAACATTCCTTTTTCTTGAATAATCAACGACCAGTCAATAATGGAAATATTGTTGGTTTGAAAAATGTGTCTATGTATTGAAAAAGCTTTCTTAGAGCCCCATAGCAAAGAAAATAAATTGGTGTTCCACAAACGTGCTCTTTTCGAGCAAAAAGTTATGTTTCTAGACAGATAACAGTATTCAATTAAGCGAGTTCAATCGAGTTTGACACTATGCTTGTTTGCTAGGAAGACCGTTCTACTGACCTGTAGCAGGAAAAATAGTATCAAGCTCTAAACACGTAGGGCATTTCTGATGGCCTAGGTGTGTGAGTGGCCGTGGATAGATAGCTGCGATCCATAGAGCGAGCAGGCGGGATTCACATGTGGAGTACGATTTTCGTCACTAAACTTAGGATTTCTTTTTGCTTTAAAAAAGTCTTCCAATGAAATACATGTCCCTGACACTTCAAAATTTCCTCTGCACTTTCATATACTTATGTTCATAGCAAAGTGCTGAGGCTTAGACACAGTTAGGCCTACTAAACGAGCTTGTTTGCCAGTATATTAGGGAAGTGAAAAGCCTGAGCCCTAGAACGATAGAACAAAGTTTCTTCTACAATCGTAGTACAAAAAAATCAAGAAATCTTCAAAACTGAGAAAGGTTTCAAATGAATGACGAAAATTCGTGTGATAACTCACGGCACGTGTGAAACACAGTTTTCCTTTTCCTCCTACCTCACTGTACAGAAACATTTCCAGAAATCTATTAGGTTTTTGAATTCTTTAAGATTTACGCTATGGAACAATTACCAGTAGTCCAAAAAAAGAGCTCTGTCCTGCGAAAAATACACGTGATAGCGAGTGATGGCAACATCTGTGAAACACAATTTTATTCAAAACAGCACCTAATAGAGCCTTCCTAAAGGACGAGTGCATTTTGAGACCTATAATACGATATGCACTGTTTAATAGTTAGTGAAAATTTTTGAAAACAGCTTTATCCAGCGAAATATCACCTGTATCACCTGTCGTCCCGTTGTGTCGAGTGACTCGAACGGGTACCAGCAACACTTCCATTTTTCCGTAAAGAAATTAGACCCTCGGGTCTGTGGTCTTCCTGCAGAGTGCTCGAATAGAGATAAAGAGAAACTCTTTTGTTTGAAAGTGCATTAAAAACTCCAATTATTTATGCTTTTTTATATTCAAAGTATTTCATGCAGCTGTTTTTATAGGATTCTGAGGATGATGACTTTTGCACCTGAAAAACGTCATTTATGGGAACTACTTTGCAGATTTAGTGAGCAAAAGTAACTGAAATTGCTTGATCTTAATATCGTTCAACTGCGCATTTTCTTGCAAACATTTCGGTATACAATTTGCTCACTATTGCCGATCGAACTGTCGTAAGAACAAATTCGCTTAGTATTCATGCACGATTGGCGCGGGGAAAAATGCTTGTGAAGCGACGCACAAGATTAATGGAGCTTGCAGCGAACTCCCTCTTTAGGCAAGGACGGCAAAGTTGTAAACCAGATGTCAACAAAAAATGCACAATTGACACATTACTACTAAGCTCATGTATTTTTTTTTGCCAAAATCAAATTAAAAACCAATACGGCATGAACCATCCAATTTTCCTCATAAAACACTCGACTTCATGTTGCAAACGTGATCGAAAACGTCATAAAAGAGCAGAGGTCAGAGGTTTAGGAAATTTCACCTTACACGTCTTACTATCCCGACATTGCAGTGTCAGATTACCACGCTAAACTGCAAAATTAAAATTACATATTAGCAATTTCAATAAAATAGCGTTTTTCGCGTACAAAAGTTGCCTTTTTCTAATTCATATGAAAACCATCATATAAAATATTTTATTCATAAGAATCATATGAACAAACAGCTTTTTTGATTCACTTCGATGAAAATAAAGCGTTTGCGTATCTTTATTTTTACTATTATTACAGCAAAAAAAATTTGTACTTCTAATAGCATCGACCTTTCGACTGCGCGTTCAATAACGCCAAATGATTTTTATATCCCGCTCACGCAGCAACCAGGTTTCTGTTGCAAACATTAGGGCAGGGATAATTGTCGAGTCGAAAAGGTGGGTACGGCGTCGGATGTTTTTCGTCTTCTTCACTACGTCCTTGATGCTTCAAAGAGCTCCCCAAGCCGCTCGTTTTCCTCTACTCAACTCGCGAACTAGATTGTTCATCATGCTGACACCACGACCTAGATAGATATAAGTGTATCATTCGGAAATGCTCGCTGCGATGAACGTGACTGAGGCATTCAAAACCCATCCGTTCCTCAAGAACACTGTTTTCGTTCAGCGAAATATAAACGAGATAATGTTTAACGCGTGCCAAGCATAGTTTTATTTTTAGTGCTACAGCGCTGTAAGAAAGCATTTCTGAGAAATAGATACATTTTCCAATATTTAAGATTTGAGCTTTTGAACAAATACCAGTAGTCTAATAAAGAATTTAGCCCAGCAAACAAGGTCCCTTAGAAAAAAGGCCTGCTTTATGACAGAAAAGTACCCGTTTTTTCTTAGTAGAGAACTCTCTACGCATTTTTTTTTCTCAGTGAAACTCACAACTTTTGCTAGATTATGTGTTGTGCTACTGTCTTGTTTTAGATAATTATTTTACGTCAAACACATTTTGCTTCTTATCGATGGATTTTGAACTCTTTTATTGATTCGACTTTCAATAATTCTATGGAATGTAGCATAGTCGAAATACAAGTCATCATTCAATTCCAAAACACTAGGTTTGCGGCATTTCTAGATTACAAACTCCCAGTGCTCTTTAGTCTCATCGTGCTTAGAAAAATTTATGAGCGTTAACCTGCTACATACAACGTTACGTCTCTCGGTATCGCTATTGCAGGATTACTAATATTCTAAGGGAAGAGCTCTGCACTGCGAGTGATATTCGTGTGTGGAGCAAAAATTTATTCTCGTCTACTACAATGCTGTAAGAGGGCCATTTCAGAAAATAGTCATATTTTTGAATTTCTTGAGATTTACGCTATCGAATGATCATTAAGAATCCAGGAGAGGAGCTCTGAATTGCGTAATATAAGCGCGATAATGCGAAACGCGTATGAGATATGACTTTTTTCCAATCGTGCAGTCTTGGAAGGAAATTATTCTGAAAAACAAGTAGAATTCCGGATTTTACGAGATCTGTGCTTTTGAACGCTTGCTAAGACTTCAATGGGAAGCCTTTGTTGAACCACAAAATTTCCGGTAGTTTTTAGTTATCCGTACCCTGTTTCGACCCCTTGAAAACAAACGCATTTTTTGGTCATTTCTATTGCTCATTCAATAGCTTAACTCGAGAGAGTTTGGATGGTGCATTTTATTTTCAAAAACACTCCTCAATTCTGCTGAAACAGAAAAAATAAAATTTTGTTACTCATTTGAAAATTTCTCGCTGCACAAAGCCATTTATCTAGACTTTTGACAACTTCTCGATAGATCAAATTCCAAAGATCCCAACAATGTAATTGTTTTTTAAAACGGACTTCTTATTAAGCTGTAACAGCCAAAAGAATATTGGATCTCACACTCGGCGCGCAGAGTGTGTCTTAACGAAGCGGCTGAGCATGTAAGATCGTCAAAAAGTCCGTGGACCGAAAGCTTCAATCGATAACCTTTCTAGCACAGAGGTTTGTTTGTAGCACGCCATGTTTTTGTAGGAATATGGCCGCATCGTTTTCATTTTGTTAAATCATAAAGGCTCATAATTGAGGGACTCGATGAAAACCAGCAGAAAGCAATTGAAAGGCAATCGATTTGCAGCAGAATGGTGTCGCTTGTTGTGAAATCTTATTGACGTGCTGGTAAAAGCATGTTGGCTTGGCTACAATATGGCGAAATCTTGTCCGCATACCACCAAGGCAACGTGGTCTGAAATCGTTGTCGCGCTGCGCGAAACCTAACATTCTTTCGGCTGTTAGAGAGCAATAAAAACTTTTTTCAAAGCCAAGAGCACTGTCGAAATCGACGAAATTCGAGCTATCGAACGATTGCTAAAAGTCTGAAAGAAAACTCGTGCTCAACGAGAAGTACTTCAATATGAAACATAATTTTATTTTTGCTATTGCAGCGCAATATTACAGCCTCTTTGAAAATATTGTGCAATATTGAAATTGTTGACATTTAAGCTATTAGGTGATTGCTGGAACATAAAAAACGGACAAAAGGCGCGTTCTTCTCAAGGGATTGAAGAAAGGCACGGATAATAGTAATAACCCCGTTTTGCAAAACTCAGTTTTCCCTTGGTTGCTGCAACGCATTATAAAGTCCGTTTAAAATACCAAAAATACCCTTGAGATTTGATCTATCTATTTAAGAAGGGGTTAAATAAAACAGAAGGAAATTATATCGATCACATATATATCGAATATCTGTTAGCATATGGAGTTCAGTTTCGATATCGACTGCCAGGCCAAACCGTTGACGACTGTTTGTTGACAGATTAATGAGTTGTGGCGTAGAAAGAGTGGTGACAAAACAGACGTCGGTAGTGTAACTGTTAGAGCACCCGACTTTAGAGCAGGTGAAATGCGAGTTCGAGCCCCACCTGATGTCAAAGTCTTGCACATCACTCAACATCATTGGGTAAATATTTTGAGAGTTTTTTCTTCATTTTGAAAGAAAGCATAGTGTTACTTAGTGCATATCACTAAGCTTTAGGCGTAATAAATCGAAAACACACTCATCTAAACTTCTAGATAAATCTCTCAATTATGGGCAGCTTCTTTATCTATTTGATAACTAGAGCTACGCCTCTCTTAGTTTATCAACAATGGTGTCGACGTTTTAGCAAACAAACGATAACTCTGTGCTGTACTTTTCAATGAAAATATAAACAAGCTACACGAAACTCAAATCGTTTATGTAATCCGCAACTGAAAATTACGTACTTTGAATTTCTATAGAGTTCTTCGCTGTTACAGTTTGTTTCAATGGCCAGTGCAATGGAACACACTGGTCGTTGATTTTACTCCGCATTGTACTCCTGTGGGAAACAACGCAACGGAGACTTGTTTTAGTTCAATAAACTGCATTCATTTTTGATGTCTCGCAAAATTTGAAGGCACTTAACGTAAACATGAATTCGACCTTTTCCATGTGTCAAATCAAGTCCATTTTCAAAAGTTAAGTGTGATTTACACTGACTTCATTCTATGTGTCGCAAAGTGCACAGCTTAATCTTCTGACCATCCAAAACGGCAATACTATTTGAGCTAAACAGCTCTCTGGCATGTTAATTATTCTTCTTTCTCAACATATAATCATCTGTTCATTAAAAATGTTATCAAATGCACTTCATATTGCCACGCCACTTTCCTAATGGGCTCACTGACCTAATCCTGTCAAGTATGACACCATCAAAGTTCTCGTCAACCTTTTCACACAAAGGAGACTCTTTTGCTTTCATGTATTTGATCTTCCTTGATCATCATAGTTAAGGGCTCAAGAAAACTTGTAAAATAATAGTGCCATGAGAATTTTGGATTAGTATAACTTTTGAACGGCTTTATTCATTGATAGGTCCGCCAATGATTGAAAACGTGACTTAGGAGCGCATGCGCTAGCAAAGACCACTAAGTCAGATGCATCGTCCTTAATTTTAAGCCATGGATTCTCTTGTTTGTTCAGATATCTTTAAACGCTCTCTACAAAAGGTCTTTGAGAGAACTACATTATGCAATAAAGGAAAGACACGTTCTAGATAGAACAAAGCACTCCCAAAAAACTTATTTAGTAACATGTTAGAACTATACATCCAATAATTTCGAAAGATAAGGAAAACATTTGCAAAAGGAGTAATTCCAAGAGAGGGATCTGATGGTGCTGTGGTTAGCACGAGTCTACGGCAACGGTGCAATACTGGTTCAACTCCCAGCAGAGGTTTGTGGTTTTACATATCCCGAAAAGTTGTTCTAAACACAGTAGTCTTGAGAAGAAGAGTAATTTAATATTGCCAACTGTTTTAGACATATGACACTGCACGTGCACCTTTCGATTTGTGAGGTTACTTCTCTGATCTGTGACAACAAGATAATTATTAAGAGTATAAATCACAGAATCAAGTCTGTTGTTGTTTATGCTGGTCATATTTGAAAAGACGTCTTCTGAGTACGAGTACGAAATAAGTGTAGTGTCGTCTCCGCGATAGAGCTTTCTGCCCAAACTCGTTCTGCTTATAGAGAGCAATAGCGCAACTAATCGAGCATAAAACGCGGAGTACGGAATCCACGAGTAATCAGCTAGTCTTCTAAGAGGCCCAAATATATATGTATATGTATATATATATATATATATATATACATATATATATATATATATATATAATCTGTTCCTTTGATGTTTCTCTAAAGTTATCGCATTATTTGTCTATTCCCTTAATTTTCGATATACTATTTTACAGTCACCGTCATTTAAGATTTCTGTTTCTTGCATAGCAGCGTAAATGATACCACTCTTCAATTCCTGATTTTCTTCTTTAAGCCAAACATGAGGTGTTACAGTAATCTTTATCCAACAGCAGACTTTTTGGCAGTTCGCCTTCTTCAGAGCTTAGAAAGGTCAAATTGTCTGCAATCTAATCAGTCAAACACCTCCATTAAAAAAAAAAAAAACGCCAGACCGAGATCCCAATCGCATCAGGCGCAAGATCAACTCTCAACGTAATCACCGCTTTTTATATGTGTTTAACTGAATGATTCAAGTGGCGACCACCTGAAGGAGATCACATAGGCTCGTACTGCACCTTACCCATCAAACAACAGCCTTATATACTGACTCATATCACGAGTGATAACGAGGCGCTCCTCCCTGCGGTTTATCGTTGGGTTGGTCGTGTTAATCCAAAACGCTTTCAAAATCTTTTGCACTGATGTTTTATGTTCCTGGGCAAGGATGGTGGTTTCAATCTTAAAATCCACTCCGTCGTGTTTCTGTGCTTATACGTCCCTAGCGGGGTGTTCCGTCTATCATGACGCTTGTCAGCTAGGTGTTCTTCTAAGCGGGCATAAAGTGGCGTACCCGTTTCGCCAATATATTTATCGCTACACGCTTTGCAAGAGATGAGGTAGACTGCACCTACGTTTATGCAGTAACCCATCGTCTCTGCCGTTGGGACATATTTTACAATCTTTCATTTTTAAGAGTCGTTTATACCAGCAAAATCAAATTAATTGGTGCCTTAGAGTATTCGCTGGCATTTCAGTGATAGCTACTGATTGCTCTAAACCTGCTCTTTTCAAACAGCGAATTACAGCTGTACTAGTTGAAATTGAAAAAAGCAGGAGAATGAACGGGATTAAGCCTTCATTCGAATTTTCGTTCGGAGGCGTACTGCTTCCTCTGAACCTATGCCGAGGGGTTAGAGATTCGTATACATTGGAAGTGGTCATCTCCCGAGCCAGTTTCGTGGATTCTACTCTCTGCTCTTGCCCGGTACACACAATGGCGACTGTTCGAAATATGTTTTTTACAAACACCTTTTTCGTATGTGAGGGATGTGAAGAGAGATAGTGAACGAAAATATTCTTATTACTTGATTTTCAGTACCATTTTGTTATGTGATCGTTCTATATTGAGTTTTTTTTGAGATTCTTTAATTCGTAAATCATAGTCATTTGGGAGTGTACTTCATCAACAATCGCTGCCTCATGTGGAAATTCTTGTACTTACGTCATTTACATAGGCAGTTTAGCCAGTGGTAAATAGTGAATATGTGAATGCAGCTTCTTAGTGTCATTCGAAAACAATCGAGCACTGACATTTTTAAGAGTGATGACAGTCCAGCTAACATGGAAACATCGCTACGTCAAGTAATTTGTAAAATCTTATCTTTCAATCTTGAAAATTAGACAAGTGTTCCAGCGAACACGCGCATTTGGTCGCTCAGTGACTGAGGAAGACACTCAGACTATCAGCTATAAAGATGAATAGTGTGAGAATGACCAACTTTTTTGTTCCATGACAAAGATATACACCTATATTACTTAACCACTCCTATGCAGAAACATTTTATGCTACTTTATTCTATCCTTACTGCACATTTTCACTGTAGTGATCCAGTATTTTGGAATTCACATCGTCTCCTCATGTTCGTCCGTTGAATGAGGATTTGTCTTCTTGATAAACGCCGTAGAGTACTGATCAAGTAGATTTTGTTGCAATCTCGAGGATAGCCAGGCGGAGACATTGCATGTGGCGTCCTTTACTGTTTGCCGGAGAGTGTTAGAGGGGCGGGGAGAGGAGAGGGTGAGGTAGGGAGTGAGGGTGGGATGGAGAATCAAGGCGCCGAGCAGCGCCAATCATTACTAGCCACTCGGCCACAGGCCCCATGTTTACTAAAACCTCATCCACGTACATCATTGTAAACTACCAAACTATATGTGATAGCGTCTTATACGAGAACTCTAATTATTGCTCAACTCCTTTGACTTTTTGGAAAAAAAAATCTTAGTTTCTTCAATTTCTGTCTCTATGAGACATGAATAAGATTTGAGACCTGACGTGAAATGGAACCAAAGCTGGGTTAATTACTTCTAAATCTCACGTTATACTCACTGAAATGTCCATACCCTCGTTATGCCTTTTAGCTATGTTTTGAGCGTATCGTTCATTGCTATCGGCATTCACTTGTCAACGAAATTGAATCGGAGAGCTCAAGGAGGCACTGCATTCGGTCAGTTTGCACAATGGTGATGGCGCCAAATTCATCGATAAGAATTTGGTGGCTTTCAGGTTAAACGATGAATTTGCGCCGATATCGTGGCTCAAAGAGTAGCTTCGCATAGACTTCTATAAAAATTCAGGTTAACCTACTGGTGTATGGATTACAAAGAATCTAGCTTTCTACGGAACGCGTGCCTTTCCAGCGCTTCTAAGGACATCGTTATCTCATCAACTTCAAAAGTTTATTTCATGTCGTTCTTAAATCAATCTTTATCAAATGAATGTGGTCATTATGTTTGGCAAAGCTTTTCGAAACACTTATGAATGCTTTTATCCAAATGATAATCGTGTTGGCGATTGGACTTCAAATAGGAATGTAAACTGCAGGATACAGGCCTATTGGGCACAGCTCCTCAGTGTCATGGAGGCAGGAAAAGTTCTCAATTACTCCCTCTAGATGCTTATGTAGATCCTGTTGGTGCTGGGGCTGGATTGCTGCTTACCTACAATACATAAAACGACGGGTTCTGGAGGCGACGATCTTTTCGGCAGAGGTCCTAAATTCTTGATGTTTCATAAAAATAGATTTACTTGCAGCTGTCGACGAAATAAACATAGATTTCTGCCTAAAAAAAAAGGTCCATCACCAAACTGCTTTGTTATAAAGATGATGGAGAGCACTTATCATCTACTTGCAGTTGTTAGAGTCCCAGAAGACGCAAGAGGTCCTCTTTGCAACCACCTTTGAAAACTTCAACCAGTACTTCTGTTCATCTTCATTTGAGTTGTTTTCTCTTCGTCGCAACTATCTGAAGCCCTTTGAGCTGTTATATTAATCATTCACTTTGCTTGAGCCTGTGTGTCTCAGCGCTAACACATTAACTTGAAAGTTCACAATGTCATACTTGTGGTAACATTCTATCTGTTAACTTTCCTAGTATCGCCATCACCGCGTTGCACAAAGCATTAGATGAGCGTGCTCTCTAATATTAACAATGAGGTAATCAATCCCACTGCGCTACACCACACTGTGCCATGTCGAAAAAAAACTACACTGTGGGTTACCAAGGACGGTTTCAGTAATCATAACTAACGCAAACTTCCAACGTTGTTAATCTACTGCTGTTTGTGGTAACCACATAATGTTTTCCATACTTTCTTTTGAGTCTAAACTTGGAATTGGATTCATCTTTGACTCTGTTGAAAAGTCGAGCTTCATTAATTTATAATGCCAAGTTTAAGTGTCGACTTTCCCAGCTCCAGTTTTCGCAGTGGGATACACTTAGGGAGCGCATTGCTCATACTTGGTTAACGTATTTCATAATATGCTTAGATCTTGTAGTCAGCGTAAGAGCTGCTTGATTAGCAGGCAGCGACAAGGTAGAGATGGAAAACTTGATGGCCTCTGTCTCAGAAGGCTGGAGATATTTACAACGTTTGTTAGCTCCTCTGAAGGAAAATATGGGCTTATTCTCTGAATATGGATCAAAGCCCCCCGAACGCACTCTGAGGTCGGATAAGCTCAGGCTCTGAAAGAAATAAAATGCAAAAATCAGTCTGTTTATGTGCGAGCACGCCGAAAATTGAATATGTGAAGAGTTGTAAATACGCGCGGGACAAGTCACTCTGGACCATCACAAATCGGATTTTCTGCTGTTATTTCCATATTTTCTTTGAATGGGAAACGCCGGCTCTAAACTCATTTTTCATCCGTTATACGCCACTTGGGAGGGTCGGAACGATACGCTCTTAGCCTTATGATTGATGGTCTAACATTTCTCACCTAAAGTGAAATATGGATAAACGATGAAACATTTTATTATCAGGAAACATATAGCCCATATTATTTTAAGTTGTTTTTCGAAGTAAGCTTCAAAGCTCTTGAAAGGTAGGACTGAAAGAAAAATCAAAAACCCCTCAATAAATAGTCTTAGGCAAAGAATTATTGCGACACCATAAAGTACAAAGAAGTGAGTGATTCAGATTGGGTGGTAGTTTGTTGGTCTCTCCATGTAGTCAACACATAATGTACCTGATAATTTTGGCAGTGAACAGGAATATTGTAGAAAAAATGTAGTGAAAAATTTACTAGATGCTGTAGGTGCAGAGTTGTTCTCCGAGAACCACCCTTCAGAGCTCTGTACTTCCGAAAAAAATTTCTTCGTGGTTTCGCTGCCACATGGATGCCACAATTTCACGTAATTGCCCAATAAAGCACCGAGATAAGCTATTATGTCGGATAACTGCACGTAGATAACAGAATTATTTAGTTGAGTGATGGTTATATTTCCTTAACCGGATTTGATGCGATTTTCGTTATTCCCTGTCTTTATGGCACATTAGATCTCTCTAGCAGAATTCTTATTTGAGTTCTTAAGCGTCGTGTTCGTATTTTATGGTATTCCATTGACAGGTACACGGTTTTCGTTGTTATTAGGTAAATCCATCATCGAGTTCCGCGTAGGTTAATACTGTGGCGAGATTGTATTGACCAAATGTGTTGCTCTCCTACAAAGATTAGTAATAGGAGGATAATAGAAGAGTAGTATAGTTGTGGTGTATTCGTGAGAACGAGAGAGGAGAGTGCGCAACATGGGTCAGAGGTTTTTCTGAATACATATGTGATTATTGGTTCGATCCCGTTGTTGAAGTTCACCAAGCCTTCCATTCCTCCCGTGTAGGCAGTTTGTGCCGGAATTTTCTAGGCGATATAATGATTTGGTATATTGGCATGTTACTGCGAGTCGTGTACAAGACAGACGTCCCTCAAAAAACTCAAACGGTGTTTGACAAATTTGAATGCATAGCTCATCCCTCAGAGATTGTTTAAAATAAAGGGCCACCCCTTTTTATTTGCGCGATCAGTGAGCATGTTATACTACGCCAGGGTGTGTCCACCTTCTTTGATGACAGATGGTAGGAATACCCCCATTTTGACATTGATTAACGGACAGTTATAGTCAGAGAATTAATTCATGTAGATGGTCAAAGAGCGTCCGTAGTGGATGTATTCGATGAGAAAAGATCTAAGATGACTTTCCTTACCATGTTTGTTCACCACCTCTACTTTGCTTCTTCTAAGGAAACCCTCTCAAGAGGTTTCTAAGGTGACTATTGCTGGTGGATCAAAATAGCCATGAACATCACCAAATCATTACAGGGTTTGAGTGGTCGTTTGATAGCTTTATCCACGGCAATTTCGATGGTGTACTTGATTTTTTGAAAAGCTTCTTGATGTGCTATAACAATGAAAATAAAATCAAATTTTACAATCGAGCATTTTCGCTCGACACAACTTTTCCTTCAGTATTTCAAGATATTCGATAACTTAAATCTGGACAATTTCAACCGTGCACTTGGTTTTTCGAAGAGAGTTTCTTTTTGCGCTGTGGCAACTGAAAGATGATGAGGTTTAGCACATGGCGTACATTTCTTGTTCCAGTATGAAAAAGTGATTTCTCAGCTCGTGCTCGCGACCGATGTCATCCACATACTAAAGCAAAGAATGCGCGCCGAATGCAAAATTAAATCATCTTTTGGCTGCTACAGCACAATTAGGAGTCATCTTTAAACAACTATGGGGTTGAAGTCATACAGATTAAAGTTATCGCATTATTATGTGAAGTATGAAGAGATATCTCATTTTTGTTAAGCGAATATGCTCGAGTGTGACAAGCAAGATTATTTTTGCTGTTAGAGCGCACTATAAAAGCCATTTCAGAAATAAAAGCACATTTTTGAGTTTTCCAAAATTTAAGCTATCGAACGTACTAAACCTCTAAGACTAAGCCCAAAATGCGTTTTTTTTTCTAGGGGTGGAAATAAGGTTCGGACAGCGAGAACGATCCCCAATTCAACTAGTGGCAAATTTAGCCTTGCGAAAATCTAGGTCCCTCGGGTGATTCAAATCAATAGCGATAAAAAATTGCGAACATGCAATGCTGTGAAGCGATAAAGAAAATTTTCTTACGTTAGAGAACTCTCTTTACACTAAAGAGACCAAATTTTGTGGATGCCTTGTGGTGCACACTATATAAGGAAGATTGTTATGAGGGAGAATGTACAGCTCATCCACCGCCGCTGTCTGCGTGACTGTATAGTCTCCAAACTGCTTGTATCATTTCGTTTCTATCCGTTATAATTCGCTTATTCACACCAGGGATTCAAGTCAATACTACTGAAAGTTACACGAAGCGCAAAAGATCATTACACTTTTGGTAAGATGGCCTTTTTTTTTACTGTTTTCGAGAGATGGTAACAACGAGGATCTCGGTGGACTCTTCTGCAATATAGATGCACTCTAAGCTGTGCTTTCATATGGTAATGTCGAAGTGCTCAACTCGAATTGTATTGCGTACAGCTGTGAATTCTGATTGGAGTGGCAAATTGACATGGATAAACGCTCGCTTTCGTAACCATAGTGGAAATAATGATAATAACAGCAGTTATAATGGATTTAGAAGTAATAATAGTGGCGCAGATACCCTTATGTGTAGGAGTTCGGCTGGACCGAAAAAACGTGCTACTGACGAAGTATGCTAGAATATACCGAAACGTACGTCTAACGCTATAGGTGCCATATCAGACCTATGAAAAGCTTGAAATGTGCTCTCATATCATACTGTTCTAACGAGGTCTCGTAAACAGTTGATTAGAAAAATCGTATGTAGGGGCTAGGTTGAACCGAAAGCCATGTGCTACTGATCAGGCTTGACGTGAAAGTCGAACGTGCGCCTAGCATTTGACGTGTCATACCCGGCGTCTAAAAGGATCAAATGTGATATCAGATTATAGTGAATCTTTAGCGAAGTCTTGAAAAACAGTCGAATAATAAGAAATAATAGTATTAATATGTTAGGAAAACACTTAGTGCCTGGACACGCACAACATAAGACGAATTGTGAAGGCGCATAGACCTTCTCAATAAAAATCACCTAACATCAACTGCTGAAAAGGAAACACAGTTAGACATTGAATCGGCCCGTTTCCAATGTGGTGACCTATATAAGTCGATGAGAGTGGTGATTTTGGCGATTGTGTGTTATATTGTAATAGTTGAAGTGATCATAAAACATTCTGTGCTTTTGGGTAAATGACATCTTAGTGAATCTAGGTAATATAACTTCAACAGATGTAGGTCTTTAATTAACCCTAATTTATAGTTTACCCTAGGCAATGAATATTTTTTTGATGAGAAACTAGACTTTGGGAGGGGGCGGGGGTGGCTCAATGATTAGTAATGTAAGCTATCAGAAAGTAAAGCTTTGGTTTGATCTCCTTCTCAAACACTCTATTGCTTTCAGTCAACGAGAGCGTTATGGAACGCTTTAGCTGGGGTTATTCCAAGTTTGCAGAGATTTGCCTAATCAGTATTCTATGACATTCATGAAGAAGGACAAATTCTCAAGCAGCAGTCGAAACAACATGTGAAATGTTCAAAGGTCTTTGGGACAATCTATCTAAGTAAACGAATAGAATCTAAAGACAGTGGGTTCGCCCAATAAAAACGGGTTTGTGAAAAAACTGACTACTCTTATTTCGAAGCTTCATCACCAATAATTGGCGGGTGCCACCATTATTATTTTCTAAATTTTCTTACTACTGCTGCTACTATTCTTAATTTCACTCCTAACTTTATTGTTTCCAATCAAAATAGACTCTGACTAGCAGTTTCGGTACAGGAATTCTAGCAACGCACTGCTCGACGTCGTTAACAGGGCAGGTCAGTGTGCTTTGATGTCACTCATTTTTTGCTAGACACGGGCTATGACGTGGTGTCCCTTGAGAGCCATGGCTTTAGCAAGTCATCAGTGCGATCATTGTGAGCCTCTTCTATATTGCAGATGCTATTAGATGATCATCAGAGACCATCAGAGACCATCAGAGATGCTATTAGGGAATTTTTTTGCTGAAATAAAAAAAACTGCAAGTTCTGACAACATATTTTAAGCCTTTCATAAGGTCTATTATGGTACTTATAGTGCTAGACGGACGTCTCGCTTTTACAGCCTCATCAGTAGTAGGGTGCTTTTCGGTTCAGTCAGTTCCTTGTAAAGTGATTTACTCCTTACATATAAAGGAATAGACGCAGAATTATATACACCGTCCGCAAAGTGGTAGCATCACCGATGTTCAGTGTCTTACAGTCGATTGTTCGTGAATGGTAAAACATTTATAGTAATACTTTTTTTTACTGTTTTTGAGACCTGTTTCGGAAACAATATGTAAACTGATAACATATCTAAGCCTTTTGTGAAGTCTGTATAATTTGGCGCCTACTTTATATTTTAGGGGTATGTCACCCGACAAGTAACTACTGAACCAATGGGCACCGTGCTAGTGACGAGACTGAAAAGGCGAAACGTACATTTAGCACTATAGAAATGCCATAACAGACCTCATCAAAGGCTCAAAATAGGTCATCAAAAATATAGTACTCTTTTCAAATTTCAGTTAAAAATTTCTCAGATAGTATTTCTGCAATATAAATGAGGCTCAGAATGAACGTAGTAATGACTTGCAAAAGCCACAACATGGCGCTCTCAGGGACACCAAGAAGTAGCATTCCGCGTCTAGCAGAAAATCAGAGGCATTGAGGTACACTGACAAAGCCTTTTATGAGGTCTGTATAATTCGGCATCTATTCCTTTATAAGTAGGGAGTATATCACTTCACACTGAACTGAAGCCAACTGTGTTACTGATGTGGCTAAAAAGCGAAGTGTACGTCTAGCACTGTTGAAGTGTCATAGCAGACCTCATGAAAGGCTTAAGGTAGTTTATCAGATCATTTACTGACTTTAAGAGAGGTCTGAAAAAACAGTCGAAAAGAAAAGTACTACAATTTTTGTTGCTGATTTTCTTCTCGTCGGACTTCTGCCGATTCTAGGAGATGATATAAACGTTCAATTTTCTACAAACCTCGGCATAATTAACTGATATATGGAAATCGAGAAAACTTATCTTGATTAGCTAAAGCAAGGTAAGTAAACTAGTGGTAGTAATTCGGCTGACGTTTCGGCGACCCGCCTTCTTCAGAGCCTGGGCGTATGTAGCACTAGTCTATTTGAATGATTCGGAGGATCTTATTTATATGCTGCCTAGGTCAGGTCAAATGATCAAACGAAGAAAGGGCGCGAAATCTCTTGTGGTGGTGACGCATTCGTCCTTCCGGTTTATTTCGACGTTCTTGGCGTTTATCCAAAATGCCTCAAAAGTTTTGCGCGTGGATGTTTTCAGTTCCCGCGCTAGGATAGTGACAATCACATAAAATCTTTGTCGTTGTGTTTTTGTGTCTATGTAAACCTGAAGGTTTGGTTTTATCTATATTAAATTAGCTATCTAGATGTTCCTTTATGCGGACGAAAAGTGGTCTACCCGTTTCGTCTACATAATCTTCACCGCATATCTTACATGTTAGCAAATAAATTGTGTCCAATCTCATACAATCCCCCTTCTTTCCGTTAGGGCAGACATAGGAGATATAGTAGTAAACTATATTCAGTGAAGGCATGGTAAACTGGTTTTTGGAATCATCGGTCTATTGTTCGGTTTGATTTCTTTTTGCTTTTCTTGAAAAAATGAAGCTTTGAACAGAGAAAACAACTTTAAACAACGAAATCTTGGGCAGGTAAATCGCTCATGGATCGTAAGCTGAACATAACCTGTTCCTTCGCTTTCAAACCTCGGTGCTAATGTCATGTGCTATTTCAACCATATATTTCACAAGACCTTTATTTTGAGATCGACCTTTCTAACTCAGCTTACAGCAAGCTCAAAGTAGTGAAATGCAAATGAACCGGAACGAATTTGAGAAGCAACTTTCTGTGCGAATTCATGCATAAACACTGGGCAACGAAAAAATTTTTTAGTACAGCAGTGTATTTCGCCAATGAAACCGCAGACAACTTGAAGATGCAGCAGCGGTTTCAATTTTCAAAATTCTCTACGGTATTTGATCTCCTGATGGAAACGAATTTTAGATGAAATGATTGGAGACGACTAATGATTGCCAAACTAAACTACTGTGAGGAAAGGAAACTCAATTAAAGCTCTGAGACTTCATAAGTGAACTGTGGACAGAAAAAAAAAAACTGCTACAGAGGATGTCGAATGTCTGATCACACGACAGAGAAGTCACCAACTTCGCATCTGCGATAAGCTTCTGGCGCCGTAGAAAGAAGATTTGGTCGGTCTCCTTTCTTTGTTCTTGGCCAAATCATAAGATAAGATTAAAATAATTTTTCGCGACAGATATCTTCATGTAGGCTTGGACAAAAGCTAAATAATATAACGCTTTTCACAGGATAGCTAATATAGAAATGAGATGACCAATTCATTTTTTTCGGGGAGGCTTTGATCATGCTTTACAAGTTATGTAGCAGCAGGCCACACTGCACGGCCAACATTTCTTTTATATGGAAGAACCTGAAACACACGACTTTATTCGACAATCTCATCGATATCTCGCTAATCGTGGCTAGTTTCTTGCGCAATCTGATAAGCAATTACTGGAAAATCTGTTCTAGAATACGCTGTCGTGATATATGAATTATTATGCATCTCTTTAGTGAGATCTTTTGGATTTTAATGTGCCTTTTTCTATATAGTCAACGTCTCTTCGAGATAGAATATGTGTATCCTATAACTTCAGGGCAGGTAGTGAAATGGCGTACATAAAGCTTTCAGAGGTGATCAATTCCTGTGGGATCGTTTGCAATTTTTGCCATCTTTTGATTGGATTGATTACATATCTTACCTTTATAACGACTTCCCGGTGGCCTACAGATGCATCAAGTCAATGCTGCTACATTCCCAGCCTAGTCTGATACCAATTCACCGACTTCTCAGGAATGGAGGGTTTGATGACCCTGAAACACGGGATCAAACCATCGACCATCGAATGGTCGACCATGTGCGTCACAGAGCACCTCTAATCACTGCGCTACACGCGCTCACGGTGTAGATGTCACTCAGTAATACATTCATTACCGCCATGCTACGGACCAGCAAGGTCTTCCACTTTTCTGGGCGTAGAAAACTATAACCTAAATCTTCTGTGAAGTTCCTTATAGCCCAAAAAACCTAAGCCTGTTTGTAGTGGAGGTCTGAGAGCACTCTAACACTGCTCATGTATAGTTTGAGGAGTCGACTCGATTTGTATTCAACAACATACACAACGACGATCTAGATCCTCAAGCAGAAGCTGAGGTATGCCGGAGACTTTTGTGATTTATGAGCATGAGGAAATAAATGATATAAAATGAGTGCTTTTCGTACAATATATGCTGCCAAATCATATGAAATTTTCGAGAACCGAGTAAAATCTATTATTATGAAGGTCAGAAATCGTGATTAATGTTCCCGAGAAGCCTAGAAAAAATACTCCGCTCCGTCGTGTGGAAGAAAATGGAAACATTCTGGTTTCTAGAAGCACATTTTTGGGCGATCTTCTACTTCTGTTTCATCATCCTACTTCTATGCGTGGCTTTGTAATTTTATAGTAACTATAGAAGAATATTTTATTGAAAAATCTGAAAGTGTACAAGGTTCTCATACTCTGAAGGGACGGATTTGCTAACACATCAGCCAAAGTCACATGACAGCTTCGTTGGTGGTATATCAAGAATGAAAGCAACCGTTTGATGGCTTCTAAAGGTACAAGTGAATAGCACCAGTGTGGGTGAGCGGAAGTGACTATGTACTGCTAGTCATTTTTTTCTCGATTGCATCACCTCGAATGAAGTTATTTGTTACTTTGCGAACATTTCCTTTTACACTTCCTGTACTTCGAGAATAATTAATCTCGTCATTCTCTATATTCATTTGGTGGGATTTTGATCGCTGAATAGTACCGAATAAAAATGGTCTGAATTCTCTTTTCGAAATTACCATATCCAAGACCTAACTGAATACTGCATGCATGAAGCTTTGACTTCCCCTTACAGACTTTAATTTTTTTCCATATTGAGCTGATATCAAATTAATGTTACAAACATTACTTTGATTTGAACTACTCATTAGAAATAACTGAGATAGAATAAATGTGAATTCACTGATTCTTTGCAGACGGTGAGAGTCATTTTCGATGCACGACTTTTTAGCACTTTTCACCAAACAAGACTTTCTTGCCAAAATTTCAACAGTCGTTAAAAAAATTCAATCTTGGTGATTTTAACGTGCATCTTATTTTTGGAAAAGCTTTCTGCTGTGATGTAGCAGCAAAAATAAAATCAAGCTCTGAATTCGGAATACCTTATTTACACGGTTGGCCGTGTGCACGATTTTTTCATTGGACTGTGTTAGCACTTTAGCACAAATTTCGACAATTCCGGAGCTAGATTTGATTTTTATAAAGTCGTCATAACACGCTGTAGGAGCGAAAAGAAAATTGGGTCGTGTACTTGAAGGTTTCCCAGCACATAAGAGTTTTGTGTGCACAAAGTACATGAACGAGTAGAGAAAATTATAGAGTCCAGAGTGGTATATAAACCTAGAGGAAATACTGGATAACGGAAATTGCGAGCCGCTTAAGAATATCGATCAACAGCTGTCCGTAAGGAATTTAATTATTCTTCAAAAAATGAATCCCAAGACCGACTGTCTATTAAACTAGGCATGCTTCTATAAATCTCAGTTTTCTTCTCTAAGCCAAACACGAAATGTCACATTGATCTCTATCCAACACCTGACGTTTCGGCGTTAGTCTTCTTCAGAGTCTGCAAAGGTCATATTTTCTGCAATTCAATCAGTCAAACACTTCCATTACTCCTTTAAAAAAATCAGCAGACCTAGATTTCAATCGCATCAAGCACAAAATCAACTCTCAACATGCTCACCGCTTTTAATATGCGTTCCACTGAATGATCCAAAGGAGGTCACCGGAAGGAGATCGCATAGGCTCGTAATGCACCTTACACATCAAAACAACAGTCCTATATACTGACTTGTTACGGATCATCACGAGGCATTCCGCCCTGCAGTTTATAGCGAATAGATGTATTCACCTAAAACGCTTCCAAAATCTTTCGCGCTGATGTTTTTTGCTCCTGCCCAAGGATCGTGACCTCTATATCAAATCCTCCGGCATGCTTTTGGGCTCTATGTATACCTAGCGGGGTGTTCCGTCTATTAAGACGCTTGTCAGCTAGGCGTTTTTCTATGCGGGCGTAGAGTGGCGTAGCCGTTTCGCCAATATATTTATCGCTACACGCTTTGCAAGAGATGATGTAGACTGCACCTACATTCATGCAATCACCCATCGTCTCTGCCGTTGGGACATATTTTACAATCTTTCATTATACAGAGACGGTCATATAAGCGGTTTCAAACTAATTGACGTCTTACAGTATTCGGTGGTACCAGGATAGCTACTGATTGCTTTAAACCTGCTCTCTTCAAACAGCGTTTTAGAGCTGTACTAATCTCAATTAAAAAGAACGGGATTTTTCCTTTCGCCTGAGTTTTTGTTCGGAGGCGTACTGTTTCCTCTAAACCTAGGCCGAGGGGTTACAAATTCGTATACATTAGAAGTGGCTATTTCCCGAGCCAGTTTCACGGATTCTAATCTCTTCTCCTCGCCGGTACACACATTGGTGGCTGTTCCAAACATATTTTTTATCAACGCCCTTTCGTGTGTGAGGAATGTGAGGAAAGTGATTCGAAAAAATGATTTCACCTGAATTATCAAGGCATATGTGCCTATTCCGATTAGCCGTCAGCCTCACAATCTCATCATTGATATTTAAGAGGCTCAATGAGTCTCTGATTTTTTAACACATGAATGGAAATACTTGGTACGTATAAGGTGGCGTCTAATAAAGAAGCCGACCTAATGAGCCAGTGAAAGCAAGCGTTTGATCATGCAGCAGAAGCTTACTAAGAGGTCCAATAATGATGATCTAAGTAGGGCAAGTTGAAGTGTAAGGGAAGAATGAAATGGTTTCTTTTAATTAGTGATCTTTTATATTGTAGCACAATTTGAGTGATATTGCTCAAAAACGGTTTAAGTGGCCGTTACTGAATATTAAATAAACATGAGTAAATAATAGTCATGCGACTAATATCCGTTCTGATATAACGTGTAGATGTATTTGACCATTACTTTTTATTACCAACTTTTTCATTCCTTCCATATAATGGAGGAATCACCGATTAATCTGGAATACAAACCTCAAAATTGCAATTTATCAAAGTCAAAAAGTAGCGGGACTGGTTACTGATGCACTCCATCAGGAAGCTAAGCGCTTCTTTGAATTCATCCCCTCTCCTGCAATCACATGGGGAACGCCTTAGCTCTGTTATTCCCAAGTACTATGAGAATCTCCTCAGGCAGCATCATTTGACGTTTATAAGAAACATAAATTCCTCAAGCAAAACGAAACAACAAATGATATGTTCGAAGAACTCTGTGGACCAGGATTGCAAGGAAATGAGCCTAGCACAAGAAGTGTTGGGTTCCGCGGATTCTGTAAACAATTGTAATGACGGAACATGTGAAAAGCGACATTTAAGAATGTAAACCTTGTCAAGGAATTTATTAAAATATATAAATTCACCAAGTCAATTAATCGTTACTTAATATGTACTGTCCCCTAAACAATTAAGACTCAGAAGATATCCAGTGGTTAAACAACTAGAACATAATAGCGTTGGCCGAGCTATTGTACAATGGATAAGGTTGGGAATGTGATTCTGCCACAAGCCACAAGATAAAACGGCATGTTACAAAAACGTCCATTTGAAAAAGACTCTACAAAAGAAGTTTTTAATGCAAGTAACACCAACTATTGCAGTGGGAAACATGTTGAGTGACTACCAGTGACGATCGTGTGTAATCGTTGTCAAGCGAATTGAATAGGTTAGCTCTGTCGAATCGTCAACAACATCGGCAAGAGAAGACGCGACTGATGGGTATTACGCTGAGTATCACATTTTCGGGCATAATTCAAAATGTCTATTTATGTCGATTGAAGGAAAGCTGACTATGCCACGCCCACAACATCCAACAAGAAGAAAAAGAGGGATTCTTTAGCGGTTTATTTCACGCTCCTCACTTTCCGTCAACAGCGATCTTTCTTAGTTTTTGTGCTGTTCCATTGCTTCCTAGAAAACGAACAGAGCTGAGCACAATCTGCTGTTGTTAATAATGTGCAGCCTGAGATTCTACTCTATCCGATCGTCACACTTTCCAAGACATGGAAGCGACTATATCGGTGATAAAGGTATGTGGTTCAAACAAAACACTTAGATACTCAATCACAGTGTTAGATGTTTTGCAGTGAACAAAGTTTTTACGGCAATGAAAAACCATTTGGTTATAGATTGAAGGTATTGGCTAACGGCTCTATTTCCTTCTTGTTATCATAAGAGACTTATTAAGTCATCCTATATATTTTTCTAATAGAGAAGGAGGGAATATACATGGAATACAGATTGAAAATTCTATTCGTACAGACGCGCGAAAAAACTAAGGCTCGTTTCTGTGTAGTTTCTATGAAAGTCTGCATTCAGTGTAATCTTAGTTAAGTGAAGTCTACAAATTTGAAATCAGCTGTACGCATTACTGATAAATGAACCTTAGCGCATTCTTTCCTGGAAGTATTTCGCTTTCACCCTCATTATTCTCGTTATTCATTTGCTTTCACCGATGTTAAATTTCCACTCTTGGATAAACTTGAAAAGATGTTGTCATTACTCCATTAACAACTTCTTCACTCTCTTCTAGTTGTGCTGCTTTTCTTTTGTTTACCACTTACTTTTTTGAAGCATTTAAGCTACTGCCTAATTTTACATGCGTCAATCACGTATTGAGGAATTACTCCATTAACCGTATTCGCATAATATACAGCCACTTTACGTCACCTCCTTTCAAGGTTCTCGCCATCAAAAGGCGAAAAAAAGCGCCCTCGAATTAGCGGTGTTATTTTCACATCACAACACATGCTCCGTCCAGCATCTTTGTCCACTGAAAGTATATATAAGATGTTACATAGAATTCCTCAACAATTCCTACGAAAACAAACACAAAAATTCAGAGATATGAGTAAATTGGTTGATCATTTAGCCATTGAATTCTCGACTACTCTCAGTGTGGGTATACGTGATAGCCACCAGACGAGACAAGACTCTTGTCTATTCTTTCCACCAGCCATATTTCGAAGTTATAAGTGCTAACTACATCCATCTGTCAATGGTAGCTGGAGAGTTCAAAACGTCATTGAAGTAAATTAAGTTGAAGCTGCAATCAAATCACATTGTCTCAACTTTCATTTCCTGTCTGTTCAATTTTTACTACAAGATGCAATGTGAAATATAACTAAGAGTACATTGAGGTATGAGCAAAACTCGGAGCCTCAAGTAATGGTAGCCCATGAGCTTTCTAAGAGGCTAATCGCACATTGAAAGCTTTGAAGAACAGGCAGTAAGCAGCACTAAAATCGATATCAGTGCTATCTGGACCCGACTGTTCTGCGGTGATTCACTTCCTTTTAGTTTCCATTTAAATTCTCTTTTTTTGGTCTCTTACATATACTTTAACTAAATAATCTGATAAGGATATAACATGTTTCGAGCCTTTATGGCTGAATGCTATCCAGACGCCTGTTTCATTCTACCGAGACTCATCAGTAGCACTGTCCTCGGTTCAGCCAATCCCTTGAAACTATACTTTTCTATGAAGAAATCGAAGCTGAGCAATAAATCACCGCAAGGCAGATGATGGAATTACCTGAAATTGTAGCGACCAGCAGTCGAGCTTAACCAAGTAAATTTCTATACAGTTTCGTTCACTGGAACTACGTGATTTGGATGCCATATTACTGAGATCATATACTTCTTACATCACATTCATAATGCATATTGCATTTTGAACCGGTATATTCTTGCCCGTTTTTTTCCACTTTTCGCGACTAAAGTGACATGACTCGGTATTCAAGTGCTATTCGTCGTCTATTTGACAATCAGCACAACATGATGCTGCTTTTCTAGAAAGTAGCAGATAATAAAAATTTATTCTTCTGCCGCCTGTGTCATATGTAATGCCATTGAGGGCGGTCCCCAACATCTACTAGCAAAACTTTCATTAGCTTCTCCCTCACCTCAAAACTGTTCACTAAGACTCAAAGACTTAGCAAAAATAGAGAATTTTAAATTTTTGTTCGTAAGATTTTTGATTTTCCAGTTTAGCCACGAATAGCTAGTATTGAGTTCTGACGTGGCTGAGGCTTCACTCTTAGCTGCGTCTCAGATAGTATATGTTGAACTGGTTCTCATCTGAATGGCTGTGCGATGACTTCCAAAAGATTATCTCAGTTCCAAGGCTGTAAACATCACAAACCATATTAAACCGTTAGCCTTCGTGGAGAAAGCCAATGACATCTATGTTTGTGTATGAGTTTTCGAAGGCAAGTCGGTTTCAAAATTCTTGTGCTTTGTGCTAGCTGGTAATGATTGCGCCTACTGCAGGAGGAATGCTTGGAAAAAAAAACACTATCAAGAGGTAATTAGCATAACAACCGACCCTGTGTATAAGGGTATAGTTAAATGAAATTCTTCAATCGAGTAGTGCTCCACCGAAGAATATTGGACTCGAGCGATATTGAAGAAGTCGAATCGTAAGCAGAGTAAAGTTTTCATACGATGCTCGAAGTTTTTGCTCAGTCGTAAAAAAAGTATTACTGGCTGTGTTAGCTTCATCTCACCTTTTTTAGAACACTTTTCACCACTGCTAATGAACGTGATCTGTGCTAAGCATGGTGCTATATTCGTAGTCGGTTTTGTATTCCAGGAATTGTTGGTGAGCAAAGCTCGTTAAAGTAAGCGGCAAACCCCCCGCCCATCAAGTAGGTGTTCTTCCTTGAGTGCGTCTACATTTTATACGCTTTCCAAGCTACTTCACCGTTCTTATAGTTCATCTTTTGCTGCTTTTCCTCATCTTTGCTTTGAAAGCAAATACATCAAAGTGAATAGACTAAGGTAAAGACTCAATCTGATTTCCTCTCACACTTTTTTTTTTCAAAAATCGAGATGAATTGTAAGTGTAGCGGAAGATTACTGATCAGTTGTAGTTATACATTCATCCGAAAAAAATTTTTTATCGTCTTCAGACTGATAAAACTCCTGTAAAAACATCAAAATACTGATAGCTGATAGCCCTTTTATTCCGTTGTTCTTGAGTTTTTGGAAAGAAAAAAGGAAGAGAGTTTATCCGAATGCACCTATGACTGATCGGTGATTGTAAGACGAAATGCTCAAAGTATCGGAGTAGTTATAACATGGGACAATGAATAAGGCAGTTATATAGAAATGAACCACTTTCGTATTCTTCATCCAAAACAACAGCTTTCTATCTCAACGTGTTGCGATCTGTATATTCTACGTAATATTCTCTTTTTTCAAGCAACTTAAATCATTTTCGCTCCGCTGCTTCGACGATTTCCCAAGAAGCATGACATGCGCCACTTGTATGCAATATAACACAAGAAATCATTAGAAATGAAAATACTGGTGTCATACTACATAAGAGTGTACTTGCCACTGAAAAGCATGACCAATAAATATGCGCTTCAGATTCTAAAAATCTCACCAACGTGCGTCAACAGGTGTATGCGATGATTCTAAAGTGTATGACAATTGTTTAATCTCAAAAGTAAAAAAGCAAGCCTTTAATGATCGTCGAAGTGAATATTTAGGTGCACTCGATTCTGCAATTCTATGTGAATTTTGACAAGTATAGGAACAGTGATAGTTCTAATTAAGAACTTCAGTGAACTGAAAAATTCGACGAAATGCTGTTGATTGTTAGCCGTTCCATCTCATCGAAATCGTCGACGGAGTGAATGTTTTGAACGACGGCCAGAATTTCTTTGATGATGAAAAGAGTACAACGATAGCAGTCGATTTGCTACCGTTGCACTTCACCGAGAACGAAGCACTTCTACAACCAAATATATATTAGTGGCTAAATGACATTCCTCAGGATTCTAGCCCTAAACGTAAACAGTTACATACTTGTTACCATTTCACTCCTTTCACATGGGCAGTATCGTTATAATGTGTTTTGGAAGGTTTATACTAAAACTGGTCAACAAATGAAGGCTCACAATTGATAAGAATATCTCTTAAACTTGCGGATGTAGTTATCTTTTCCGTATTATTCTAAGGCTGCGCAATATCTGTGAAACATTTTTTCAATTAACAGCTCTCGAAAATTCATATGTCATCCATAAAACACTGTCTTCAGTTTTCTCGGAAAAAAATAAGCACGAAAGAGCATCTTTCGCCTGGGAAATTTTTTTTTTAAGTTTTGCAGTTCTCAAAGATAACAATGCCGAACTCATTTTTATTTCTTCGTAGATACGAACGACAGCAATGTAACTGTCAAGTAAGCAACTGTCAGTTTGCCAGCATCCAAAACAATTAATTTGAACAAACGTATATATATGTATATATATATATATATATATTTATCGTAAGATGTACTTGCATATATAATTTTGCTTCTGAAAGAACACAACTCACACGTCCTGTCATTGCTCAAGATGAGAATATTCCCATGGTTTATCTACAACTCTGCAATTCTCTTCTTCTCCTTTAAACCTTAATGGTAATCATTCATTCCACATGAATGTTCACTTTTGTTCAGATGAGAATGAGATGAAATTCGAATTTTTCCGATATCTTAAACGAAGCAGAAGACAACCATACTTCATTGAGTAATCGAACCATCAACAAAGAAAATGGTTCAGAAACAACTTTGATTCATAAATATGCACAGCAATCAATCACTGGAAAAATTCTATAGCGAACAGTGTTTTCAGCGCGGGTCCCAGATTTCTTTCTAATGAATTTTGTTATTAGTTCATTTTGTTATACGAGCAGTATTTTTGCATTTGATTTTAGTGTGACATAAGATGAAGGCTGTAGTTGTGAACCAGTAAGTAATTATACAGCAGACTAATACGTCGTCTCTAGATACGATGCTGTTGGTAAGCTGAGCATCGAATATCAGAACCAGTGCGATCTAATGAGACGATTCGAACACGTCTGCTTCATCTTAATGCACATCAGTGAGTTCGATGCTCAGCTCAAATAGATTGAAACGAACCGTGACATGAATCGCCTCTTAGTCTAATTAATTCTCTGTTGATAGTTTCACCAATCATTTTCGTATAGACGTGAACTACATTGATGAAACTTGTTTCGCCTTTTTCTCTCTTACTTCAAATACTCCAGCATTCAGTGTGTCTATTTCCTTTCACTAGAAAGCTGCTCACTAGTCATGATTGAATGATATCTTTGATGAAATATCCTTCGAAGTCGCTTATATTTTCAGAAAAAAAAATCAATTCTGATAAAATTCTGTGGAAAGGGCAATAAAAAAAGTTCAATTAGTGTCACTTGTTTTTTTTTGTTGTTTGTCACAATACCTAAACAGTGGAGTTCAGAGCAGTCAATGGCAAGCTCAAAGGTGTTTTAATTATCCACTTCTGATTAATGGGCAAGCTTGAAGGTGTTTTAACTATCCACCTCTGATTAATGGATTCATTTTCCATAGTTCACACATTTGAAAAAAAATCGTTCCATTGTTTTGGAATCACACGACAATTCAGGTCTCTCGATGGACGAAAGAGTTGTGTTGAATGTCGGCGGCGTGCGGCATGAGACATATCAGGCCACTTTGAAGAAAATTCCAGCCACACGCCTCAGTCGGTGAGCGAATATACATGGAAGCTCCTTCATATTGACGTATTTTTTTAAGTACTCATTTATCTTCTTTGTCTAGTACCTTCCCGAAAAGCAACATTCGCCAAAAATTCTACATTTTTTATAATCTGTTAAAATATCCAACAATATAGAGTTCTGATTCTTTCCAATCGACCGTTCTTAAACCTTGCTGTAAACATTCAGCAAAGTCTGTGAGAATGTCTGAAGCGTTTTCGAGGTTAATACGTAAGTGGCTTACGCACGTTTCGGAGGTATCGCCCACCTCATCATGGTCACACACCCCATACTCAACCCAACGTTAATAGAGGGATGAGACGTGTTTTATATATACATATATATATATATATATACATATATATACATATATATGTATATATAGTCATATACAATTTTACATATGTATAAGAATAATTTCATATAAAATTTAGAGTACAGCGTTCTCAATGAATCTTGAAATAGCGTTGCTATTTTTAAAGTCGTTCGTCTGATGAATGGGTAATCAGTTTGAATAATTAACGTACTATTAAGTTAGGATTTCTTCTCTTATCTTTGAAGAACGAAAAACTTTGATACAAACAATCGATCTTAGAGTGAATGCTTATGAGAGACGATCGAAATTATCGCGCAAGTCAATGTTTTTAGGTAATCTACTCACAACATTTGGGAATTTAACCATTTTTGTTCGGTTCTTCTCCTTAATTTAGTATTTCATGAATGTAATCAGATTTTTGTATGAATTCGTTCCATTCTAACTGATTTTGGACTTTTTCGCGAACGTCGTTTGTGGCCATGTTTATTCATTCTGCAATCCTGGGGTGGGCTTGAGTGGGCATTGGTCAAATTTTAATCAGAGTTGATTGTCATTTATGAATCAAAGAGAGCCTTCCAGAGAGCTCTGACGGCAGATTTTGAATCCAGGAAGGGTTATTTTTTTCTATTTTCAACCAAAAAATTAATTTGTGAAAGTGAAATTTGTTAGAGCTTCTTGCTGTTTCTGCCGGTTTAATTTCTCGTGGCTTGGAACTTTTTCGATGTGTAGAGGAATTTTTGGCACCATCGGCTTCACATTCACCACTTTATCTCAACACACTAAAACTGCTAAGAATTGCTTGAATTGCTCTGTTCAATTTTGAGCGAAGTGACGATATAGTAATGATGAGATAAGAGAAATTAGTGTATGATTGATTAGCAATATATCATTAGTCTGCTTTAGAAACGTGCAGATCTTAGCACTAATTTCATCCAACAAGTTATTTGTTTATTAAGTGAGATTGTTGTCCTCTCAAGTCTCGAATTGCTTGTTAGATTGTTTCTAAGTATTTACCACTGTCCAGCTCGTAATTGTTGAGTTGCTGTGAGGATTTAGCTTAGTTCTTGATTGAGACTTGCGTTCCATGGATTGACGGGTAAACGAGCCTTTGAGTTCACTCCATTAGTAGAGTAAGATAGATGATAAAGCTCTCTGCGTTGATCAATCCCTAAGGAATGCGTCATGCATTCGTCTTCAATTTTCAACTTCGTTTAAGGTGAGTGAATGTGTATCTGGCCTTTACAATGATTAGCGGTGGCCTACCGCTAAGCCGAGTCGATGCTGCTTATCCTCTCAGACAAGTCCGAGACCAGTCTGGTACCAATTCATCGACTTCGGAGGGTTGGATGGCTTGGTGAGCTACGAGCGCGAGATCGAACCATTCACTTCGTGTGCGACGCAGAGCACTTCTAACCAGTGCGCCTTATATGCTCGTAAAGTGAGATAGACAAGATAAATCCAGTTCATGGTAACACTTCAGTCCATACACTTGAAATGTTACTTGTATCAAAATTTCAATTTCTACTTTTTTAATCTCACTTCAAAAGGAGAACTTCCGCAAAGAGCAATTTCATGAAACGGGCGTTTGAACATCGATTTGGACTAACCTCAACATATTTTGGCAAGAAAGATTTGCAAAACGTTTCTTGATTGGGTCAGGAAACTTTGATCTCCAGCTCGTGGTCAGTTGCGATCTCTAATGATTGATCAGTTTTCTCCAGAAGCTTCTTTCAAGTATTGCAGTTTTATTCTGTTAAAAAACGAGAAATAAGAAGTTGCCTGATGCGCAAACAAAAAATGTCAACTGCACATCAAACGAATGTCCTGAGATTTTTTATTTTACACGGCGACATATTGTAGCTTTCAGTTTGACGCCGTCACTTGCAAATTTCGATCCACTTTTGAACGAATATTTCTTCGATAGGCATCCGGCTGTTTTTTCACAGGTGAGACTAAGCATTTATGAATATTTTTGCTGAGCCGAGAAAATAACTGAAATTGTCAAAAAAGATGTAAGAATTCGTGTTATATTAGTAACAGTCAAAGTTATATCAATCTTTGAGATACTTAACTATTATCGCACCGGTAAACTACATTATCCGACGGATGTTTGCGGGCCGTTGTTTGAAGAAGAACTGCACTACTGGGGTCTAGACGCCAGCGATGCGGAGCCGTGCTGTTGGATGCAACTACTTCACGCTAAGTATATCCGTATTATTGCTATTGTTAACACAAATTTTTCACTTACACATAACTTATCCAAAGCACGAGTAAGAAGATTCCGATGTAACCAGGTTTCGTTAGAAATCTGTTTGAGAAAGTAAAATAATAGATTTAATCTGATAAGGATAATACTTGTTTTGAGCCGATAGGTCTAGTGCTATATAGGCGCCTATTTCGTCCTATTGGGACTCATCAGTAGCACCCTCCCTTGGCTCCGTCGATCCCTTAAGGTAAAATAATCCCCTAAAGGAAATAATAGGAATAATCCCAATAGGACGAAATAGGCGCCTATATAGCACTAGACCTATCGGCTCAAAACAAGTAATGTCCTTATCAGATTAAATCATTTTGAGCGGGTCTGTAGAAGAGCGGTCGATAGCAGAGGTAAAATAATAGAGTTTTATAACGAGAACCACCGTTTTTGATGCTTATGCTCTTCTTCTCAAAAATGAGATTGAGATCAAAAACTCGATAAATCATGATCAAAGAGGTTTCTCGAGCTGAGGCTATATAAGTAAGTAAATACTGAACGTCGTCCAGTGCACATGACACTTAACAACCTGACAGATTAATCTTTAAGATTAACACAAAACAATTCGATGGTGTTTTGGTCTCATAGTAGGAGACATCAAGATAACAAGGTCAACAACGCAGTAGATAATTTTTTAGAGATACGCAAGAAACGCTTGCGGTTTTGGATCGAATGGATGTGGATAAAGAAGGCGATCCACAACTGCGAGAGTTGGATACGATGAGAAAGTTCGGCTGGGAAGAGGAATATTTCCAAGTAGGTTTCGTTTCAGTTTTAAGATAGATTTACATAGTCACGTTTATTCAGCTTTTTATGGCAATATTCCGCAATGTAATTTTGCTATCATGGGTTTCTGCTGTTTAGCCATTTACACTAAAGAAGTACCGTTAATGACAATTTTCGTTTCATTTTAGATTGGTGAAAAAGTATTTGCGCTTTGTGCATTATTGAAATGCGCTATTTAATATCGAGGTATACTCTAGATTAAATATATATGATAAACGTCATTCATAGCTTATTTTTTACTTACGTTTTGTTGGTAATGACGTATTTACTTTCTGCTTATATCACATTTATTTCAAACTACAGGAAGCGTGGTGGCTGGTGCAAAAGCAAGTGCGGTTTGAGACCGCGAGCTCCAAATGGGTCGTAAATAGCAGAGGGTGTACATTGCTGTCCTGATTCAAAAAGTTTCGTGAAGGAGCCACATTTTAACAATGCATAAACCACAGCTACTTTTGTACTAACGTCATCGAACTAATGAGAATAGCAATTATCGAAGATGACCCTCTTATGACACACGAGATGTTGTAGAAGCATTCGACGTCGGCGATTCTGCCATTCTCGCCATTTAAAACTCAGTGTGCTTCTTAATAGGACACTCCTTTGTTGATAAAGAAAGAAAATTTCTAAAAGCCCGAAGTAGTCATTGTTGTTCCATACTCTCAGTTCTCTTTTCATGCCTGCTTTAGTTCTTTCTGTTTAATCAAGCACTTTCGTCATTCAAATCCACTTAAGGACGAAAAAAGCTGCTATAAATCCGACTCCAAATCTTGTATAGTCTCCTTATAGGGACAAAATCAAGGAGAGGAGGAGACAAATTGAAGCAGGACCGTTGGGGCTAATACGGCGTTTTTAATGGTGTTGTCGGGAATGAAATAAATCAACTTTTGCTCGTCATACTCAATGAGCATTGCTAACGGATTACCGTTCTAGTTTTAACAGACGATCTAGTTTGTGTTTCCGAATGAGACAAGCTGCATAACAGTGCACAAAATGCTGCGTAAGCTCAGTTGTTAAAGATCTCGTTTAATATCTGCATGATCGCCAAAAGTACAACGAATCATATTAGCCAAGCCGCCGAAAGTGTCATCTTAGTATTTTATGGAATACCAGATGCCTTGAATGATCATTGAAATGAGACAACGAATCTAATGAGAGAATGGGTGGAATCTGTAGAACAGTCTAGTCATAAAAGATTGAGATTTAATAGCGATCAAAAAATCTGTCTTAAAACTATGCGGTTTGAATTTTCGTGAATTTTTTGAAGCCATTCATTTGTTTCATTATTGGAAGGTCCAGACTACGCAGCCAGTGAACTTGATTTTAGCACTGATTATTCAGAACGGTTGTGGAAAAGTAATAGCAGTGGATCAGTTGTAACTGGATATTTATGGTCTATGATAATACAAAAAACTAATTCCGAAAGCTGAATGGTCCCATGACTCTTGACGAACTCAAATATTGAATGCGGACTGGTAAAGGGGAAGCTTCGGATAAGTGATGTGGGCAGGCATAACTACAAAAAAAGATATTGTTGCAGGGAAATCGAACGAAATGGATGCACTATAAACCGAAGATATGGGCACTTTTCGACGAACCATATTCATCAAAATCCGCCAAGGTATTGAATCTTTTAAGTTTCCTTATTCGAAATTTTCTGCTTCATGCAATCGAAATCAAAGGATACCACAGAGTGAAGAACTACAAAAGTGCGAAAAAATGGAAGTGTACTTCACGTTTATAAAAAAGTTATGATGTGGCGGTTCAAAAGATCACCTATAATGAAAGTATCTCTCAGCAAGTCCTACATCTTGTTTAGAGAACCCTCAAACGTTTAATTAGCTAAAGCCTGTGATTTTTTTGAATTGTGACACTCATGTGGCTTCTGTAGTCTAATCTGATACATTATAAAAAAATTTCTGTAAACATATCTCTGGAATCAGTCAGATCATTGCATTTTCATTTTCATAAATACAATGAGACCGAGAAGATTTTGCTATTCCTTACTCATCATGGAACGGATGATTTCATCTTGTCTGTAAACTGTAAGAGAAGAAAGAAAATACTATGATTTTCAGGTAATCGCTGGTATTTCTGTCTGGTTTATCTTTGTGTCAATCCTCTCCTTTTGCCTCAAAACTCATCCGAGGCTTCGTATTCCGATTATTGACGCCACAAATAAAACGTATCATGGCCGAGTGATCGTTGCTGTTAGTCAACAAACGACCGAACCGCATGTGGTGTTTGCTCAAGTACTGTTTTTTTTTCTTCAAATTTCAGAGGAAAACGGTCCTTCAGTGTCTGAAAGTACTCGTCCGGGTCATTTGCACTTTAGTCCATTAAAATGAGGCATTGTAGTCCAATACAAGAAGGTGTCTTGGAATACCAGAGAAACGTCATCATCGGTTCGTTACTACGTGCTAAGGTAGCCAGGTCAACAGACATTGTTTTGAAATGACGGACTGATCTCAGACATGTCTTCGGGTGAAGTCGCTGACTCAATAAATCTTTGATATCGTGCAAGTCATTTTTAGACCAAAAATCTCTTCAATATCTGCAATTTCTAGTGGAGTTCAATGTCAGGCAAATGCTTTATACATTGATTAAGAGCTAACAATTTTTTCTTCATCTCTTATGTTGTATCACTGAAGAGCTTAGTTTTATGAGGAGTGGAAAATTTTTCCGTTGCAATGGAAATTAGAGTGTAAGCACTTAGATACCGTTGTGATTAAAATTCCAGCAATCCAGCGCCAAAAATTGACCAATTTCCTATACCAAACACACATCAGCCTACAGTAGGTCATAATAATTGAAACAAAAAATTTTAATACAATCTCCAAGACTCTTTGTCTTGCGGGCATAGTTCTCTTGTCTTGCCAGAATGTTAGCCTTCGAATACAGCGAGACTTTTGTTGACTTTTTTTTTGTGCCAGAACTCGAATTTGAGTCAAAATAGTGAGCAAATGAGAATTTATGCAGTATGATCGAATGGTGTTTCTCTATGTATAAGTAGTATAGTATTTGCTAGCGCTTCAGAAAATTTCAAAAGCTCACATTCAGCTCCCGGTTGCTTTTTAAATAATAACCTCACATACTTTCATTAGTTAAATGTTAACCCATAGAACTAAGACGCATAAATGAGAAACTTTTCAAAAATGATTTTCCGAATTGGTGAGATTCTCATCTTTTCATTAGCTCTTGTGCATATAAAGATACAGTTGCAAGATTACTCTAGTTTACATGGTTGTACTTTGACTGAAATAAATTTGATAAATTGCAAGCTGATTTACACGAAGGAAATACGAATTGATTTTCGAAAATATGGAATCAGTTTGAATACTATAATTCTTAAGACCGACATCTACGAGAGTCGGCATCAAACAAATAATTCACTGCTTTTCTTGTTGAGCCATACAAGACTGTTACGAATAGCATTCATAAGGCGCTATATTATTCAGCAAATGATGACACAATGGCTGAATGGCTTTCAGCGTTTCACTTCTTTAGAGCACGAATGGTCAAATTGAATAGCAACCCACTCAGTCAAATACTTTCATGACCCGGGGGGAAAAAATGTAACGAACAAATGAATAAATTTTTTTTAAAAATCTCATGGTGAGAAACTTCTTCTCAAAACATCGTTTTAGTTGTTTTTGAGTCCTCAAATTATTCATTGGAAACAAGCCGCCCAAGTCTTGCATCCATTAAGAATGTGCCTGGGTCAGGTCGGAGAAAGGACCTGAAGTAAGGTGTGAGGTCACACGCAATTACGAGGCACTTCTTCTTGCGATTGATTTCTGGATTTCTGATATTCAATTAAGATGCTTCAAAAGATGAAACGCAAATGCCTTGGATGTCTAGAGAGGATAGTGACTTTCACATCAATATCTGCCCCATTATGTTTTCGTTTTCTATGCTTGCCTAGTGAAGTCTTTTGTGAAGCACTATGTCTTCCGATAGAGTGCTTTTTTGAACAGACGCTGATTTACCAATTTCGCCAATATACTCGTCTTCGCATGCTTTATAAGAGATTGGGCTTACAGTATCAGGTCGCTCAGTCGCCCGTCTCTACCGTTAGACAGATCATAAGGTTTTTGTTTCGTAGAAAAGGTCGTACAATCGGTTATAGATCACTTGGCGGCTCAGAGTGCTCGGAGGTGTTTCAGTCACTGCTATCGTGTTACCCAGGCCTGCCCTTCTCAAGCATTGTTTGCTAGCTCTGTATACTTTGTTGGAAGTAAAGAGTAAAATGACCATGACCTTACCTTCACTAGAGCTACTATCTGCAGCCATCGTTCTTCTTCAAAATTTTGTTGAAGAAGTTCCCATCTTTTTGTAAACATCAGAAACAGCGATTTTTGCGACATGTTTGGAGATTCTTCCTTATGCTCTCCTCCTGTATACACACTGCTAGGTTTGAGGCATGTATCTCAGAAGATTGCGTTCTGTGATGGACAAGGTGCAGTGAAATGAATTAGTATCTCTATATAACCCGGCTCTTAACACCACTTTATGTTGAAGGGGCTATCGGGTAGGTTGACTTGAGCGCTCAAAAATGAAAGCCAATCTGCATCAGGCTTCATTCGCGGAAATTTTATGTGCTTTGGCCTTTTTTCAACAGCTCAAAAGGCTGGTCCATCTCCTCCTGTATGGAGCAGATGGCATAGCGATCGTTCATGTAGCTACAATAGTGACTGACCGATGGGAGGCGATGATGAGGCGTAGTCAAGTGGTTGTGAGGCGATTTTCGAGAGTGCAAGGAGACGAAAAAACGCGTTGGTTCCTAAAAGTACTGTGTTCCGCACAGTGAGAAAGAAACTGTGAGATGGATTGAATTGTGACGAAGGTAAAGAAGCGATTTGGTTGAAGTTCGATTATGAGGACTTCCACTTCAGCTATAAAACCTTTAGCTAGACTTGGAGTAACCCCATGCCATCCAAAGATTAAGCAGCTCAAGTATTTATCTGAGGAGACCATGAGGTGTTGTATGAACAGGTCAAACATGCTTATTTCTCCTTGGTGTTATTTAAGGAGCTGACGGTTGGCTTGCAATGCAGAATCATTCGGCACGTTAGTATAAAGGGCACTATCGTCGAAGGACTCCATTACTTAATCGTTTTTAGGAGGCATGTTGCGTGGACAGTCCAAGCATTTTGTTGATGGTGAGATGAGCTGCAAGGTGTTTTGGAAACTAGACTAGCGTTAAGTTAATAAACCATGTTATTCAATGTGTTGGCCTGTTCGCACTGCTGGTGCTACGTCTAAACTTGAGTTTTGAGGAGTTCATAGACGCAAGATCATTAGTGCAGACTAACTCATGAGTTTTGACGAGTATAAGATAAGAGTTAATTGTAAATCAATCTTTAGTTGAGGATTATTCGATGATTTTAACCGGCCAAGCTTGCATTTTTCACCCTTTCTTCGGTCAATTTCCGGTGTTGGAGATGATTTATAGCACAATGAAGATGAGCGACTGTGGAGCATCGACTCGAATCAACCAGCTCCAAAAAAGAAGGAACGCGTCGAAACGTCTGCCAAATAAGTAAGTTTTATGAACTTCGTTCTTTCGCTCAATCAAGAAATATGTAATTGATTTGTTATGCAAAGTCAAAGGGAAGTCGGCTTTCCAATTTTCTATAACGTTGAGTGCAAGCCAATACTAGTACCGACTCCTGCAAGATGAATTATTCCTCAATAAAGAATATTATCAACGAACAGTTTATGATTAACAACCATCCTGTATACAAGGAGCACTGCCGGGTGAGGTTCTCATTTGCACGTTGCTCCATCGAAGAACATCTGATTAGAAACGCGAAAGCGTTGAACACTACGAGAAAGAATGACTGCGGCGCATTGGCTCGGGTCAGTCGGCTCTGGAAAGGATGAAATCTTCGAATAGTCGGCCGAATAAATAAGTTTTTCATCGACTCCGTGCTATTTGTTAATCAAGATGAACTATTTCGGAGGTCTCGCCCTCATTGTCAGTGACCCACGCCCCACATTAAGCCCTGCATCAGCAAGGAGGGAGGCGTATGTGGTGGCGGCATAATGTACAATGACATTGCGTCATCACCACTTTTCAGCTGGGTGTAGAACAAAATTGATCCATGGCATTGACTGTTTTAGAAAACTCGCTTACCCTGGCGTACCAACCTCGGGTAGGGCTTCAAACAATCTAAAAAATTCTATTGAATATTTATTGCGAGGTTTTAAAAATAGTCAATGCCATGTATCAAGACGAAGTATTTGCTTGGTTTCGGCACTGATTTTTGAACTGTCTTTCGGGTGATAAATTTACAGCGTGATGTTTCGAGGCGTTTTTTTGTCATTTTGAGCTGTGGAATAAATAGTCACAGTGTACGAAATCAACTCAAACAAAACCTAAGGCAGTTTGGCTTCCATTTTGAACGTTTAGATGAATTTATTGGAAAGCCTCTTCAGCTCAAAGTGGTACGGAAAGATAAGTTAAAAGTAAATCAAATCACTGCATTTATTCTCATCTATCACACACAAAGCGCGCACTTGTGAAAACGTATTGCGAACAACTAGCAGTGTGATCAGAGGAAGAGAGCATGAGAGATTTTGTAAGCTTGACGCAAAAAATGATGTTTTCAAATGGCAACGGAAAAGTGAGTCCGGTACTTTTCCGTTAACCGGCAGGGAATGAAGAAATAAGCTCTCTCACTGCAAGAGCTTTTGATGAGAGTGTTTGTATTCGAAACCTTAGATCAGTTGCTGGTAGCTACATAGGAGTTTTTCGAAATAGCCTTCTTATGACGCTATAGCAGAAGAAGAACATGTGTATTCCACACGGGCATATTTCTCGCAGGATAGAGCTCTATCCTCAAATCATACGTAATCCTCGATGGCGCAAGAATCAACGATTCTAACGCTGTGCTTATTTTTTGGAAAGACCGTTTTCTTTGCAGTGTAGCTGGCAAAATGAGAGTGATTCGCGTGCACGATCATCTGTTATTTAGCTAATCTATGGGCTGGAGAGATGGGCTCATCGATGCAGGGAGGAACACAGAGAGGAGTGCAAGGAGGGCTGCCCATGGTTTGGCACAGTGATCAATCGATGGTGCCTAGGCTAGTTACATGTGAAATGCCATTGTTATTCAAGAAGGAATTGTTTCCACAAGTCGAAAAAACTCCAGATAAAGCTTATAACTTTGATACTACAAAATCCTCTCTACACCTTTGTGTGCTTTTCATGTTTCCAGCGAAATAGCAATAAAAAGGCCGCAGCCGGATGAAGAACTAGATTTTATTTTGAATTTTTCAGCGTTATGAAAGAGTGTTTTCGGAAAACGGCTATGTACTGCAGTTGCCAGAGATTTAATCTTTCGAATGATAGCAAACACTGTTGTGAAAAGATCTTGCCAAGTGAAAATGATCGTTTCTTCACCGCGTGCAGTCTAACGATAAAGTCATGGAGCTCCCTAGATTAGATAGAGAAAAAATGTTAGTCTAAAATGATAGAACTAGTAAAGGAAAAGTCGTGTTCATCCTGTGCAAATTTAGTGAAGTAAGCATGGGTGATAAGCACTTCATAAAAATTGCACGTTTGAACAATACGGTGGCATTGATTGATGTACCTCAAACACTCTAAGAATCCAAAAGATCTGTAACCGATAGTATGACCGTCTCTGCGGAACAGAAAACTGCATAATTCGGTCTAGCGATAGAGATGACAATTGCATGAGATCCAACACACCATACCTAATCTCTTGTATGGCAGACGAGAACGAATGCATTGACGAAACGGTTAAACCAGCTTTCGTATAAAAAAGCACCCATCGGAGAACTCAATGCCAAAAATACTCCACTAGGAAAACATTGGAAAAGCAAACATAACTGGGTCAAATTCCGTGTAAAGTTACTATTCTTTCGCAAGAATTCAAAGCATCAGTAAGAAAAACTCTCGAAAACTTTTGGATGAATATTAGAAAATCAAAAGATGAATTTCAAGGAGAACTGCCTCGTAATTACGTGTGAGCTCGTACCATACCTCAGGCCGATTTCTTTTATCTGAACCAAACAGTTCAACACTGGATGCAAGACTCTGAGCTCCTTGTCTCCAATGAGTAACTGGAAAACTTAAAATCAATTGAACGATGTTCCAGCAAAAGCTTGTTGCTGTGCAATCCAAGACGTAATCAAAAAATTGTTTATTACGTCATTCTGTCAGGATTATTGTCTGGGTAAATTACAAATCACTTTAAGCTTTCCAGACTTTGTAGATGGCAAGACCGCCGATAGATTAACCATTGTATCATTACTGCCCTCTATGACTATTGTTTTTCAACAAATACTATTATTAACAGCTTCGGATCTCTTTGACAAGAAAACCGCCGTCTACTGTAATCATGGTGACATTTGAATGGCCATAACAATAAACATAACAAAGGCATGTGACATAACAAAATCTATTCCCACTGAAGATGCTCTACTTATTTTAGATAGAGTTCATATGCAACATATGGTTTACATTTGAAATTATTATTCGATTCATATTCTGTCCATCAAAATTAGGATTCCTCAAATCAACCGCTCAACAATATTGATTTGGTAAGTTGTAAAACAACATCTTTGAATTGTTGTTGGAAAATAAATTTCAACGTATTTTTCACTTTCGTTTATTGTCTTTTGTTTTTTCGCCTTTCATGTAAAAACTCATATCTTGCTCGTTCGCTGATGAAAATCCTTCAGTAGACATGCGACGCAGTGGTTGGAGGTGCTCTGCGACACACACATGTCGATCAATCCATGGTCGATGATGTAGTCCCTGCATTGAAGTCTCACCAAGCCTCCCATCCCACCGGGGATAGAACTGGTACAAGACTTATCTAAAAGGATAGCAGCATTGGCTTGATATATCGGTAGGCCAAAACGATTCATTGTGAAGACCAGATATGCATTTGATACCTGAAACGATATTAGATGAAGTCAACTACATGCTGCATCTCTCAGAATTGATCAACGCCGAAAGCTTACATCGTTTTCTCCTTTTATTGTCCAGCAAAGTTTTACGAAATCTTTGTGTGTATTGATTTGTTAATGGATAGTTATCGGTGATGTTCTGTTCAGCTCTGATTAAATGAAAATCGTCAACAAATTAACCTTTAGGTACTCAATACATAATTCTCCATGCACCTATGGTCTTGCCGCGTTTGAGCTTACCGGGAGCTGCTGTAACGGTTGTGCACTTGAGTAAAAAATCTGGTGGCTATCTGATGAACTTATTTTATTATTCTTTTTCTTATAGTACTTATACGACTATATACAAAGAATAAGAGCACAAAGGATAAAAACTTTCGGCGTTGATCAATCCCTGCGGGGCGCGCCATCCATTCGTCTTCAATTTTCAACTTCGTTTGAGGTGATTGAATGCATATCTGGCAGTGACTCGCGTGGCCTCCCCGCTGAACCGAGTCAGTGATGCTTATCCTTCCAAAACAAGTCTGAGACCAGTCTGGTACCAATTTACCGACCCCTTAGGGATGAATGGCTTGGTGAGCCATGAGTGCGAGATCGAACCATTGACCTCGTATGTGACGCAGAGTACCTACCACTGCGCCGCATTCGCTTATATACATATATACCTATATATATATATATGTATATATATGCGTAAGTATATATACATACATATGCATGTATATATACAGGTTGCAGAAAAAAGATAATTTTGTGATTTGTTATTTTTAGCATTGATATCTTTTGATAATGCTAATAATTCTAAGAGAATTGAGTGATGAGCAAAAAGACGGTCTCAGGCGGGAATCAAACCCGCATTTCATCCATCAGCAGTGACACGTGCTGCCCACTACACCACCGAGGCACATTTGACCCGCCATTCATTCTTCAACATCTGTGTGTTAGCTATTAGCCACCAACCTATGACAGGTTTGGTCGGGTATGCGATTACGCTTTAAAAACCCAGTTGAGCTGGCACCCACTGTAAGATGTAATACACCGAATTTCTAGTATTTTAGTGCTTTTTCCTTTCGCAATGTTATGATGCTATATATATACCTAAGAGAATTGAGTGGTGAGCAATGTGCTAATAATTTTATTGAATTTATTGTTCAGTTTTGATCTAAAATCTGTTGAATTTATTTAACGATTTTCAAATGTGCTTGAAGTTATGGATTGTAAAAAGGTACATATTGCAGTAATTGGGTTGCAAAAGACGGGAGTGAAAAGGATCGACGTTTTAAAGTCGGCTGGTTCCAAACAAGAAATCGCCTACACAACCGTGAAACGTTTCGAAGAGACTGGAAGGATTGAGGAGCGTCTTCGAGAAGGTCGTCCAACACTTCGCCAGCAAAAGTTGGCAGTGTGAAGAGCCGCGGGCCAAAGTCATTTTCCGGCCTCTGTGATGGTTTGGGCCGGCATTCGCTTCAGCGGAAAACGCCGTAGGTATTCATCAATAGAAATGTCAAAATCAACCTTGCTAGTTATCAGCAGCAAACTATAAGGGACGTGTTGGAGCTGTAGAGTACACTTTGGCGCCGACGGATTTTCGTTTCAGCAGGAGCGAGCTCCTGCGCATTCGGCTCGTTCGACGATTGCTATCTGTCAAGAGCTGCTTTTCCAGACCCGTTTATGGCAGAAAAATTTTGGCGTCAAATTTGCCGAATCGCAACCCAGTGGATTACTCAGCGTGATCCATACCGAAGGACGAAGTCTCGGCTCCTAGCGTAGAGGCGCTTAAAATGGCTTTTACACGCGTTTGGGCCGAAATAGGATGGAAACGTGCACGGATATCGTTGAACATTTTTGCAAGCGACTTGGTAAATGTGTAGAGGCCAAAGGAGACGATTTTTAGAAATTATTAAGAACTTTTTGATCACTGCTAACATTGTTGTTTTGTGTTGTGCAATATTTTTTACTGTCGAAATATCTGAAAAATCATCCCTACTTTTTCCGCTCTCTCTCTTTCTCTCTCTCTCTCTCTTTTCCCTCTCTCTCTCTCCCTCTCTCTCTCTCTCTCTATATTATATATATATAATATATATATATATATATTAGTAGCACACAATAGGAGACCAAAACAATATTCGAAAACAATTTCGAGAAAGGTTTTCCAGTGCATTTGCATCATGACAAGCATTTTTTGACAAACGGTTGATTGTGTTATTGTACAGTTAAGATGCAATGATTTTGTTTGTGATACGAATAGCCACATTGAAGTCTCTTCAGTTATATTCTTCCATTTTTTGGAGGTGAATTTCTCCCTGATGATGATAAAAATATAACTTTGATAAAAAAAAAGGCTGAAGCATTGTCATTCCTCCGCATGCCGGTCGACCGCTCAAGGCGAGGAATCAAGATGGTGCCCAAATGGTCGAAACGGAAGAGTCGTCACTTTCTGAACTTTGGTAGACTTATTAAGCAAAGCATCAGGAAAGAAACCGTATAATAAATAGTCCAGAAATTGCTTCCGATTTAGAAATTTTCGATGCAGGAAGTGATTGAACTTCAGAAGAAGACTGCTCTACGAATTTTATTCAGGTCGCTACACTGTCGTTCTATGCTGATGCTATATTCGTTCGTCTAATGGATGATGCTCCGAAGGACGTTGTCGAGTTTCTTTCAATGATTAGGTTAGGCATTCCTTTCCTCTCTACGAAAATTGCATCAAAAATAACGTTTTGTAGGATTTTCCGATTATTCAAGCTCACTCAACATCATCGTGGTCTACAAATACTCATTCACACATTCCGTGCTAGCGCAAAAGAGCTAATATTATTGGTACGTGGAAATAACACAAAGTTTGACAGTGAATAAGATTTATGTTAGCAAACTAAGCGCAACATGCGCAACAAGCTTCTTTGAGGTGTTTTTTCTTATTCTTGGCATTGTAATCTTCGCTGCCCTTGTATATTACGCGGAAAAAATGGAAATCAATCCAGATAATCAATTCCAATCTATACCGCTTGGCCTATGGTGGGCCATATGTACATGACGACGGTGAGAATAAGCTTTTTAAACAACAATTATTACCTAGTTTAAGTGTGGTTTACTTCCTTCATGCAAAATAATGGAATGAAATGGGTGTCTTTAGTCGATCTAATGAGTTTATGCCGAGTTTCAACGATTTTATCGGCCTTCTTTGGAATTTTTTTCTATTCGTTTTTCCAGGTGGGCTACGGTGATATGACCCCTCATACATCGTTTGGACGTCTTGTCGGTTCGTTGTGTGCTGTGATGGGCGTCTTAACAATCGCACTACCGGTGCCGGTAAAGCAAATCATCCCTTTGCAGAATTGGAATTTTCATTTTCATTGTCAAAACTCTTATTCGTTTGACGATTCTACAAATATAATGTAATGCAGTGATCGCTATTCAGACACTCTCAAAAGCTATTTAGATAAAAGAATTGGCGTTCTCCAAATTTCACTTAGGCAAGATATCTTGGAAACATCGCGTCCACGAAAATCTTCGTTTCATAAGAACTTCACTATAGGTGATCGTCTCCAAACTTCGCAATGTTCTACTCTCATACACAAGCTCGAGACAAATTGCCGAAAAAACGAAGACGTGTGTTGCCCGCAGATCAAGTTGGTCTATATACTCAAACCTTTTTCATTTTCTAGTTGTGAAATTACAAAGTAAAAGTTAAGGCTACTTTTATCGAAGACAAATGGAAACAGCATCTCTTGTCAATTAATTTCATTAGCAAAAGCTATTGTTATTATTTTCGTTCTCGTTGACTTTAATTCTAGTGAGGGGTAATTGTTGATTGCACCTACAGAGTTAAATTTGGCTGGGAAGAAGAAGACGCAAAGATCTCAATTGATGAGGTGAATAATAAGCAATCTCTGCCTGAACAATCAGTGATTCAATTCTTAACTATGGTTTCAAGTTTTGCTCATATCTCAGCATCCCTGTGATTGTTTTCTTGCGTCATACCTTTCCACGGAGAAAAGTATGCAGTAAACGAAGGCTGGACATATTTTCATTTTTATTTTATTAGGTCGTTCCATATGTTTTGCACTAGAACAGCAAATACCAAATTTGTTAGCCAGAGTGAAAAATTGATAGTTTTGGCATCGTTCAATTGCGCATTTTCTTGTTAACATTTTGATCTACAACTCGCCTATAACTGCTTAAGATGGAGCTATCGTGGAAACAAAGTCGTTCACTACTGATGCTCTAATGGCGCCTTAGCGAAAAATTCTAGTCTAAAACAGCGCACAAATGATGGGGTTTCCTGTGGACGGCCCGAGCGCGACCGATCCTCCAGAGTGTTCTGTCCACTTCTGAAGCTCGCGAAGCACTCCTTAATCGTCCTTACTGCAGGAGTATCATTCCCCAAACTCCAATAATCTCGCGCGCCTCTTCATTAGCATTTTCCTCTTCGCGACGTTCGCACATAAGTAGTAACCGAATTTGTTCTCAAGACGCCTTTGTCTTGAAACAAGTATAGGCAAGTTGTTCACCAAAATCTTTGTAAAAATGCGCAATTGAACAATAAAAAAATCACGCTATAACAATTATTTCTGGCTTAAAAATTTGGTTTTTTTAAGTTTTGCTGCTCTAGTGCTAACTAGTGAAACGACTTGATATTATATGACCCGATTTTACGTGTATCACATTGTGCAAAAATTAGCACTTTTTGCCGTACGGTTTGTTTCATCTCGGCAATCATCTATGAGGGCCTTCAATTTTTTTCACGCTGCTTTATGACCTTCGCCTTCCTATTGGATATCGTTGAACAGTGATCAAACCGATATTCTTGGAGTCGTGAAATACGTGTCCTAAAATGTTTTCATAAGGATTGAGAAAAGTGAGCTTGTGAAATAGAAATAGACTCCCGATCTGCAGACCCAGGAGCTATGAGAGAACTCATGGGCCCAGTACTATATGGAACCGGCACTTGGAAGGTTGGGCAGCTCGCAATCATCACCACAACGTTACCCGTTACTGATAACTATTATCGACGAACGATAAATTTGTG
>JAHQIW010001898.1:0-49854 GCA_019055375.1 Parelaphostrongylus tenuis
CCTAATAATATAATTAATTATAAGGACCTTATTCCACCATGGATCATAACAAGATTACCATATCATATAGTAAATATATCTTCGTAAAACGTGACCAGTTGACGATTGCGAAACCCGTGAGAAACGTGCATAATCATTTTCACGAAAACTCCGTGGAGGCTTGAGGCGAAACGGCAGCAGCGTTAAGAAATGATTTTATTATTAAAATATGTTTGACAACGCGCTGTCCTTCTTGCTTGTATATTTTGTTTTCAAGTGACTTTCTTTTTGCACAGTAACAATCGAAATAACAGAACAATAGCAAACATAAACAATCCACATTCAAGGAATTCTCGCTGGATAGGGCTTTTCCATAAACAAATAATTACTATTCGATAGTGCAAATCTCAACAATTATAAAGACCTGTTCATTTTGGAGAGGACTCCTTAAAGGGCTGTACACATTCAAAAGTAAACTGGGTATTCAGTCCAAAAGGTGGGATTTCGCGACATTGGCCCCAAGTCACCATCCTTTGCCAACATCTACTGCCTGCGAAACGTAATCTTCTTTTGACTGCTACGGTGCAGCAATGAGTTATTTCCAAAAAACGAAGTTATTATGGAAGTCGTCAAGATTTAAGCTATCGAAAAATCATTGAAAGTCCCAACGGAAAAGCTTTCTTAGAAACGCCCCAAGAAAGTCATTTTGAAAGTAAAGTATACCGTTTAAAATTTTCAACTTTGGAAAAAAATCGGGAATACTCGTTTTCCCAAGAGGTAAAAATATGCGGACATCGTAAATGACCCATATTTCCAAAATCTAATCTTCTGTCGACTGTCTGAGCACTCCGAGAAGTCCGTTTCGGAAACCAAGTGCACCAGATTCGCCCTATCTGATGATTAGTGGTTGCTTATAGAAAAACCTTTATCCGGCAAGAAGTGCTTGAATGTGAAACAGAATTTTGCAACTGTTACAGCGAAGAAAGGAGGAGGCCATTTAAGGAATGAAATGCATCGTTTTAAAATTAAATTTATATTGACCATCGAATGTTGCATTGAATATCAAAACGTTCTACAAAGATAGTAGATTTTTTTATCGTGGGACTCAAACAGGCCGAACAAAAGGGAAAAAAACGCTAGACCTTCATTTCTCCTTTGCATACGATAGCTATAAATAAAGAATTCGATCGAAATTGCGCGTTGATCTGAGAAATGAGAGTCTGAGCCGCACTAATAATCAAAAAAGTGTTTGAAAATTAGTGCGGGAAAGCGTGGATCTGATGGTGGGCAGATACGGGGCTAAACGCAACATTAACACAGTGACGTACCGACCTCGAAGGAGCCATTTTATAGCGAGGTTGGAAAGAAATTCATTGGAAGAAGTGGTCGTGAAAATCTCCGTAGCAGTCATAGAAACTCTCACCCAACATCCTGCAACTTTCAATAAGTATGTAAACGTCTCTACGATCGCTTGCGTAACTTAGAAAATTAAGCAGTCCTTTTCGGCAGGAAGGGAATGTATGACTTCAGACACGTTATATACTGCAAAACATGCGAGGAGGGATAGATTAACAAGTCAGGTAGACCACTTTGTATCTGCAAAAAAATTTATATGGTAATCTCAAATATTCCATCAAGTATTTCTCAACTGTTACATATAAGGGCACGAAACACTTGTTTTTGGGGCATTTTCAACCTGAAGCAGTCGTTTTCTACTGTGCAATCTGCTGTTCAGCATTCAACCTTGGTTGATTAATTGCTGTAGTTACGATGATTCTTGTTGATTGAAACGTTTTATCCAGCTAACGTTAATGAGGACGTAATCTGTCTTTTTCGGAGGCTGTCCAATTCGAGTGATCGCCCACTGTCGTTTCACCTGTTGCAGGTTTTGATCAACAAAGAAACTATGATTGATTGGTATCCGGCGAAGTTGAAGGAAAGTCGGTTCACAAATATAGTATGGTGCCATGTGCAAGTTCGTACCAATACTGACTTCTGTATGATGAACTGCCAACAAGGAAGTTTGATCTCGCTATCAATAAATGATAAGCTAATTGGAATTACAGAAGTAGCGGATTAGTATACGCTTCACCTTGTGTGAAGGAGCTTTTCGAGTGAGACTCATTATCCAAGCGTGTGCTCCCGATGAAGTGCGCATTGAACAATCGAAGACGAAAAAATTCAGGACGGAGTCGAACCACAGTAAACGATTGATTTATTTCACACAGCGTCGAAAAAGAAGATACGCCGTTGAAATCGTTGTTAGAGTTCATAAATTGTGTGTCAAAATCTCGTGCTATAGCTCAGTCAACAAAGGAATCTTGATTGATTGCTATGTCGGAGGGTTATAGGAAAGTTGGTGTACAATATATTGTGAAGTTTTATAGGTTCATGCAAGGAATATTCCACTATTATTTTCACATTGTTTTTCCTAAGGCCAATGATGATGACTGTTGCACCTCTATTGCTCGCATTACGATTTCAGATACCATCTCATAGCTTTTTTGTAAACCTTTCATTGAGATTCCTCAAAAGCTTATACTTTGGCCAGTCAAGCGATCTCTTCGTTAACCATTTCTAGATCACAGTTAAAATCGCCTTCAATGCGATTCTCAACAGGCGCGCGAATTTAATTATTTAGTTGAGAGTTTATCTTTCGTTTCCGGATGTAATTCTCAGGTTTACTGTTAATTAGTTTGCCTCATTACACGACCCTTATGCTCCAATAGCACTATTATAAGCTCTTATTTGGTGAATAAAAAGCTCTTGGTTGCGCAATTGCCTTAGTATTATTGAGAGTTGCTCAAACTGTATTGAGTTGTACGAAGATGTTATGATATAAAGATTTTAGCTTTGATATCTAATATTGGATGCTCCCAAACTTGCAAAAACATCAGAGGCAAGTGCAAGTTATTAAACAACGAAATAAGTTCGCAATAAATGATATTCTACTGTGCATGTGAAATACCTAGTTCATTCGATGGTACAAGTGCGTAATGAAAGTTTTGAGAAAGGAGATCTCACTGGCGCCCCCCCCAAAAACCCCCCCCCAACCACCATGGGGTAATGAAAGTAACAAAACTGAATAAATGCCAATATCTAACTTAGATGTCTGCTGTCAAAACCGTTTTGTACCAAAAACCTGCGTGCTCTGTGATGTCAAATGGGAAACGATTTCGACTGTTCCCGGCAGCGAGAAGAAAATCGGTTTAGTCTAGCCGGAGGTTAGATGAAAGACAGTGATCTGAAAAATAGGCAATCTAAAGAGCTAACGACAAGGGTCAGCTGTGGAAGATCGCTGTAAAACGAAGTGGCGCTATCTGTTTAGGTACATTCAGCACTCATTAAATTTCTTGAAAAAGGCATGGAGAGTCAGCAGCGCTACCTGAAGGGTATCTCTATTTGTCTCTTCACAGTCAGGAAAAAAACCATATCATCTGTGTGTCCCGAGTCAAGAAATCCTTGCTAAACTCAATCGATTTGAGAGAAAATCTACGTACTTAATCAAATTATAGTGTTATATTTCTCGCTGATATCAATATCACAAAATCTAAACCTAAAAACGATGCTCATGAGGAAACGGCCTGGTTTTTGGAATGCCCCCATTCACCCTCAGGGAAAACGAACAGCCTCCGAACGCTCCCGATCTATCGTAAAAATCCAGGGTCGTTTGAATAGCACATATGAAACATGATGAAACGAACCTAGCACAAGAGATGAGCAGGAGGGGAAACGAGCGGCTTGCGGAACGTCTAAGAATCATCGAACGATGTAGTGAAGGGGATAAAGTACATCCGACTCCGTGCACACCTTTTTCGACTCGGACGAGTATTCCTGCCCTAAACGTATGCAGCAGGAAACGTGGTCACTACGTAAGCGTGATCAAAGATCACTGGCGCGTTATTATAGCGAGTAGTCGAGAGGTCGATTGCTAGGAGTATTTCGTATTTTGCAAATGAGAGAAAAGGATTCCAGTTCCGACCTAAAGGTCAAAGCGGGTCGAAAGGATCATGAAACTCCGTCTACTGGGCCCCCTCCGGACACTGTTGTGGGCTTCAACGACATCCGATCGACGAGAGCCGTTACCTACCGCGATTCATTGGGGGGTATCAACGCGCTGCTACAGGAGGATTACCAAACCCGATGGTCTCAAAAACTTCTCTTTGAAAAACACTCTCTGACATGCACGTTTGATCAAAAAGTGGTTACTTGTCATTACTGATATCTCGAGCTGTGTAGGTCTGAGGAAAGTCACTTGAAACGATAGTTATGATATGTTGAACTATACTAGCCACTAGCGAAATCGAGTTTGTACAACACTTTGTGTTTGGGGAGTTTTGCACTGGACCATAGAGTGTTAAAGCGTTCGTCGTTGCTAAATCTTAGTGTGGGGACTGGACGCACCCACAGAGATTAGCAAAAGACGAGAAAGGGTAACTGCCCGACTGACGAGATCGCCAATGAGCGAAACACGTGTCATCGGGCTCTATAATTAGCCCTGTTTGACAGACCACTGACATGCGTGGCTCAAAATTGATTACCCAACAGTCCAGTGAACTTATTTCATGAAACCTGTAGAAGCTTTTTAACTTTATTTATCAAACTTGTAGAACACCCCAAAAGCTTCCACAACTCACTATAGGCACAGTTATATCACTCGATGGCTCCTCAATGACTGGTGCCAGCTTTTTCATCCACTCTAATTAGCGAAATGCGGGTGTACACAAATTTAATATGAGAATACAACAATAAGAAGATGAAGAGCGACTAACTTATTGTTTAGATGCACACATTTTTCGTGTTTAACATTACTAATTTTTGATGTAGGCTGCGAGAGTATTTCGAGATTTTTCGAGGTTGGCACGTCAGTGACTTACACACGCTTTGGCGATAACACCAGGTCATTAGAGTCACAATCCCCTTTAGTCGGCTCTAATTATAGTATGATAGGATGGGACAAGCGCGGTTTCAGAGGTATAAGGTGAAACTGTGGTTGTCACCATGATGGCACGCGTAGGGGTAGGTATTTATGTCCAAGGATTGGTTGTATTTGTGCAGATTGTGTGAATGCTAACAAGTTGCTTCTTCCTCGAATCCTGAGATAGTTGTGCTAGAGAGATCGCTGCATGGATTTACAATAGTGAAGCGTGCCCAGACAAGTAGGGTACCACTTTGACATGACCATGGAGAATTGAGAGGTCTGGTGCGCCTTGCACGAGATCAAAACAGTAGCAAACCTGTGATGAAAGTCACTGTGACTGCTCTAAGCCGCCTCTCAATATGAATACTACGTAGCTGACGAAACACTACTGCTTAATCGTAAAAAAAAGACTTTAGAAAGTAAATCTACCTGGTGGAGGATTCGTTGTACGTCTAGCCGTTACGCAGAACGTCCCCCCCCCTGTAAAACACCTTGGCGGGGCATGTATAAAACAAGGCAAGTTTTCATTTCTATTCAATGTGCAACCGATCTGAGTGACTAAAATCGTTCTCTAATCAATGGAAATAACTGATCAAAGGACGAATTATCTTCCGAATGTTCCAATCTAATGATTTTATCTCATAATCGTTAAGCCTGTGAAAATGAGCACACTATCACAATTTGGCAAAAAGGCTAAAGAATGGAAGACTGTAAGAATGGAAAACATACAGAATATCCTTTAATGAACCTCACAAGGATGATGTAACTTTTTCAAGGAAAAGAATTGAATGTCTGACATTTGGCTATATCGATTTCCTCAGAAAGACTGGATATTCCCATCTTATATCATAACTTGTCATTCAGTCAATACTTCCAGTTTCATTGCAACCATTCGAGAGTACATCGAAAAGTTAACCTATTGAGGAAATCTTGCTATTTTATTGTGTTCAGTGGAATAAAAGTCAGTTGTGGGCTCGAAGAACATCTCGAGTAAACAATTTACTTTGACCAGGGAAATGAATCTGAGATGAAGCATCATGTCATGTTTTATTCGACCCTCCTTTTTACTTCACTGTTTTTTTTTTTATGAAACAGAAACTCCTATAATAAATATAAAACGGTAATGGAGGTGTTTGAGTGAATGAATTGTGGGACAATCTGATCTTTTCAGTGCCTAAAAAAAGGCGAAATCCTTCAAAACGTCAGCTGTTAAAAGCGAATCTAGTACAACATTTTGTATCTTGAAACTTTTTTGGCTTCAGAGATAGGAACTCGTCCAGTAGGATGATTTTTGTATTGGACTGTCAAATAGTTTCCTTTGCATTTCGTTACTTTATTTTGTTTTTATTTGTCTAGTTCAATCTAACGCAAACTACACGCCATAGAGATTCCTTTTTACGCTGTACATAAATTTTCAAAAGCACTCTCCACTGACATCCTCAAGCATTTACTAGAAGCACCCAAGCCTTTCAAGATTCTATGCGACTTCCACACAAGAAAATGGAAGCCAGGAAGGCTGACATATGTCAACTGTGCAACAACACGCCTCGCGATTCGCAAAAAGAAAAGATGCCATCACGAAAAGTAGGAGGCTTAGGCTTTGTCGTTCACCCGTACATCACCATCTCGTCGACTCACCTGGAAAACCTTCACCACGCTTATCCTTCGATTCCAAGTAAAGCCCTATCTTCGCAAGTTTTCCATAGGACCCGCTCAAATCGATATAACGCTTTTTTATAAAGTGCAATTGAAAAAAAATTGCTGTCATTAAACTGTTACCCAGCGACCGATGAACACGAAACCGTTTGCGTATTACCATCAGTGAAAGAGCTATCCGAAATGATGTGACGTATTATAAAATCATTATCGGACACTACAATGCCAGAAGGAGTGGCTAACGCGGGCAAATACAGGATGGAAAATATTAAATTGGGAGAAGGAAATGGAAATGGAAATCGTCTTGCTGGATTCCACTCTGGTGCGCGTCTCTCCTACGGAAATTCACTGTTCAGAAGAAAGAACACTTTCGCAGGAGCATTAGAGTCACTTAACAACGCGACGCATGCGGAAATCGACCACACACCTAAAAAGTAAAAGTGGTGCGTGTTCGACCTGCCCGATGTTGTTTCATCATTCTGCACTTTGTCCGATCACCGCCTTCTTCAAGTAAAAATACTAGTCAGCCGTAAGCTGTAAAAGAATTCGTAAGTTCGACCAAGATGAAGTCGTCGAACCGTTTGAACGCGATTTTGAACGAAATTCTTTCTAACCCATAACTGGCAGGTTGAGCATGATCCGACCGAAGAAAACGATTTGCTTGTTGAAGAGCTCAAAATTTGTACCAATTTGGCTTCAGGTACTCAATCCTGAAAAGCTGATCGCACCTCCTCCACCACAAAGGAGTTGCTACAAAAGCGAGGAGAACTGGTCTTAATCTTTATGCAACACATTTGGCTGTGTTTATTATTGAATAACAGATGCAAACAAGCTCTGCAAGAGGATTTACATTGCTACCTGCAGAAGAAACTGTTGGGATGTGGCACAAAAAGCGTTAGTCTGATAAGTGCTATTGGAACCTGTGTGATTATATTATTCTGCTGCCAGCATTGATGATCGAAGATGGGATCACAAAAAATTTCTGTCATGATAAGAAACTGATAGCGAAAGAATTCTTACCAATCTTTCTTGTTCCACCATCCCTATCTCGCACACTGTAACCCTCACTGGGGAGGAACTGTCTGGGATTCTGCTCTCTGAAGATCGAATCGCCATAGTGAGCCTGAAGAAACGTATACATTTGTGCACAGTCATTATAAAAAACGACAGCAGAAGGGATCATGTAGCTATAATCTATTTACCTGCTAGGCATATACAAGTTTCTTACAAAGATCATCCTTTTGTGCCTATGAAAAACTTTGGATGAGGCACAATCAGTTGCGAAAGGGGGACTTCGACAAGAATTTTGCTGCATGGACCACATCCGTACAGTGCCGGAGAGTCATAGAAACTGTCGGAATACCACCTGCCCTTAATGCTAACTTTTATCGATTATCGAAAAATTTTTCACAACTTCGATAGGGACGCAGTACTCTCACTCTTGTCATCGAGGAGTGGATCCGTCCTACATAGAAACTCCATCACGCTGCTGTCTGAACTACATTACGGCAGCTCTTTCATAAACCTCTTACCATACTCATTTTAAAGGGAGTTTGACAAGGAAATGCGATATCGCTCAAGCCGTTCATCGTCGCACTACAATGGATGATGAAGTTGCTTGTATGGACCGAGAAGGGCATATACATCGATGGAAAAATCCTGTCAAGACTTCGTTTCTCGAATAATTTCGTTACCATCACAAAAAGCATTAGTGATGTAGATCATGCTCAAGGGACTCAACGAAACGAGAGAGAAGATCGAAATGCATGAAGACCCAGTTAATAAAAAACCAATAATACTGTGATAAACATATCACACTGGATGATTCTGTGGTTAAGGAGAATCTCCTCGTACGACCTACTCAGGTACGTGTTAGAAAAGGCCACCTACCACACTAGCCAAAGATTTAGGCTTTCGAAAGATTGTTAACATTTCTACGAAAAGTTTTTGTCCTGCGATTGTGAGTCGATTAATCATTTGTCACCTTATAATGGACAAGAATCACTTATTCTGTCAACAAAAACATTTCCCTTCCGGTCAGATGGAGTCGCTGACAAACAAGCTTATTGAGTCATGACATTTGTGTCAATGTGACATCGTTGAATCGTTGAAGGACTAAAAAAACCTTGCATGAAAAGATTTCAAATAAGTGGACGAGAGTTTGTGAGATGGCTTCTATCTGGAATGCTGAAATTTTGTTGAAGTTGGTCTTTCCTTAACCCTTTCATTATCATGTGCATCATTGATGGTACACGCGCATTTTCGTGATTTTCTCGTCGTGACAGACTTTTCATTAGACTCCAAGTAATCGTTCGATACCTGAGGAGAATTTAGGCTTGACTTTTGGACTCGCTTTCCTGGTGAGCTGTAGCAACTAAGAGAAAATTGCTTTTTTTTCCTCGGAGTGCACAGTGTGATTTGTACTCGTTTTTGCATGGTCTTTTCACTGAATGAAGGTTTTTCACCGATATTTCAGTAATTACTTCATCGATTGAAAAATGGCGTTCTAAATATAAGCTTAGTCTTAAATTCGGTAGCAAATGTACGCTTTTAAAGCGGTGTTAAAAACGGTGACAAAAATTGCATTTTTCCTTCGAAGTGCTTTCTTTCTGTGTCTCGCTAACGTTTATACCTGGCTCTACAATAGATTTTCAATGATCGATCGATAGTTCAAAAAGTGTAGGTTCCGAATTTTACTTGATCTTTTTGAATTGATTTTTTAGTGCACTGTAGCAAGGGAATTAAGATCACGTTTTACGCTCTGAGTAAACAGTCTGCCGCTAGAACTTCAACAGTGGTATACTGGCAATTCAATAGTGAAATTCGTACGCCGAATACAACTTTTAATAAAAAAAGATACTTTACTAGAAACTTTCCTGTAAAAAAAACTTTTTTAGTGAAATGAACGCTCACGTGTCTCAAAAATTCCTACTTTCATGACGAAGGGACGCACAAATAGGAACAACGGAACTCCATTTCTTAGTTCTTATTCTCTGGCAATATGCAAAGATTTAATTCAGGAAACACTCCCTTTGATATATAACTTTTTCAAGAACCTTCCTATGGTGTGTCTTTCAGTAGGTAGTCGTAATAAGTCTTTCATAAATCCCCTATCATCAATTTGTAGCGCACTTTTTTTCAAGAAATTGCATATTTCTGACTCAAATTTTTCGAAAGCAATGATATCGTCAATCTTTCGTTCAAAATATTATTCAGTAAGCAATATTCATAGAACAGGATCCATCATTAGCAGTTTACCCTAAATATCAGTACCGGTCAACATTTACCTGTGTTGTATAGAATTTTGCTTGTTACACTCAACAGTTCATGCGTTCTATGACATTGAACATCAAACCTACAAATAATCAGCTCTCATCCATTGAATCGACTGTTTTTAAAACCTCGTTATAAACATTCAAAATCGAATCCAAAAAAAAGAAGAATGGTTTTAGCCTAAAACGAGGTTGGTACGCCAGGCGACCATACACCGGTGTTTCGGAGGCTCGTCCTCCTCGTCAGTGACCCCCGCCCCACATTAGTTTTGGTCTACCAGCCGAAACATCGACTGATGGTGATGGACCAGTGTCATAGTACACTATGCCATCACCACTTACCACATACGCCTCCCTCCTTGCTATAATGAAGGGCTTAATGTGGGGCGGGGGTCACTGACGAGGAGGACGAGCCTCCGAAACACCGGTGTATGGCCCTGGCGTACCAACCTCGTTTTAGGCTAAAACCATTCTTCTTTTTTTGAATCAGCTCTCACTTAATTATTCTCTACATTACTATACAACATGATTTTCCGGCCTAAATTATACAGCTTGTCAAACGCTATAACCACTAAGAATACATCTTCGACTTAGGTCAACTGCACTTCGTGCTTATTCGTTTAGATTGCCTCGAGCATAAGGAATACTACACGTAATGTCAATTATATTTAAGATACATCACAACGTCCACGATTGGTAAACTGACTTCCCGAATACGCCTGTACGCCAGCTGCTGAGCGATATGATCGTGTAAGTATATGAAATAAACCTCCAGCTTGAAATTGGTGAACGAAATTTTCTCACGCAGTCTTTGCAGATTTTTCACGCCTTCATGAGGCACATATGCGTCATCAGGTGGAACAGAGGCGCATGTACCTAAACTTTGAAATTAGATTTTACGAAGCAATATGGCAACGAAATGCACTCCCATTCACATGTTATCCTAATGTATGAGCAAGATAAAAGCAATTTCGTTGGTGAAATCCTGAAGCAACTTGTGCATATTATAACTAACTATACATGACTTCCTCGTCGTTGATCATGCTGTAACCGTGCTCTGTGGTACTTATCACAACATCTCTCTTGTAATTCCGTCTGAACACCATTGCGCTTTTCTTCCTCTGTACGGCCAATGCGTGCCCCTTCTCCAGTTGGCGTTGTCTTCAATATGCTATTACAATTGGTAAAAATGCCAGCATCGCTGTAACTGCGAGTAAAAAGAGAGCTTTTGATCAAACATAGACAATATATCTGCACCAAAAGCCTACGGGTGTGTAGAGAAATTCATGAAGTATCGAATAATAGAAAAATCCTAGATTTGCTTTCGAAGCGGTGAAAAACCCTGATCAAATTACAAAATCGCGCATCGGCTGCGATTTGCACTGGGCATGGCTATAACACTAGTGGTCCAGAAAACTGGTAACGGTTAACTGGCAGCTCATTGTTATCTAGTTGATAGTAACGTTAAGTTAACTCAAAGGTTGAGGTCATAACATCTGGTAAGAGTGCGTGACGAACTTCCGTGTTCGAGAACATCGAAAAACTTGGAGAAAACAATTTTAACTGCTGGTGGAAGTCTTTACCTTTGAATGAATATGGGGTGCGAGGAGTACAAAGAAATGTCCGCTAGACGCGAATGTGCAAAACAACGCCTGTTAACGGCACACTTTTTAACAATTCTAGAAGTCTTTCGCTCTTGAAGCAACTTGCCCCTCTATTCAAGATTGGTTTGTCAGTTGGAAAAAAAAAGATATACGACTCAGGCACGAACATCGTCATAGCGAATTGGTCGAGAATGATGTGGCAAAATGTAGTTAGACAGAGCGACTCGAGTGTTGGCATCGGGGTCCGTTCAAATCGCATTTCTTTTCAGAAAGGGCCAGTGTCCGGCGGGAAACTGAAAGTTAACCGGGAACCTGTTCAGATTAACATTTAGTTCATGTTGTAGCACTAGATCAGCAAAAAATTGCAAATCACCATTGTGTTTATCGGTCAGAGCAATACAGAAATTACACATTAAATTGAGATTTACTGTTTCCCAAATATTGACTGAGAGAGTCGCAAATAGTAAATCACAAAAAAGACTTTTATTTGCTTATAGCTGGAGGAAAATACGCCTTATCTTTGACTGCTAGTCATCAAAGTAACTAGGTGGAAAGCGGATTGCAAGGATGAAAGTAATGACAGCTCTCGGTATTCTGTCACAAATTTAGGGCCTATTTAACTATCAGGAAACAAATTTGAGTGCTAAAAAAAATTCTTCCATACCCGCTGAGAGAGGCGTTAAGTAGAAAGGAGAATGAAAGACGTTTGATTTTCATTTGAGTGCGGCATATCTCATAAAAGATCATATTAGGACTCAACCATGTTTCGGAATTTGCATTCAAAGAATTAACAATTTTTCTACAGAAACAATCTTTTCTTTTACTATTTTGTGCAGAATTTTTTTGCGCATCGTTTGGTAGTTTTTGCACAAACTTGTCAATAATGTAGCCTCAGAAGAAGTCATTCGCAACTTACTGCTCTACGCATTTCAATAGGGCACAATTTTTAAACTGCATTTGACATACCAATCGTGTAAAAGGCCGCCAAGTTGTGGGTAGAGCTATGGCGTAGGAATGGTTTACAAAGTTTCGCAATGGAGATACTGATTTGGCCGGTAAACCAAGATCAAGCTGGGCAAGAAGAAGTTACGAGACATCAATCAACTGCGTCGAGAATTGACTGATTGGTTTGCATTGAAAAATGATGAGCTTTATGAGCGCGGAATTGATTTGTTGCGGAGCGTTGGCAGAATTGCATTAGGCAGACGGAGAATAACTTCAATTAGTGTTATTTGATAGTTTCGATTACTTGGGATATAAATTTTTGAATTTTTGCATCACGTTCGGAAACATAGTTGGAGACCTGATAAAAGTGATAAATAAGAAAATTGTAGTTCTCAATGTCATTCAAATGTTCCCGTCTTGCTCCTGCAATTCTAGTCGATGGTGGGAAAGAAATTTGAGACATCTATAGGAAAGAAGTTATGAAAAACCAAAGCTTTTATGTATAAATAATACACAACAAGAATTGACACAGTTCGGTACATATGTATATATATACAAAAATATGTACATATATAATATATATATATATATATATTATAACACTTTAGACACTTATTGACCCGTCTTCACAGTGTATTTTCACTGTACGGACCCCAGTACTTCATTCAACTCGTTGTTTCGACTTCTTCCTGAACGTCGTAGAATACTGGTTGATGAGTCTCCTTGTAATCTCAAGGATAGCCTGCCTGTGACGTTCCATAAGGCGTTCTTGTTGACTGCCAGAGAATTGAGGGATGGAGCTTAGCTCACCATGCACCGCTACGAACATCACAACCATTCGGCCACGGCGCGCCCATGTATATATATGTACTGAAACTACTGAAAAAATTAGTCTTAGTCTCTAGGCTACTGAAAAATTATGGAGTGCTGATTGCTGCTTGTAAGAAGAATAACTTTATGCAGCAAGAGTAAATGTTGACCGAAGTTAATGTATGGGCAAAGGTAGATGTTGATTGCATGAGTTGTGACTTCTGAATAATATTTTTAAGCGAAAAAATATGGGTCGGGGTCAGGAGTTTGCATCATTTCTATAAAAGCTAATCTTCAAATCGATATATCCCAAACTCTACCACAGCTTACCTCAGCCTACCGGAACCCCTTCGTTTAAGTACCTTCCGAGTTGCATTGTAGAAGATTTTTTCGAGCACGTTTCCATAATGGAGACAATAGAACATGTTCAGTAAAAGCCTGTAGTGTGCTCGTTTTCCAACGATGTATATTGCGAACTGAAGTGAAAATTTATCACATATGTGTAATCATTCGTTTCGAGTGTTTTCTTAGAGCCACTTCTCAAATTTCATATAATGTGATAATTAATTTCTTTGAGCCAACTTGTCATGTGGTTTTTTATGGGAACTTATAGAGCGCAATACACGAGTTTCGCCCTTAGCAGTCTCATCCATTGGGCGGTGCCCTTTGTCCTAGCCAATCCTCGTAAAACCTTTTTGGAGGCGAGGGAGACCTAACCCTCGCTAGATAGACGACGAACCATTACACGTGCCTAAAGTGAAAGAAATGACTAGATCGGCAGCGTTGCACACTCATCTGCTCTTGCCTGGTATTTATGAAATAGCATACCGTTCGTTCATTTATTATATCATAATAAATGACAGATATACTGAATTCGAGAGCGGTCTAAGAAACACTCGAACACACGGCATGTTATTTTAGAATACCAGCCAAAAGCAATCGAGTGTACATTACTGCCGATCTGGTGATTTATTTCACTTGACGGAACGTGTAAATTGTACATAGTTGCCTATCTCTATGTAGGAGGACGGGGTACTCGCGAGAGAATTGGCTAAGACGAAGGGTACTGTCCAACTGATGAGGCTGTCAAAGCCGAAACACGTGTATTGAGCTCTACAAGTCACCCATAAATGACCACATGATATGCTGGTTCAAAAAAATAATTCTCAGATACATGTGCAATTGTCGTGCTATGAAAACGTTTCTCCACTAAATAACCTAAATTAAATTTCCCCGTCTTACTCTGCCTCCGATGCGCTCCTGTTTGGGTATTTGAATGAGCTATGAGTTTGCCTATCATGTGTCCCTTCAAATCAAGCAGTAAAAGCTACCTTTTTGCGATATAGGCTGAAAGCTAAAATAAAGCTGGAAGAGAAAGCTGCAATTGAGATGTACGAATTGTGGTCTCCTCTATGGGGATATGGACATGTCTGATAAATAGATTGCAACTGAGTTGATCTTTACTGGCACAAGAAGGCAGATCCGCTAGAACGCCAGCTGTAATATAAGCTGTGTAATAACCACCGCCTTTTTCATTATACAGAAAACGACCTTTGAGAATTGTAACTCTTGCTTAATTTTCATAAAGTGGTACTATGCGAAGTACAACCACTATGTTGCAAGAGAGCAATAAGAGAATAAGAGCAAAGCTGGGCACCTCAGCTGAGCTTCAAACTTGCGAATACGTTCTCTGGTTCCTCACTGCCCAATGCACTATGGCCCATGCTCTGCTATACTCGACAGCGCTTTTGTCTTACTAATACTATGTGCATTTAGCAATATTGAAATAGTTCAAGCCTCCTTTAGCTGCACAATTTTTACATGACTGGTTCTTTCTCGTACATCTCGTTTACGGCTTATACCACATTCGTGTAATAAATGCGAAAAACCTAGTATAAATGAAAGAGCTTCTTGATGCAGTATGAAATATGAACTCAAGTCAAAGTTTTTCATCACTCACTAATAGGTACTGCTAAACTTCTAAATTGAAGAAAGCAATATTACTGCAGATTAAAATATTTTCAACATCTTGACTTTCTCGTTTGTTATATCAAATGTCTCGCATGAGCCGCGCGCGACCACACAAGAAGACTACCCAGTTTACAGAATGTCAGTCGTTTTCCACTTTATTTTGTTAACCAATCTTACAATGGATATGAAAAACAACTTCACAAAAAAGGTATTTCGATGGTTAATAACGGTGAAGATCTGATGACAATAAATGATTTCAATAATGAACCTTTCTCGATATCATCAGTCAACTTCAGCTACGTGATTTGACCACTCTTTACTGGGCGGATCAACACATTTTCGTCTAGAACTTAAGTGTTGTCCCGATTGATCCTACTCCAATCATCCATATAAATCTCGTTATTTCCATCTTTTCTATACTTCTCCAATCCGCTTCTTTGTGACTATGGTGAGAAATCGATGAAATCATTTCTCGAAGCTGTGAGCTGACTCATTTGCAAATTCTTAGTTATTAGGTTGTGCCATTATTACCTTCGCGTTAATGTTCTATTTCGCTTCTCGTTCAGAATCGCATACTATCAAAGGCTTTGGTCCTGTTAAAAATTTTGTGGTAGCCTGAGCAGAGACTCAGATACGGCCGTAACACCATCGCTCATTATCCAAATTCACTTTCATCGTATAGCGCCAATATTGCTCCATTGGATTATCGTTTCCATCGTTCTCTAAAGCACCATCAGCGGAAGAGAAAATTCAAGGCTATAATTAGCTCACAAGTGACCTCATCAGCTATTTAATTGCGAGCGTCACTTTTCCTGGGAAAAGGCATCCACTCCATATGTTACATATCACTGATCATAATAGCGACTGTACTTGCTGATTTTTTTATTTCTTAAATAGATAACATTTGAATTTAAAAAAGTGCGGAAATGCGATGTATTAATGGAACAGCCCCCCACATTCTATAGAAGTACTGGCATCTAATTGATCACATTGTACCCTTCCAAGTAATTCATTGCATGCTCTGACAAGTCATCACCCATGTGACTTACCATTTACTGCCGTTGTTACAATGAATATCGACCAGACTAAAAATGCTTGTATTAAGCATATCACAGTTCAGTTTCAGTTTCCGCCGACACTGGCAGTTGCCGAGAAGAAATGCGATCCAAGTGGACCCAGTGCCAACCTTCGTACAGCTCTGTTCAAAACACTTTGCCACATCGCTTTCGACCAATTCGCCATTATGATGTTCGTGGTCTATACAGATTTTCTTCTAAGAACCGAAGTTCTACGTAAACGAAGCTATTCAAACCGAGACAGTCCCGGAAATTGACGTGTGACTGGCGGGAACACCAGTTATTTTCACCATAGGTGTCGTCTCGCACATTTGTTCTGCTGCCATCGGCATCATTTCACTGCAAATTCCCGTTACCGTGTTGCCACCGACGATAATGCAGCGCCGTGAAGGTTGATTCCTACCGACTGCAAGAAACTATTAGTCCTAGATAGACAGCTCCTTCTATTATATCAGAAATCGCAAAAAGCTGAGCAGTTTTAAGTCTTGATTTTTTCTCAAACCCTCTATCATCACTTTTGAACATTGAATACTATATAGTTCTCAATAAAAGACGAAAACAACTTGTTGAAAAAATTGTCGAGTCTAAGCCTTTGATAGTTATTCTTATATCCTAGGACATTTCATGGTAGTTTTCTAGAAACTTGGTTGTCTTTGACAAAAACAAATGCATTCTGGCAGTAAATTTTTGAGCCTTTTATGACGTCTGTTACGGCACTTGCCGTAAGAGACCTAATGAAAGGCTTAAATATGCTGTCGTCACGCATTGTTTTTAAGCGAAGGAATGTATTATTTTAAGCGGGATCACAATATAGTCGATTGAAAATGTTAAAAGCAAACTAAGTCTTGCTTTTCTCAATGGCTGTCATAATTCTGCCTGGAATCGTATAATAGACAATGATTATTGGAAACCCACCCATTTCTTTTAGAGTAATTGCAACATCCTCGCAATCCAATGGTTCGTAAGTGATGTTAACACTAAGTTGACCCAAAATGGCCGAAATTACAGCATCAGGTAGGAATGCACTACGGGCTTGCTCGTCGAGAACATCAAAAACCTGAGGAGCAAATTTTTTACACAGTGGTTCACAAAGTTTACTTGGAATTGTTTCCGTCAAACTGTGTAAAGCTATGCAAGTGATTTTAGCAATAAGAGCTGACGAACTGAGAAAATTGGTGTCCATCCCCTGGCCTTTCTAAAAATTCGCGAGAAAACGGGAATATGCGAAATCCAGAAGCTCCCACTTACTGTTTGCATCACAAGACGTTGTACAAATGCTCTAGCTCCCGCCTGGCTAGTTGCAATACCAGGAAGACGTGTCGAGACTTCGGCTTTAGTGGAGTAAACCATGGCAACAGGCAAAGTGAAGCCACTGACAGTGAAGGGCCTTGTACTCGCTAGAATGAGAATTTTTTTCAGTGCATAATCGAACAGCAAATCGTTATGTTATAAATTATAAGCCAATGATAAGGTGTCAGATATATTCACTTTGACTAGAGTTCATGGGATTCCATCTCAAATGAGAAATTTTATAACATAGCCATTTTCTGATCACTACCTTGACCTGTAGGCAATACTCCACATCCCAACACTGTGAGATCGAGGTTAGCAGCGAAATCATGGAGAGGTTGGTCAAAAGTCTTGCCATGCTTATTTTCAGCTCCTAAAAATTCTGAAGGCGTTGTATATTTAACTAACAACAAGTTTTTTATTTTTTGTATTAAACGTTAATAAGGTAACAACGGCTTTAGTAGTCAGCATTTATATGCAAATGATATGGGCGCGTCAGCATTCTACTTTTCAAGAGCTCTAGGGATCCAAACCTGTTTAGTCCAAAACACAATTCTTTGGAACAAATATTGTGACAATTTTGCCATTACATAGCAAACAAAATTTTGTGCTGAGGTGAAGTGCATGACAAATCACAAACAAAAGCGAGGTGAGCTGAAAAATTCCTTCAAGAAGACGTTTCAATGAATACATCCACTCCTCAGTTGTTGCAGAGCTAATTCGGTTCCCGCCTACTCATTTGTGACGATGCCATATGAAATCTCGAATTTCCCATAAATAAAACATCTATAATCGAAGAATCACCGACACTCCAAGCGCATTTCTATGAGAAAGTTTGTAAGCGAAGATATCGATTGATGAAAACGAGGCTCAACTTTTGGTGCAGAAGCAATAACTTCCTAGAGACTAGGAATGGAGTTTGTTCGTTTGATGTCTCATTAGTCCTCTCCCAATTGAAACCAGCTATCAAATCCCTCTTGTTGACGGATGACTGAGTGATAGCCAAAGCAAGAACTTCTAAAGATTTGATGGAGAGATTCAGAAAAGGCTACGGATGAAATGGCCCAAAAATGCGCTGATATGAGGAGCCGAGAGGCAACATTATTTCAGGAATGGTCACAAAAAAAAAAACTGAGTTGAGTTACTACGTCTTGTTGTCAGATGCGAAAATGCTACATTTCAGATGATTGGAAATGGATCAAGTTGAAAAAGAAAGTGTACGTTTGTGGAAAACACGACTGACATGACACTGAGCTGTAGCTTCCTTAGTCACCTCTTTTAACGTCTCAAGTTTCCCATCAAGGTGGTTGTTTATGGAACGCCATCACTCCGTTGCACTTTCTCTACGATATGCAGAAAAAAATTTCTCATTGATTTGGTCTGTTGAAATCTCATGTGAGTCGTGAACAGTCGAAAACAACTGGCAGTTCATCTTATTCTTCCATTCCTTGAAATTTATCTCATTTCTCCGAACTTAAAAAAATCATGCGAGAAACCCGAGATGTTGTTTATCCATAATAGTGGTCGATCCAATTCATTTCAGACCTTTGGCTCCAAGTAATCTGGAAATGAATAAGTGATAGACATAGATGTCGGCATCATCACGTAGTAAAAATCGTTCTGAATAAGAAGCGGGCCAATATGGTGACTCCACATTAATCGATTCATGGTGGCAAAAAACATCCTTGTTTAGGGACCATATCGCTGGAGCAAGGTCTCTATGCGCTTGTGGACATTAAGATCAGTTATTGCTAAGGATTACTCCAACAGTTTGTCGATTAGACCGCAGAAGAACTCATCAGTCACTTGGCATAATTACTAACCAGAGAGCGGCGTTTTGAACGTAATACTCTGGAAAAAAAAACTTTTACGTCTTCATTGGAGTGACATGACATAAGAACGAGAGCTTGATCTTAATTTGAGTATCTCACCGAGATTAAGCACCGACGGAGTGTAGAATCATCAGAATCATAGGCTCTGTTATGAATTTTCTATGGCCGCCAATTGAGCTGAATAAGCAATATTGTGTTTGGAAGTTTTGTATCTGAGAGCAGATCCGTATCATTTTGGCTGAGTCGATGATCAGCAAAAGCAGTTTTACTACAACATTCTTCTTATATTTCGATACAATATCGCACCGAGTCGACGATTTTGACTATTTTTATGGAAATATTTATTAAGGATCACGTAAAGAGAACTGCCTCAACTGTCATTTTATGTGGATTGCTATATAGTAGGCTTCAGGTCACTTCAGCCTGAGTGGATTTTACTTTGAAAGTAAAGAGAGGGCAATATCGCAAACACCACTTCACTTGCAAGCTGCTCAACACTACACTGTTCGTCTCAATGTGAGCGGTTAAAACCAACATAGCAAGAAGACCAATTATCATGAACGCGTGACTCGAATCATTGTGGCTCTAATAAAGTGAAACCTAAATAATGTTAGTCATACACATTTATAATAGTCTTGAGTAAACCTACCAAGTATAGAAGTATTGGTAGACGATTGTGAAATTTAATATGACTGGAAATAAAAGTGTTTGTTATTCCAAAACAGTACAGCGCCCAATATCGGCAAACTTTGACTTGTAATTCTGGCCGCTCAATCGCACAGGGTCTCTCTCAAATAAAGTCCTCTTTGAGAAAAATGGCCAATCATTAGAATGGAGGCAGTCCCACGAAGCAAGCATCCTCCATTCGACGTCGGCATTCAATGACCCATAGAGATCATCTCTATATCGTTGTCGTTGACGGGCTCTAACTGTCTGCTGAGCGCGTGAGTCGTCGCCGAGATGTGGTTTGTACCGTCGTAGGTCGGGAGTATTCCACCGCGCAGCGGAGCTTTATACGAAGCCACGCGTGGCTCGTCACCAAATGTAAAGCATCTGGTCCCATATTCAATCACTTCCGGTCGTGTAGGATATCCCTCATGGCCCGTCTATTTCCATACATACTAGATGTCTCTCAACGGTGCTTGGTGCTTCATGCAAAAAAAAAACTTTATATAACGAGAAATCCTTAAACGAGAAGCAAAATTTTCTTCCCAAAAAAGAGCACCAAAGAGCGCAGTCCTTGACATGCGATTGCACGCGGCAGCAAGACAGCTGGACATTATTCCTTCTAGAAATACATCTACGAAAGTCCTCTCAATAATAGATCAATTTTTTTTTCGGAGGAAGTTCATAGAAATCGTAATCTAACCATATGATCCGTAATGAGTTAGACAGAATGCACTGCAATTGCAAAACGTTATCTTCTATTCACTAATAGAACGTACTATAACATATTTTTATGTAACAAGCTTGCTATCAAATTAAAAACTTTTCAAGCTATTGATTGACTGCAAAAACATCAAAGAAATAGGAGAAACTATTAGACAACTACTGAAAATATATTCCTTCTTGCAATGATACGGTTTTTCTTCCGGAAAAGGATATATTTTGGTAAACATTAGCTGTGATTTTGCTAAAATTACTGATGCAGAAGTCTCATCAGTGATATTTTACCGTCTTTGATGGTAATGCTCCTCTGGAATTGATTGATTCTAATTTTGTTGGAGTACGGACCAATCCTAGTAACTGTCCGAGCGGCGTCCATAGCTGAGGGCCATAATGACCCTCGTAGTCCGCAAAAGGTTAAAGAAAAAAGTTTCCTAAAAGTAGAAGAAAATTAGCGCTCAGAACCGTTTTTGGCCACTTTCAGTTTCCTGTTGCAATATAAGAAACGTGTATTTTTGAAATTTATAGTTTCCTGCAGTCTTAAAAATGCACAGAATATGTATCATTGTTGACAGTACAGTGACGGGAATTTGCAATATAGAAAACAAGAACGAGCAGATGTGTACGGCTACGCATATGGCGAATCAAGTGACAATAACAGCCATTGCCGAAGCACATTTGCCAATATTTGGAACTCTTTAGGTCTGATCGGGTTTTTGTACATTTTTTTTCTCTAGAAAATAGATTTTGCAGACCACAAACATTATCATGGCAAATTGGTGGGAATGATGTGAGATGTAGTGAGCGGAGCAGTTCGAATGTTGGCATCGGGTCCGTTTGGATTGTATTTCTTCTCGGCCTCAGGCATTGTATGCGGGAGTTGAACTGTGATGTGTTTGAGGCAAACAATTTCAATTACCAATATCTATGCAGCCTTAGAGTAACAATAAATTTGAAAATCTCATGAGTGCTGACTGGTCAGTTCAATGAGAGAGTCACATTGAAGTGCTGAATCTGATGAGTTTGTAATTATTGCTTTTTTTTTGTTGAAATAATAGAGAAGTTTTCAGATAAAAATCACATTAAGAAATTGTGTTTGCTTTCAATGCAACAAGTGCCTATTACCGTTGCTTGACTACTGACCACAAAGATTTATGTGAAAAAGGATTGCAACCCTCAAACTAATAAAAGAATTGAACGCATTAAAGTATTCAAGGCCTTAGTGCTCTTCAATTATCAGGAGCAAGCCTTTAGTGCGGTGGAGATGTTTGGAAACCGGTTGGTCAAAATGGAACTGAAAGACGTTTGAATCTTCAAATTAGAGATTTTTTAGTGAGCTGAGGTATATCTCATGAGAAAACTTGAAAATATTGGGCAAAAGAAATGCGTCTCTCCTAGCCATTTTGAACGTTCTCACATAACTTTCGTAATAAATAGATGTAGCCGTACCCTTTGGTGCATTTATTACAATAAGGTTATAGAAAGAACAACCCATAAACATTTATATGCGTTTTTTCTGCGGAAAAGACATTTTTTTCCAAAAAATTCTGTGCAGTTGATAATTTTTGAATCATCTCTGCAATTCTCCTTGCCCATTCTGCTAACCTTGAGAGAATGCGCGATAGGGTGACGTTGAGGAAAGACGACTGCGGAGAGGCTGCTGAAGTCTCAGAGCCCAGACTGTCAGAATTGCCAAGGACAACCATACATGCATCTTGATGGCAACAAAACTAGAATCAATGGAACATCGCCCTTCGCTCTTCTTAATAATATCTTCATTTTCTAGATCAATAATAACCTTTCGTTGATCTTTGCGAGTACTTTCGAATGAGTACAGTCAATCATACCATCCCGTCGCACACGAGGATCGATCTCGCGCTCATGGCTCACCAAGCCATCCATCCCTCCGGGGTCTGTAAATTGGTACCAGACAGGTCTCAGACTTGTCTGGGAGGATAAGCAGCACTGACTCGGTTCAGCGGGAGGCCTCCGCGAGTCATTGTAAAGGCCAGATATGCATTCAATCATCTCAAAACGAAGTTAGAAATTGAAGTCGAATGCATGGCGCATCCCTCAGGGATTGATCAACGCCGAGAGCTTTATCCTTTATCCTTTTACACATATTACAAGAACGCGTATAGCGCAGTGGTAGGTAGGTGCTGTGCTACACACATGATCGATCAATCGATGGTTTATAGTTCGATCTTCGCATAAGGCTTACCAAGTCTTTCATTCGCCCGGGTTTAGTAGAATGGCACCACTCTTGTCTGGGAGGATAAGAGCACTAAGTTAGCACATCGGTAGTCCTCCGCAAGTCATTGTAAAAGCCATAAGCGCATTCAATCACCTCTAATGATAATTGGTGAAGTCAAATAAAAGGCACTTTCCTCAAGGCTTGATCAACGCCGAATCCTTTTTTTAGCATCACATTTGCTAAAGACCTAAAGTTCTAGAAAGAAGTAAAAGTGCTCGAATTTTGAGAAATTCCATCAGACTCTGCCGAAATTGGTTACCGTTCGCGCCTAGCTGTTGTGCGTGCTCTAAAATAAGAATGTCATTAGCAAAGCGAAGATAATTAATTGTCGACCTACTATTCTTACTTCCATAATATTCCATTCTAATGTGAGCATGAAGTTTTGGAGGCTGGCAGTGAATAATCTTGGTGAGATTGCATCGGCTTGTTGAACCCCTCTTCTTACGTTGATAGCAATAGTGATATAGAATAGCGATATTTTGGTTGTGAATTCTTTACATAGCTAACTGAAGATCGTTATATACCAATAGGGTTGCCTTGGTTGTCCAAAGTCTTTATGTCTTTTTCTGTTTTCACTGAAAGAAAGGTTTTTTACTAACTTGATGAAGGTGAGACAGAACCGTCAACTGTACTGTCGTGAAATTTTAATGGTACTGTAATTGCAAGGATGTTATTTATGGCACTGAATGCATTACGAAACCCTACTTGCCCTCATGGCCGTCCTTTTTTAGTGTTCTGTCAATCCTGTTCAGGATGACTCGAATGATGATTCACTACATGAAGAACAGCTAGTACATTGGAGGATAATTGCCTGCGTCGTGAAGGTCTTCCTCTCTGAAACAACAATAGGGTCAGCCCTCCCCCCCCCTAAACTTCAAGTACATTCTGACAGATAACGAGTGAAGAGCCGAGGCAGAAGTTGATGATAGCTGGAGGTAGATTCTTCAAATGTTGTGGTCCTTTCCTGTCTGGAGCAAGTGTCGTTCCATTCTTCATCGACGAAATAGCGTGTCGGAGAGACTTTGGAGGGAGAACTGGTGGGGCGACAAATTTGTTCTTTTTCAATTTATATGACGGTAAGAGGCATGGCTATTGAAGATGTTGACGTATCCATCGAGGATGATTTGTTGCATTGTCTTCTTCAAGCTGTAGGTGTCCCGTTAGGGCATCGGAGTGCAATCATCTTGGTCTTGTAGTTGGCCAAGTTTCGCAAGGCCTTGTGAATGCTCCACCCAGCTTCTACAGCTTCTGCCACAACTGCTACTTGTCTCCCTTCGAGGTCTTCTTCATCGCTTCTCTGTAGCTTTTCGCAAGTCCTGACGTAGTTATCGGTTTCCTGTAGCATGTGCGATTCCACGTCCACGTAATCAGCTCTAGTACTTTGTGGAGACAGGCGTCTCTTTGTGATTTCAAGACTCTCGGCTTCTATGGCAGAATGTCTAAACTTAATTCAATGCCGCATTACTTAAACCCCATGAGACCACGCGTATTAATAAAGGTACATTACTGTTTGCAGGTCTCTCTCGCTAGATAAAGTTTTCTTGGCACTTTTCCGCTATCTGAGCGCCGTTTCGACCCCTTGTAATAAAAGCATTTCTTGGTTTTTTTCAATGTTCAAATAATCGTTCGATAGCACAAGTCAAAGGAATTCGAATGGTATATCTCTCTCCAAAAAGCCTCTTTATTGCGCCGAAAGATTCGTTGTTTGTTAATGGAAGATTCTTCACTAAGCAAAGCTTTTTTCCACGATGTTCTAGTAATAAATCGATAGATCAGGTCCTAGAAACTCTAATGACCCAATTAGTTTTTATAAAGGACCTGGTATTATACTGTAACAGGCAAACGACGATTAAGTTTGGCAAGAAATGGATGACTTCGACTATCCTCTCTTAGATTCGATCCTTTGGGAAAAGCGTATTTTCTGATTGTTTTGAATGTATAAATAAGCATTCGATAGCCTGAATCAAAAGAATATGGATGGTGTATTTCACTTTCAAAAAGGTGTTTGTCATTCGCTGAAGAGCAAAAATAATAATTTGTTCTCATTCAGAGATTTCTCGCGCACCAGACCTCTTTCTTACAATTTCAGAATGCAAGGCAAGGTCAAATCAATAATGTTTTTGGTTCCTTAAAAGGACTTCTTAGTGCTTCATAAAAACCAAAAAAAAAAATTGCGTTTTGCACTCGACTCTTTCTTCCAGTTTTGTGAAGCCCAATCTTGATTTGGCTGTTACAGCGTGATGCAAGGTCTATAAGCAACACACCATAGAGATTGTTTTTACTCTGCATGTGCAATCCAAGAACGCTCTCCACTGCAAGCGACCTTCAAACATTTCTTTATGCAGCACACCGCATAAAGTTTCATGTAATTGCAGTACAAGAAACGAAACCAGGAACACCGACATGCGTCAGTTAAACAACGTAATACTAGTAATCCGAAGAAAAAACTCCCGCCACTAAATGTCGGCGGCGTAGGCTTTGTTGTTCACAGCCGTCTGTCACCCTTCACGGCGATTCTCATGAAGACCCTTACCCTCCCTTTACCATCCGACTCCACCTAAAGCGCAACGAATACATCAGTATCATCAATTGCTACGCGCTGACCGACTCAGCTGATGAACACGAATTGGATACGTTTTATTATTAGTTGGAGGAAGTTGTTCGTAGTGAGAAGTCATATTGCATTCATTGTCAGTGACTTCAATGCCAGAATAGTAAGACCCGAAGAGAGCGAAAATAGTGCTGAAAAGTTTGGATTAGGAGGAAGAAATCAGATCGGAATCGTCTTGCAGGACTCATGCCTGTGGCACGTCTCTTCTACGGAAAATAAAATTTTTCCAAGAGAGACAATACCGCATAGCAAATTCTAAAGGCATTGTTGCTGTTTATCACCTTTTCGGTTCACTACCGTCGTGTCGATAATGTTGATCATTTTGGATCCATAGCAGACATACGAGGGTTCTATTGGCCGCATCACGAAAGTTTAGTCAAGTACTTACGGTGATCTATTGTAGATCGTTGTATATGAATGTTGTACTACTGACGCCATTAACTGAGTTATCATTCGAGTGCGGTCTGTCCTGGGGTGGACTAGAGACGTCCACTAGATCATGGAGCCCTATGATGAATCGTGTGGGACTCACCACCGTGGGATAAACCATATTATAAATATAAACCTATATATAATTTTCGTATTAAACCACCCCCTTATGTATAGAGTCTCCCGGGCCCTTAAATTCGACAAACCCACTGGGTGCTCCTCCCGGTGAAAACGTCACGAACACCACATTGAACATCCGTGCTCCATGGTCAGTAGTCGCTCCCCACGGCCACGCTACAGTACACGGCGATCGCAGAAGATTCGAGAAGGATCAATCGTCAGTTGAGAACTCATCTCACACTACTCTCACTTGGTCGTCAAATAATCGCCTTATTTTCATGCATATACTGCTTTAATACTGTTATTACAATGTTTGATTTAGTTTGTTCTCTTCTTACAATGAATACGAATAATCCGCGTGGCAGGCACTCTATTATGCACATCAGCAAAATGCGAAGGCAACTAAGGAGAGTGTTCACTACTATAATCATAACACACCGCAGCTGGACATGGGAGTCACTTTATGGCACGACACGTGCGGAGATTGGCCATATACTCACAAACATAAAGTGATGCCTAATTGACACCCCTGTCGTCCCATCAATCTGTACTGAATGCGACCACCGCCCTCTTTGCGCGAATATCGAGTCAGTCGTAAGATGTAAAAGAAGTCATGTCATCGATTGGGATGAAACCGTCAAACCTTCTACGGTGAGGGCATTCTTGATGAAATCCTGTTCCATCATGACTAGCAAATAAAAGAAAATCCAATTAAAAACTACGAGCTGCTTGCAAAGGACTTCAAAGTTGTGCCGAGTCCTTTTCAATTACTTCAAAAAGGAGGTCAGATCGCATCTCGACTACCACCAAGGAGCTCCTCGATAAGAGAAGAAAACTGATAGTCGATTCTAATGTAACACATTTAGCTCGATTGATAAGAACTTCTAGCTACTGAAGAGTTTTGCAGAACGGCCTCCACCGATACAGCTAGAAGAGACTGTTGGAAGCAGCTCAAAAAAAGATTTAGTTTAAAGAAATGCTGTTGGAACTTGTGCGAATATAGCGTCTCTCTCGCAGCCGTGATGAATGACGATGGGAATGCTAGAACATCTGGCTATGACATAGAATTGGTCCCGAGAGAATTTCACACCAACCTTTCCCGTTCCATAATCCCCGTTCCGGACCCCAAAATCTCCACTTGAGAAAAGTCACCTAGAATTTTATCCACTGAAATCCGTGTTGCATTAGAAGGCATGAAGAATAGGACTTGATAACATCACCGCCAACATTCTGAGAACTGCATGCCATAATTTACGTGTATTACTCGCTACACATATGACATACTCCATTCAGAACGAAAAATTCTAGGCCAGTGGGGGACGTCGCTCAGAATAGAAAAAGGTTGACATATATGAAATGAGTGACCGAAGGAATCTCCGTCATAAACGTCCAATTTGCTTGTTGAGTGTGGTCCACAAGCTTTTTATGAAGATATACTCCTTCGTATTCCAAGAGCTTTGGATGAGGGGTCAGTCATTTGAGCAGGCAGGATTCCACAGAGGATTCTGTTGCATGAAAAAACATTCAAACCGTATCACGGGTCACTGAAGTCTGCCGTGATTATCACATTCCCTTAATCATGACATTTATCGACTATGAAAAATCGTTTGATAGCGTCGTCTGAACGAATGCAGTCTAATCAGCTCTCGTCGATCGAGAAGTGGATCCCGCCTTTTGAAGGAACCTTGTCAGACTGCTAATGAAAGTGCACCACGAGAACGCAGCTTTTTCGTCAATCTCTGACCATGCGCATTGGTAAAGGGGGTATAGCAGGGCGATACGATGTCACCGAAGCTGTTCACCGCCGCGCTGTAGTGGGTAATAAGTCGCTCGACTGGAGCTAGAAAGGCATTCGTTTCGATGAAAATTTCCTGCCACATGCTCGTTTAGCGGTCGACATCGTCATGTCTACGAAAAGCATCAATGAAGCAGAGACGATGTTAAGGGAAATTAAAAAAGCGGAAAAGAAGATTAGATTACGTATCAGTACGATGAAGACTCAGTTTATGAAGAATTTTATGGTGCAGTGGTGTTCAAGACGAAATGGATGGTTCTCTGACTGCACTCATCACCTCGTATGTGTTACCTTGGCCGTTCATTGAACATGGAAAACGACACGAAGGAGGAACTAGATAAAAAAAGGGAGCAGTATGGGCCGCATTTGGGGAAGAAGCCACCGACCAGTTAAAGGATCCAAGAATCCATTCCGGCCTTTTCGATTCAACGGTCCTTCCGGCGCTCTGCTGTGTGGCTGAGACGTGGGGTGAAACTTCGACCACGTTAGGACTGCTGCAAACTGACAGAATGCCTTGAACGATTTCCTCTGAGATTCATTTGGCGCACACAACATCTGGCCGGTTTGGGTAGCTCATATCTTCGGACTCTCTCCGATCCTCGTGACCTGCAGGTCTATTCATCTAAAGCGAAACACAGATGGAAAGATCATACACTGCGAGGAACAGACGACAGGTGGACAAGAAGATCTGTAGAGTGGATTCTACGGCAATGTACGCGTCCTCGAGAACGACCACCCACACGTTAGGCGGACATATTCGTTGAAAAGAATCGAGGAGCTGCGCTCACAGCTGCCAATATTTTTCAGATCACGATATGACATCGCACCAGCCATCATGCTCAAATCAGACTATCGTCATGGGCGACTGTCGCGCAACAAAGAGGCGATTGGTATATGAGCTGGGGTTAAAACAATTGTGAAAAGAGACCGTCCAAGTATCACAGTATACAAGCTCACGTACTTTTCGCGCCTTCAGCGAAGTTATAGTAAAATTGTGCAACAATAAAAGATTGTTTTATTTTGGATTTTCCAGCGCTAGGAAAAGGAGTATAGAGAAAATGCGCAATAATCAGAAATTTTATGCTTGCGATTAATCATTACTGTTCTTATAATAGAGCTTCGTGAGCTTTATAAAGATATCACGCCCAAAATATCTCTATTTTACAGCAATATCACCATTGACGTAAGATGAGGAGTCTGACAAGGCTATACAATTTCGCCAAAACCATTCACTGCCACCTTACCAAGCGTCATGCGAACATTAGAATGGGACGATATGGGAGTGAAAATTGACGGTCTACAATTGGACCATCTTCGCTTTGCTTATGATATCGTTCTCATAACACTAACCATCAGCCAAGCGGATCGAATGTTGACCGGTTTCAATAACGCCTGTGGAAAGATTGGCCTCTAACTAAATCTAATGAAAACGATGTTCGCGAGGAACAGATGGGTTTTGAGTGCCTCATTCACGCTCAACGGAACGATAATCTCCTATTGCCCCAGTCACATCTGTCTAGATCGTGAAATCAACATGATGAACGGCCTAGCTCCACAGTTGAGCAGGAGGAAACAAGAGGCTTAAGGAACGTTTGAGAGCATCGAAGATATAGTGGAGAGGACAAAGAACATCCAACTCCGTGCCCACATTTTCGACTCAACGATTATCCCTGCTGTAACGTATGCAGCAGAAACCTGGTCGCTACGCAAGCAGGATGAAAGGTTACTTGACGTTATCAAGCGCGTAGTCGGAAGGTCGATGCTAGGAGTATCCCGTATCTCGCAAATGAGAAAAAGGATCCGAAGTTTCGACCTACGTCAACGATCGAAAATCAGAGACGCGTTTCTGCACGCCAGGATATCGAATTTGAATTGAGCCGGACACGTGATGCACTTCAGCGACAACCGATGGACGAGAGCCGTTTCCGCCTGGATTCCTCGGGACATCAAGCGCTCTACAGGAAGACCATCGACTCGTTGGTCCGATTTCTTCACGAAAGCTATAGAAGGAAGATATGATGCTCACCGAATCCCTAGAGCGAGGAGGACCAACTGAGCTGTTTCTGGTACTCGCTCGAGTCACTCGACGATCAACGGGAAGACAGGTGATGGAGGTGATACAGGTGATTCTAGTAAAAAGTTGTTACCCAGCGAATGACTTCGTTTCTTCGTTTGTCGCCGTCCAACAGAAAAAGACCCTAACAATTTAATAATTACGTTGCTGTTTCAAAGATCTTTCCAAGGTTAGAAAGATAAGGTTCTTTTCTTAAAAGTGTACGCATTTATCCTCAGCGTATTGCTTGTTGAACTGTGAACTTAAGAATAGGTACCCGCATCCAGTTTTCCAGTCTCATAAAGGAAACAGGAAGAGACCTGTACGTCGGAGGCGACTCCTGCTTCCGCCTATGTGCTATGCAGCCACTTCAATAGAGAGTTTTAGCGAGCTTCTTTACTAACAGGAAATTTGTCTGACTGGTGATGCGGAAACGATGAGTTCATTCCTTGAATCAACCTGCGCCTTTGGAAAGCACATGGTCGCCTTTGATCCTCGATTATCTGCTCTGTCTTCTTACTTTTCTCAAGGCTTTATTGATTCCTTTTTGCAGTAGATTCTCATCTTTCGTCTTTTTGAACGTTGCAAAATACTGGTTGAGCTAGTCTCCTTGCAATCGCAGAGAGTGGCGCTCCTTAAGACGTTCGTTATCGACTGCAGGAGAGAGTTGGAGAGCGGGAGGGGGAGGGAGGGAGGAGGGGGTCGGCTCTACGAGCGCTGCAACAAGCATCACCACCGCTTGGTCACAGCTCTCCTCTCCCTATTTGCTCCTGAGAAACACCCCACGTGCTCTCGATCAATTAAAAAAAACTCCTCTACAATGGAACTTATGGTCCTAGATCTGCAAAGCTGTAAAGCAACACTTTGTATACCACGACTTAGAACGGAGCGGACAAAATGAGAGTTTGCTTAAGTTTGTTTTGGCAACCAGAGCCATCCATTATGGATCACATTTTCGATAGTTCTACCCTTCAAGCTGTGCGTGTAAGCCTTCCATTGGAATTACTTCATCAAAATAGATTAAAGACAGTGTTTAGTGATATGTACAAGTTCCATGTCCATACCCTTCTGCCCCTAATGGCCATCCTGTCGTACGTGGTCAAGAAATTGGAAGCAATGTTGCTCGGGAAAGGTTACCATTACTTCCCAAAAGTCTACATGTTACTGTGATGAACGACTATTGGTCGCCCACGTAAAAGATGAAATGCGGTTTCAACTTCCTTTTGATGTTTGATGTTTTGCACATCACCCAACATTATTGAATTCATAGTTATAAGATTGAACCGCAGCCCGAAAGCGATCGAATAGAAAATTCTTGTCGCTTCTATATATCAAATCAGAATATCACATATAAATGAACGATTTCCGAATAACTTTTGTTTAAATAAAAAATGATTCCTCTTACTTTCTAATGGTAAGAAATTTGGAGTGCTAATGAACAATCATTTATGTAAGCGATCACCACTCTGTGTGTCTGCGAGACTTGAGTCAGAGGAGGGGCAACAAACACATGCCATTTTTGAATTTTATCGAGTAACTGTATGGGCTATAAATATTCTACTTCATCGATTAGCTTACACAAGGTTGTTTTACATCTTCACTGTGGCTAACACTTGGATTCATGTGCTTTCATAAAAGTCACAAATATTTGCGTCGTGTATCCACAAAAATTGTTGATCGTGCGATGTTGCTCTCAGATCCGTTACACTAAGATAAATCGAGATGGGAGAAGCACCGCAGATATAAAGTACTGCTTCAACGCTGTCCATATTTAACTCCAGCCACGCTGAAGAGATATAACACTTGTTGTAACAATGCGCTTAAGATGATGACGTAAAACAATCGTTTCACACGCTCTGCATTAGAACAAACGTATTGAGATTCACCGACTTGGCACAGTATTAAATTCAAGAGGAGAAAGATTGCTGTAGTAAAACTGTCAATCCCTCAGCAATTCGACTAAAACAACATATGACTGCTAAAAGAGAGAAGTCCTGCTTCACGTAGCTGTTAGAACATAGACTCGATTATTCAGCTCCGTTCGGCGTCCATAAAAAATTCATAACAGAGCCAGTGACTCTACAACACTGGCAGTGTTTTCGATTTGCCATCCGCGAAACAACTAGACAGAATCAATACATGTCAAATTAGACATTCCTGTTAAGAAAACTGTGTGTGAGATAAAGCTTCTATTTCTTTCGAGTCCAAATGCGGTTACTAACAGAAAAATCGAAGGGCTTTCCATTGCAGCTCCATATCTGCAGAACCGAAAGTGAAGGGTTTCTACGGTAAGACGCTGGCCAACGTTCTCTGAATACTCATTCTGCTTATAAAAAGTTCTTCCACTATTGTTGGAGTAATGATGAACGCAAATTCATATTATTAGAATTTGTCTTCATGACAGAAGCAGCTGAAATCACAAACTAACTCCAGTCGATTCCCTCCACTGTAGATTCATACGAAAGCGTCGGTATCACAGGCAAAGTGTGTATTCTCGGAAATCTTACACATGAAAGCTATGCTCTAAGCGCTAGCATTACTGAACAAAGCTGCTTTCTGCGCGAATATAACAATAGTCAAAATGGTGTTATTACGATTGCATGCTTTTTTAAGTGCAGGGATTCCTACTACCTGACGAACAGGGATCGCTATTATCTGAGACTTTGTTTGCTCTCAAGTTACTTGAAAAACCTGAGATACAAATGAAGTGAATTAACAACTACTTTGGAATGAGAACATTCCGGTTTTCGCACATGACTTTTCTCAAACATTTGTAGAAATGAGAAGCACCACTGAAGAATGCTACGATTCATAAACCAAATGAGACTTCATTATCCAAAATTTTCAATATAAACTTTCATTTTACTTGCATGTAGAGAAACTGCGAGATTATTGACGCGTCCATAACACACCCACCTGATATGAGACCTGGAGCGTTGAATAAGGTGAGTAAGGATTTTTCGCCTCAATTTTACGTCATTGATTTTCATTTAAATGTTCAAATTACTTCCTCATCTTAATACATTATCAGTTTCACCAAGTTCTAGCATTGTTGTGCTTCACAAAGACCTGATAACCTAACGCAGCTGTTTCTAGCAAAACCATTCGCGACACCGGCTCCCTTTTTCTTCCTCGGATTTTTGCGTCCATAGTGCCACTTCAATTCCTGTCCGTTTTGCAACCGTCACTAAAATTATATCAACTTTACGTTTTAACTGTCAGTCGGCCTTTAAACCAGTGAACGAGACTTTGCAAGAGGCTAATTGTGAAAGCCGAATCAGACATCAGTGCTAAATCACTGAGAGTTGCTTCTTGTAAAAAATCTGTTGTCGAAACGTTTCATACTGATGTTGTGCACCGCTTTTGTCAGTCGATATCTGTTTTTTATTACATATACACATAAATGTGTAGCTGTGACATCGGCGTTTCATCGTAAACGAATATTTTGTCTTGGGAACATTAAAATATCATGTTTCAGGATAGGAAATAAGAGGACGGGTACTAAATCTGTGCCACGTCACTTGAGGAATTGGTCATCGCTTGAATTTCTTCCACATCATCCAAAAAAGAATCGTTTTCCGTACATATTGCCTAGAACATTTGTCATACATTTTGCCTCTTTTTGTACCTTCAATATTATGTCAAGTTTCAGGAGTCAAAAATGAGTAGTTCTAGAAACACGAAGAGACCTCAGAACAATTTCCATATATTTTGCTGCTGTCCATAATTTCGGCGGTGTTTGGATGTGGAGTGATGCCTGCAGGTCAAAGTAATGCAACGAAGATTATTGTTGCACGAAAGATTTTTTTCCAGCCTTAGATATAAGTTTATGAACCCTAATCAGACTGATATAACAGACAATTCATTAGTATTCTGAGACTGTGGCAGTCCTTGCTTTGATGCAAGACTTTAAGATTCTACAGAAAACATAGGATAGGCTTAAAATTAATTCGGTATACGAATCTGAAATTTCATTATTCACCTCAAAAATTCACAAAATTTCATTGCAGCAAGTACCAGAACTTTCACCGTCACCGGCTTCACAACTTTGCCTGCTTCGATGGTCTACACTGATATGCCCGCTGTGTCTTCTCAAGTTACAGGAATTGCAACTAGCAAAGGGGGGAGCTCAAGCATTTGTATCTCATCTTGTAAAGCAAACGGTGCGCCCATATAATTCATATCTTCTCCTCTTCATCACGAGTCCTCTTAAAGGCGTAAGGTACCTCCATCGCTTCATAGCGACAAATGACTTGATTGCAATCGTTCTCAAATAAGCTCTTCAAATTAGTATTGAACTTTGCTTTTTAGGTTTTTGATGTCCTCGAAGGACAAGGTCGTAGTGCCCTCTTACCTGATTTCGTAATCTCAAGCATTTCAAATCAACTTGAAGTTAGGACTACTTACGAACCACTGCTGTGTCAGAGAGTTGTTTTTGATATAACGAAGGATATTGGTGAGCCATTAATACTAAAGATTTATCAAAGGATTCCAGTCAAAATCCTAACAAACATCAAAGATGAAAGGTAATGTCAAAATGATGAGTATTTTCAAAAAAGTACTATAAAATAGCCTAACTAGCTATGATAGTGACACTAGACTTCGGTCGATCGAGATCAGTGACATTCTTAAAGAGACTGGAAACTTCTTCATATATCTTACTGAAAATGACATGGTAGCGACGTGTCAGATGGTGATTTCAAAGAATTTGTGTACAGAAGCAAACAGCTTTTGAAACTGTTTTTAGCTTTTTAAGTTTATAATGCCATTGAACAAAGTGCTTTTTAGACCCACAGCCGATGGTGGGTTATCAGTACTGCATTATTACCAGTAATACGGTGACGGGAATTTGTACTGCATTGGTGGCTGCTGCTGCAAAAAAGTGTGCAACGATGGGTGACGCAACAATAACGCCTATTCCAACCAATCACATGTCAATTTCAGGCACTCTTTCGGTTAGAATTGCAGCATATCCAAAAATTCCGCCTTGTAAAGGAAAAAGTCCTTTGCAGACCACAAACCTCGTCATGGCGACATGGTCGAGAATGATGTGGCAAAGTGTAGTGGATCGAGCAGTTCGTATATTGGCATCGGGGCCATTTGGATCATACTTCTTCTCGGCACGGGCCACAGTCGGTGGAAACTGAAATTAAATTGTGGTATGTTCGTGACAAGCAACCTCATTTAACCGATATTCTGCAGCATTATAGAAGCAAATAACTTTTTCGTCAGGCAGGGCACAAACCCGCATCCCACTCTATACGGGAAAGCGTGCTATAACACGTCGCACTACTGGCGCCCGTTTGCCATCACTCTTTGTTAGAAATCAGATAAAACATGTTTCATTCGTGCGGCATTTATTACGAAATTACATGACCACCATACGGACAACTCCTATAGGTGAAGTGATTAGTGTGCACTGGCCTTCTTAGGAAAGAGTCTGAGCAAGTACCTAGAAAGTAACAAATACAACCCCTTGCTTGAAATTTGAAAAACCTACCCACCATTGCTTTCCTTCTACTCGTCACATTGAAACTAATAGAGGAAAGCCCTTAAGGACGGAATTAATATTATCAGAATAACAACGACATCGAACAAAATACAATACATAACAATACAACGAAGCGAGAACTATAACTACGAATTATCAATCTTACATATATAAATAGCAATGAAAAATTAATTCCAATGAATAGACTCATGCAATCTGATAAATGTAACAATTAGCAATAGGTGGGCCACCGCGATTCATTTGTAAAGGCCACAGAAGCATACCTGAAACGAAGACAAAAATGGAAGGCGAACGCATGGCGCATTCCCAAAAGATTGGTCAACGCTGAGAGCTTTTGTAACCTTATGAAATTATTCAAATAGATAATTTATAACAAAAAAACAGCACCCGTCTTTTTCACTGGTGGCGATTTTTGTGACATCAAAAGAAATAAGAGAAAACAGTCAAGAATGTGTTACTATCAAAGTAATAGGACTAGATTTTACTATACATAATGTGCAGCAAAAAATTCTGTTTTGTTTGCACATTGTGAGATGCGACAAATTGACGGGGTCCCATAAACATCCACGCAGTGAGAAACATCGAACAATCGAAAAGGTGTATAAGGAAGCTGTAGCTCAGTGCCTCGTCAGTCGCACTTTATAACGTCAAATTCACTCATCACCTTGATACATTGGCAATCTTAAGTGTAGTTAACCTATGCCTCACGAGAGGATCCGATGCTTCAATACGATCACTTCTTCCAAGACGAGTTTTGACGCGGTTTCTTTTTTGCTTTCTTTTACTGGTAAATCTTTGACGGCATCCCAATCCCAACTCGTTTTGCGAAATTAATGAAAATTTGCTGGATTGTTTTATTTATCAGCTATCCATTCATCGATAGAGGACATTTCATTGACCCACTAAATGTGAGGGACTAATGAGAACAGCGAAGCTGAACAAACGAAATTTATCCTTTTATAAATGCTGGATTTGTCTTGCACTGAAGGCTGTACTTCTGTCCGCCAACCAATAACCCTCATTCACAAACTTCTCGTTAAAGTACTCCTGTAATAACAGCGTTGTCTCGATCCTAAATTTTCAGAATATTCAGTTTTATTCCGCAGAATATCAAATGAGATGATGAGAATGACATTCAGGCCCTGCCACTCGAGAAAAAGGCGCATTCGCTAACATTTCTTTCGAAATAGACCTTTCATGTACCTCGTCTTATAAAAAATCGACATTCATTCCCTTTCTCAGTCAATTTATTTATGGTTGGAAACAACAAAATCTTCCATTAACTTGTTTCAAAGGATTTCGCCCTGAGTTAAATGGGTTGGAGAGTACTCTTGAAAGAGTCAAGGAGCTTTTGAGGCAACGTCACCTTCGCATAGGTGTCGAGCTGCTGTCTTGTGAATGATTTATTGTAAGAAGTAAACAAATTTTCCTTAACTGTAGTTGCCATAATTATTTAGGTTTTTGAAACCAATATTCTATACCTTCAGACTTCCAAACAAGCTCTCTATGATTTCTTTCTTGGCCACAATCTCCACATGCTTGGATGTGGAGTGATACATGCAGGTCAAGGTAATATAGCTAAGATTACTGTGGGTGTGTACGCATACCCAATCTTGATTAGATGTATATAAACTCTAGAAGAAATAATTTGTTTCATTTCTCATCATTAGTCAAGACCTGCGGTCTGTTCATTTCGGTGAACGATCTAGAGAGCAAGAGAAACTTGAATCACAGAGATGAATGTCAAGAAGGAAGAAAATATGTTAAGAACTAAGGTCCAATTTCTTACTGTTCAAAACAGAAAACTCGAATCTCATTACAGCGAATACTCCGCCCTTCACCGTCACTGGCTTCATAACTTTGCCTGTTCCGATTGTCCACTCTTCTGCAGCCAACATCCAAGTCACTTTCCGTGGTGTTTCAAATAGCGAGGCAGGAGCTAGGGATTTTGTAGAGCGCCTTGTAATCCAAACGATGAGTTTGCAACTCTTACATCTCAAAAGTTTCTTCCGTGAACTTATCTCACTATACTTCAGCCTCTTGTTGTTTCCAATTATCGCATAGCTCAACTTAATTTGATTGAGAGCAGGTTCAAAAAACGCTTTCAACTGTGATAAACTATTCTTCAGGTCTGCGATGTTTTTGAACGTCAAGGTCGTAACGCACTCCTAGCAAATGCTGTGATATCAGCTATTTTAGATCAAGTCAACCTTACGTCCGGTTGCAAAGCAATGAACTGCCAGATGTGTGTTAGGCCACAAGATAAGCGTGGGCCTTCAGTATTGAATAAACACTTCACATAGTGCATAACAGATATTGAAGAAACCAGAAAGGTGTTTTGCTATTTTCTAATTACAAATGATTAACAGCATGCAGGAAAATACTGAAAAAAACGTTCTAAAATATGAGGTAAAGCATCACGTTGGCACTGAGATCAGAAGTTTTTTGGCGAAAAAGTTTTCCACTAAAACACTAAGGAATGCTTCAGGGAAGGAAAGAAGTTCAGTAACCAGAAGTGTTTTTAGCATTGTTTAATTTCTTGATGTGATTGAAGAACGTAAGATTTATGGCTTCTAGCAGCGATGTTGAATACGCCGAGTTGCGTCGTCGTTGATAACACGGTAACGGGAATGTGCATTGCAACGAATAATGCAAGTCAAAAAACGTCCACAAAAGCAGAAATGGGGGCGGTGAAATAACTGCAGTTCTCAGCTAACACTTGACAATTTCCGGAAGTCTCCCGGTTTTAACGCTTTCTTTTTACTCATACATGTTCTTTTAAGGTTGACCACATAATCATGGCGAATTGGTCCAAAACAATGTGGAACATTGTGACGAATGTAGCACCTAGTAACAATACTGTGTTGCACACCTGCCCCTGAATCATCATGGGGCAGGACAGTGGGTGGCTGCGCATTGGTGGTGCAATCACCAACTACAATATTAACATTCAAAAGAGCTCTTTGTGCATCGTCAGCTCCCTCATCGTCATCTTCAGAGCCTTGTGGATTGTGCACGTTTTTTTCCCATGCCTGCATCTGATTCGTTACCAGTGTCCTCTCACCTCTTACAGCCAAGCCTTGTAGCATATCGCAACAATTCAAAAGCTCGACTCTCTATAAACTTCGGCATAATTAATTGTTATATGAAAATCGAGAAAACTTATCTTGATTAGCTGACGCGAGGTTGGTAAATTAGTCGTAGAAATTCGGCTGACCTTTCGGCTACCCGCCTTCTTCAGAGCCTGGGCGTATGTAGTACTAGTCTATTTGAATGATTCGGATGGGCTTAATTATATGCTGCCTAGGTCAGGTTAAAGAATCGAAAAAGAAAGGGCGCGAGATCTCGTGTGATGGTGACGCACTCGTCCTTCCGATTCGTTTCGGGTTTTGGGCGTTTATCCAAAATGCCTCAAGAGTTTTGCGCGTGGATGTTTTTGATTTCTGCGCTAGGATTGTGATGGTTACATCAAGATTATTGTTGCTGTGTTTTTGTGCCCTATGTAAACCTAAAGGTTTAGTTTTGTCTGCTTTAGATTTGCTATCTAGATGTTCTTTTATGCGGATGAAAAGTGGTCTACCCGTTTTGCCATTTTTCCCCGCATGTTCTGCATGTTAGTAAATAAATTGTGCCCGATCTCATACAATCCCCCTCTTTTTCGTTAGGGAAGATCAGACAGTTTTTTGGTGTTGCACAATCGATCATAAAGTCTATTGCGGATCAGGTGATGGCGTAGGGTGGGAGGTGGGATCTCGATAACTACCACGGGATTCTCAAGACTGCATCTTTTAGGCACCTTTTAACCGCGTTACTAATTTCGCTCGATATAAATGGCAGTTTGAAGGGAACTCTATTCAGGTGCGAATTATTGTTCTTTCGGGACCTAATTCCACTTTATGAATATTCCCGAGTGGCAAATGCTTTGTAGCCGTTAGAAATGGCAATTTTTTGTGCCAAGTTTAACGATTCGTTCCTTTCCTCTTCTCCTGTGCACACATTTTTAGCCGTTCGAAACATGTTCTTAATTAGCAATTTTTTCATATGTGAAGGATGAGAGGAAAGGTGATTGACCAAAATGTTCTCATTACTTGGTTTTCGATACCATTTTGTACTATAACCACTATCCACAAGCTTTACTTGGATGTTTAAGAATGGAAACCGTTTGGACTCTCTCGCGTAAATTTATATGCTCTGACAGTCCGTTCAAGACTTCAAAACACTTGTCCATTTCCTCCTGTGTAGAACAGGCAATGAAGCAATCGTCCTATACACTGGCAGTAGAGCAATGGGCGGTGAACGAGAACTGGAGCTTCCACCTTATACATAAAAGCGATGGCAAGACTAGGTGCTAAACGTTGACTCATGGCTAACCCCCGAGTTGTGTGAGTGAATTAGTTTCCCGACCACCGAAAGACTGAACAACTAAGACATTGTTTTGGTAGGGTCATCAGTTTTGTGAAGCCATGCATATTTACTTTTTTGTTCATTTTCAGTCAGAAGTTCGAAAATGGCTTGCACTGCAGAGTCATTTGATACGTTTGTATAGAGTGAGGTAACTTCAAATGACTCCAATACGTGCGAGTTGTTTGGTTTCGGGCAACGTAGGTGATCTAGGAATATTCGAGTGTTGGGTAGATGGGTTGGTATGAATTCAAGCACCTTAGTAAAAATATGGTTTAGAAACCACGTTATTTTATCCGTTGGTCCTCCTATACAACTGATGATAGGTCTAACCTTGTATGTTGATGGATCGGTTGACAGTAGATCTTCAATAGATTTAAGTTTATGTGTTTTTGAGAAGGTATAGGACCCGACAAATTGGATTATCATTCTTGAGCCGAGAGATAACTGAAGTTTCCAAACCCGCTGCCCTTGCCGTGTTGACCCATTCTTTGTTTAAATTTTTATATTAGAGTTCATATTCCTTCACAGAGGATGGGGACAGAGGGAGACATCCTAAAGATGTTTCTCCGTTATTTCGACATCCATCTGATTTGGAATTACTACAAATTAACCACCTTTATCATTTACGGATAGACGGATAGATTTTGATCCTACGAGCTCCCTAATTTGGGACAAACCTTGTTTTTGTTTGTTTGTCAGATTGGAGCACAATTTTTTATACAAAGTGGTTGAATATTTGCAGAACTTCGTTTAAAAACGCGAAAAATAAGGTCGAGTTCGCTATTTGGTTTTTCTTCCTTGTGAAATGTTTGCGGAAGGGAATGGGTGGTAGCGCCCCTGTTTGTTTTTCGTTACCTAACCCTTCTACTAGCCTTGTAGCGCAGTTGATCTTGAAGTTCTTGTAGAATGCATACGACCCTGCGCAGGGTTAATTTAGAAATGGGTTTGACTAGGTGCAAAACTTGGACTCAATTCCATGTATGAACGCGCATCATCCGGAAGCGTTACGCCACCTAACACAGTGACTCTTGATACCTCTAAGTGTCGTGATTTTTCGATTTTCGATGTTGACGCGGAAATTGACGCTTTTAGGTCTTTATTTTGATTGATGGCAGTCAAACTTCCTTTCTAGATTATTTTTGATATTGCGCCTGATATTATTACAAATAGCTATTGTTTCGTTTACTATTCTTCCCCAAAGGCGTTTCGCCATATATCGAGCACATTGATGTTCTTTTTGACACACATTTGTTTATGTAGAGAACATTTCGTTGTGGACCCTTGTAGCATAGTTTGACAATTCTTCATCTTCAAAGCTTCCCAGTCTTCTTCTCCTAAGGCTTTCCCGTCTTTTTCTCTCGACATGATAGCGCTGAAAGGTAAGCTCTCAAACATTCGCAAACAACATAACAAGTTGTAGTTGTAATGGAGTAATAAACTCACATCTATGGCAAGATAAAGAAGAGATGCGAACACCCGTAAGCAGCTAAACTGCCAGAACGATAACGATGCTGCAGTTAGTTAGCGAAGGTGCTACATAGCGATCAATGAAATTGTATATAGCTACCTTCGCGCACAAGCGCTATGGCTTTGATCTGTGTGATTCAATTGCTTGAACTACACATCTGGAAAAAGTTCATAACACGCCTTCGGAGGCAATGTGTAAGATTCCAATTTTCACTAGTGTAGAAGACCTTTTATTCAAATTTTTTTAGGCATAACTTTTCTCACAATATTAACAACTAGCAGCTTTGCAATATCCTCCATAAAAGATGACATCAACAAATAGCAGCTTTACAAAATTCTTCCTGCGTACGGATCTAATTTCTCACAGCAACTTAGAAAATAAACATAATTATACACGGTACAGTTACATCGCCCACAATAGACAATGGCTAGTAGAGCTTGCAGTTAATGTGAAATCATCATATTTTGTGAACTTGATACAGCAGCTAATCCAACGCACTTTCGAAATATCATGCTTCGATGGTTAGGAATGAACGCCGAAAAGAAATGCGATCCAAGTGCACCCAGTGCCAACCTTCGCACAGTCGGTTAAAAACACTGCCACAACGCTTTCCGGCCAATTCGTCATAATTGTGTTCGTGGACTACGCAGAGTTTTTAACGAAATTCTACACAAAGAAAGATATTCAGACCGAGATAGTCCCGGAAATTCACGTGTGACTCGCGGGATCACCAGTTATTTTCACCACATGTGTCGTCTCGTACATTTGTGCTCGTGCCATCAGCACCTTCACTGCAAATTCCGTTACCGCGTTGTCATCGACCATTACATTAGCGGCGTGGAGGTTGATCCATATCGACTACAAGAAACTATTAGTCCCGGATAGACAGGTCCTTGCTATAATATCAGAAATCGCAAAAAGCTGAGCAGTTTTAAGCCTTGATTTTCTTCCTCAAACCCTCTAATCATCACTTTTGAACATTGAATACTATATAGTTCTCAATGTAAGACGAAAACAACTTTGTTAAAAAATTGTCGAGTCTAAACCCTTTAATAGTTATTCTTATATCTTAGGATATTTCGTGGTAGTTTTCTAGAAATCGGTTGTCTTTTGACAGAAACAAATGAATTCTGGCAATAAATTTTGAGCCTTTTCTGACGTCTGTTACGGCTTTTGCCGTAAGAGACGTTATGAAAGGCTTAGAATAAACTGTCAGCACGTATTGTTTTTAAGCGAAAGGATGTACTATTCATAAGCGGGATCACAATATAGTCGATTGAAATTGTTAGAAGCAAATAAGTTTTGAATTGCTTAATGACTGTCATAATTCTACCTGGAAGCTCATAAATAGAAAATAATCATTATAAACTCACCCATTCTTTTAGAGTGATTGCAACATCCTCGCAATCCAATGGTTCGTAAGTGATGTTCACACTAAATTGACCCAAAATGGCCGAAATTACAACATCAGGTAGGTATGCACTACGGTCTTGCCCCTCGAGTACACCAAAAACTGAGGACCAAATTTTTCTTCACAATATTTCAAAAGTTTATTTGGAATTGTTTCCAGTAAACTATGTAAGGCTATGCATGTGATGTTAGCAATGTGAGGCTGACGAACTGAGAAAATTAATGCCCGTCTCCTAGGTCTTCCTAAAATTTGCGAGAAAACGGAAAATGCGAAATCCAGAAGCTCCCACTTACTGTTTGCATCACAGGACGTTGACTAAATGCTCTAGCCCCCGCCTGGCTAGTTGCAATACCAGGGAGACGTGTCAAGACTTCGGCTTTAGTGGAGTAAACCATGGAAACAGGCAAAGTGAAGTCACTGACGGTGAAGGGCCTTACACTCGCTAGAACAAGATTTCAGTGTATTTTTTCAGTGCATAAGCGAACGTCAAATCGTTATGTTTGCAGCATTCTAAGCCCATGATAAGGTGTCAGATATATTTTTGATTAGAATTCATGGGCCACCATCTCAAATGAGAAATTCATAACCATAGTCGTTTTCTGATCACTACCTTGACCTGTAGGCAACACTCCACATCCCAACACTGTCGAGATCGAGGTTATCAGCGAAATCATGGAGAGGTTGGTCAAAAGTCTTGCCATGCTCTTCAGCTTCTGAAATTTTGAAGTACTGTTTTTTGACTAACAGCAAGTTTTTTATTTCCCGCATTAGATCGTTCAAAGGCAACGACGGCTTTAGCAGCCAGTACTTATATGCAAATGATATCGGCGCGCCAGCATTTTGACTTTTCAAGAGCTCTAGGGATTCCCTACCTGTTTATTCCAAAACAGAATTCTGTGGAACAAATATTGCGACGATTTTGCTATTACATACAAACGAAAGTCCGTAGTGAGGTGATGTGTATGACAAATCATGAACGAAAGCAAGGTAAGCTTTAAAAAAAAAACTCTAGGAAGAAGTTTCAATGAATACACCGATTCCCAGTTATTACAGAGTAAACTCGAATTCCCCATAAATAAAACATCTATAGTAAAAGAATCATCGACATTACAAGTGCATTTTCATGAGGAAGTTTGTAAAAGAAGATATCGACTGATGAAAAAGAGGCACAGCTTTCGATGCAGAAGCAATGACTTCCTAGAGACTAGGAATGGAGTTTGTTCAGTTTTGATGTCTCATGGGCCTCTCCCCTATTGAAACCGCTTCAAATCCCTCCGTTGACGGATATACCATCTAATTGCTAAGGCAAGAGCTTCCACAGGATTTGAGCGGAAGATTCAGAAAGACTACGGATGATATGATACCAAAAATGCACTGTTATGAGGAGTGAAAGGGAAACTATCTCTGGAATGGTCACAGAAAAAACAACTGAGTCGGGTTACCTTGTCTTGTTGTTAGATGCGGAAAATGCTACATTTCAGATCACGACTGACATGACACTGAGTGTAGCTTCTTTAGTCACCTTTTTTGCGTCTCAAGTATACCATCAAGGTGGTTGTTATGGAAAAGCTATCACTCCGTTGCACTTTCTCTACGATATGTGGAAAAAATTTCTTTTGAATTGTTATGTTGAAATCTCATGTGAATCGTGAAAATTTGAAAACAACTAACATTTCATCTCGCTCTTCCATTTGTTAAAAATTAGCTCATTTCTCTGAACTTAAAAAAATCGTGTGAGAAACCTCGAGATGTTGTTTATCCATAATATGTGGTTGGTGCGATTCATTTCAAATCTTTGGCTTAAGGTAATCTGGAAGTGAATCAAGTGATGGACATCGATGTCGACATCATCAGATAGTAAGATCTTTCTGAATAAGAAGTAGAACAATATGGTGACTCCACATTAGTCGATTTATAGTCGCAAAAAAGCATCGTTGTTTATTGACCATATTATTGGACTAAGGTCTTTATGCATTTGGAGGATTTTCAAAGCGACAGTTCTACAAATACCATTGTTTTTTTATGGAAGCAATACGGAGTAGAACATCGTCTGGGGTCATTTTGTAATTCAGCAGCTCAAATGACTGAGATTTTGGAAGTTGAGATCAGTGATTGTTAGTGATTACTCTAACAGTATGACGATTAGATGGCAGAAGAACTCATCTGTCACTTGGCAAAATTACTAACCAGAAGGCGACGGCTTGAACGTATTACTCGGAAAAAAAGCTTTTACGTCTTCATGGGTGTGACTTGACAGGTGCAGTAGAAGGAACGAAAAGTTTTATCTTAATTTCAGTATCTCACCGAAATTAAGCATCGGCGGAATCGTAGAATCATAAGCTCTGTTATTTTTTTCATACCGTCAAATAGAGCTGAATAAGAAATTTCGTGTTTTTTATGGTTACATCTGGTAACAGATCCGTATCTCCTTCACTGAATCGATGATGAGCAAGGAGCAGTCTCATTACAGCCATCTCCTGTTCTAAATACAACCACCGGCGACCGATTTTGGACTAATATTTTTATGGAAATATTCCATCGAGGATAGCGCGGTCAGAATTGTCTCAAATGTCATTTCATTTGGATTGCTATATAGTAGACGCCAGGTCACTTCAGCTTGAATGAATATTTATCTTGAAAGTAAGTAGGAAGCAGCATCGCAAACACCACTTCATTTGTAAGCTGCTCAGCAGTATACTGTTGGTCTCAGTGTGGAGCGTTTTAAAAACAACGTAGCAAGGACCAATTATCATGAATGCTTGACGCAGATCATTGTGGCTCTGATAAAGTGATACGTAAACAATGCTAGTCTTACACATTTATTACAGTCTTGAGTAAACATCCAATAAAAGAAGTATGTAGACGATTTTGAAACTCAACAGAGCTGGAAATAAGCGTTGTTTGTCATTCCAAAACAGTACAGCGTCCAATATCGGTAAACTTTGACTTCAATTCTGGACCTCAAAACTTTTAAACTCTGAAAACTTTGAACTTAAATTTAAACAGACCTTTACCCATCGAGAATCCTTTTCCAAGGTCTAAGCCTTATTATATCAGGAGACAACTTACCGCACCTTGTCCGTTGTTCCTCCATTCCTACATTCCCATTCTAAAGATTTTTTTCCAGTTTATAGGGCGGCCATGTGTCAAATATCTTCTGTTCCAATTTTAATTTTGGTTTGACGATTGGTGTATTTCGAGCTGATATGTTTTTTGATCTATGCTTCTAAACTCGTTCGATAGATTGAAGAATGCCAACTTTGAAACTAAGCTTGGTTTGTGAAATGGGCTCCATAGTGCGATTTACCGATGAAAAAAGATCACGTTTTTGCCTTTGCAGGGTGTTTTTTCCACTTTGCAGCGGATTGTTAGTACTATGTAGTGAAATTTAGTTCTAAGCAGACTTTGTTGTTATGAAAAAACAGACTGCTATTGGAGGAGACTTAGGTAAATTTTTCTTCAGTGAAAAAACCACCTATTGTCCGAAAAATCGTTACTTCAGAATGCGACAGCCACAAAGTTGAAAAACAATGCATTTCCAACATTTTCTTCTCTTTTCTTTTGATTATTCCTAAAACACATTTGTTATCCAAAAGACTTTTAGAAAAATTTATATTGAAGGAGTCTTCTAGTATATGGCCGAAGAATGCCTGGATGGAGTTTGGGCTCGTCCATTTGAGTACTTTGGATAAGATGCAGTGATGAATAAAGTTCATATTGGAATGAACGGATATTATAGAGAGACATTACTCATAATAGATTAGAAACAAAACCCCTTTCACGAGTCTTTGGAAGTCAGAACTCGTGAAGGTGCACCAATAATAAAAGTTGTTTAGAACTATCGATCTCTTCGCATTTCTATGTGCGTATCAAATTTTCACGGATAGTTCTTTAGATGATCAAATTTAAATCCTCCTTATTTAACCACCTCTAGCGGTGATATGTCTCAAATATACCCATTGATGGAGAGTGATGTGCAAACTTTCGCGTCGGACTTTGTGGTTCGAGTCCCGCCTGACGAGAAAATTTTGCTCATCACTCTACATTAATGGGTATATTCAAAACATCATACCACCACTAGAAGAGGTTAAATGAAAAGGAATTATATTGATCACCTAATAAACCATAATTGTCAGCGTGACAAGTTCAATGTCGATAAACGACTATCTGAGCGGCAGCTGACGGCTGGTCGCTAACGGATAGATGAGTTGTAACGTACAAAGGGTGTGAGCAAAATGGGCGTCAGTAGTGCAACGGGTTAGAGCACGCGCTCCCGGATAAATTGAGATGTGGGCTCGAATCCCGCTTGACGCAAAAGTTCTTACACATCACTCTACATTAAGGGTTCAAACTCCATTGTACATTGTTCATTCAATAGTTCATTGTTCTGTAGTTGTTTGGACATATCTCAGCAAAAATAGCCTTAATAAAGTTTTATCTCAACTCGAAAGACCGACTTTCTCTGAAACCTCGGCATGTTAATAATATAAAACTTTGAAAATGAGAAGAAGTAGAAACTAACTTATAAAGCTTACGAGGTTGGTATCTTTTCCCAGTCGATTGTTCTTCTTTCCGGTCGATGGATTTTCGCGATTGCTTGTGGCTGACGTTTCGGCAAATACGTGTTCTTCAGAGTCTGGACGTATTATTCGATGTAGCTTTACTTATATGACTATACACAGTGAGAGGAAAAAAAGGGAAAATAAATTGAAAATTCAGGGTGTTGATAAGCGAAAACTTGATTCAGGGAAAACCACTCACCTTACATTCTAATCCAGGGACTACCTAAGTTGTTAGCGTAGCGCCAGGGTGACGTATGAACCCACCCCATGTCACTAGGTCAAATTATGTATAGGTGTCAGCTGAGAACCATGCTAGAAAATCAATCTGAGATAAGGGGCCATGTGGTTCGGAAATGTTAAGAAAATAATTCGTTTGTAAGCTTCGGTAACAATTACGCAGTAGTCGCATGTGGATGTCAAGTTTTTTTGACTCGTATTCTCTGGTAAGCCGCACATTGCATGCATATTCCTATTTCTGGTGAAATTAGAATAATTTTAACGAGGACAAGTAACTTTTTTGTCGAATTGGGACGATCTTTTGGTCTCACTTTGGCACCTTATCTTAGACTGATTTTTCTAGCATGGTTCTCAGCTGACACCTATACATAATTTGACCTAGTGACATGGGGCGGGTTCATACGTCACCCTGGCGCTACGCTAACAAATTAGGTAGTCCCTGGATTAGATGGTAAGGTGAGTGGTTCTCCCTGATTTATTATCGCTTACAATACGCTAGATTTTCAAATTATTTCATTTTCTTCCCACAGTATATAGTCATATAAATAAAGCTACAACGAATCACGTTCAGGCTCTAAAGAAGGCGTTTTGCCGAAACGTCAGCCACAAGCAATCGCAAAACCCATCGACCGGAAAGAAGAGCAGTCGATTGGGAAAAGATACCAACATCATGAAGCTTTCAATAAGATTAGTTTTTTAAGCTTTTCTTCTCATTTTCAAAGTTTTTCTCTATCAAGTTCCACGAAGCATTCAACCCCTTTAAGCAGTGATAAAACTTGAAAATATCATCACGGAACTACCACACTGTCACTGTAACGCAGCAGTGCTGGAGGCGCGATGCAGCCGCCTGCCGCGTGGGGAATCAAAGTGGGACTCAAGGGATTAAACAAGGTTCTCGTAGATCTTTTGTAATGGCTATCATTTTAACTATTTCATTTCTATCACTGCAACGATGATTTGGATTGAGTCCTCCACAGTAAGTGTTCTTCTTGCGATGTTCACTATCAAACCCGTCACGCTGACATGATTCAAGTTCGTTGAAGCTCCGCACGAACGATGTACTGCCCAGCGTTGTCCCTTACGTTGTGGCCTCCAAAAAACGCTGAACTGAACTGACACCTACTACACAATAGTCAACATAGATTTGAGGCTGTGAAACAATCGTGTTGATATGATCTCTAATTCAACAATGTCGTATTATTATTGATTGAAGTTTACCAACTTCGGAAAGGATTGTATTCATGGTGTAAGAATAACACTTACAGTTCAGCTAAAGCAACACGAATACGCCACATCGTTGAATTCCTACAACACGGAACTATTTGATTATCTCTGGTCGGCGTTCACAGAAAACTCATAAAGGAGCGATGATTTTACAGCATTGAATGTGATTCTATTTATCATTCGTGAAGGACACAAAATAAAGCTTTTAGATTCCGTGTTGTATGATACTCGCTTATGTAGTAAAGTTGGAATAAAGAACAGTAGTTTTTTTTGTCGACAGGTGATTCGACTGAAATGAGCTCACCCTTATAATCGAAAGTATACATAATATTTGGCGAACACGAAAACATAATTATTTAGCACTTAGTTTCTTCGCACGGCTTCAGAAACCTAATTTATGAAATGAGCCTAAGCGACGATTTGTTGCAAGTAAATAGCATTTTAATTTTTTTAGATAATCCTTTTTGAAACATTAGGAAGATTTAGAAAGGATCAATGAGGAATTCGTAACCATTATGGGATTCTGCTATACAAAATTGCTGTAAGAAATACTATTTTTGTTTGCACATCGCAGAGACTGCGAAAATTGACGGCGTCAATAGATATCTACTTTGATGAGAATTTTGGAACGTCTAAAAGGTGAGCAAGAATCCTTGCTCACTGTTATTTCATTCGCGTTTTGAATAGCGTCCACTTTCACATCTCGTTATACTGGTAATTTCAACAAAGTTTAGAATTTTTGTGAGACACGGTAAGCCTTTATAATTATAATATAGAATATGGGAAGCTAATGAGAACATCAGAGCTGAAGAAACGATATTCTATCCTCTTTGCACAAATGCTGACAAAACTTGACGCACGAAAGTTGCACATCGTGTTGCGAGTATCTCCTTTCACAAATTTTTCATAAGCAGACGCTTGTAACGATAGCCTTTTCTCTATTGCGAATATTTTTGTTCTAGAGCAAGACAGAGCTTTATTACTTGGCCACAGAATAACAAAATCAGTCTCGCTTTCGTGACGGGTCCAGTC
>JAHQIW010001902.1:0-37290 GCA_019055375.1 Parelaphostrongylus tenuis
GACTCAAATAATAATGAAAGGATCTATTAAAATTTGAGCGTGGTCTTAATAAAGCACTCGAAAGAAAGGTATATTATGATAAAATGCCAGCCAACTAGCAATCGAGTGCGAGAACACTCTGTGTTAGGTGAATGTTTCACCTGACAAAGAGTGTAAAGCATAGGTCGTCGATAACTATATATAAGGAGTGTGACGCTCCCGAGAGAACTGACTATGAAAAGATCGACAGACGACGGGTTCTGCCCGGCTGATGAGTCTGTAAGGGCGAAACACGTGTCTCGGGCTGTACAAGAGCCTTTACCAGACCACATGACATGTTGGCTCAAATAATAATGAAAGGATCTATTGAAATTCGAGCGTGGTCTTAATAAAGCACTCGAAAGAAAGGTATATCTGGAAAGACTTAATAAAAAAAATGTAAACGGCACCGGTAACGTATTTGCACTATTTCTGATCCACCTGACTTTTTATACGCTATGCGAGACTTCTCGATGATGTTTCCAGCAGTTTCGCGGAGCGAAACTGAACGAATGCTCAGAAAAAATGATGGTGATGTTGCTGGTACTATCGATGATCTTTTGCTTCTTTCATTGGAGGTATTTAGTTTGAAATTATCAAACACTCAAAGTTGTTTTCGATGAGTTTGATGTTCTTCTGCCCTGATGGTAGACAGGGTTTTGAAGAGAAAAAATAATTTATAAGCGCGTACAGAAACTCATAGTCAGTTACGATATTTGCGAAACCTGTTCTTCATGAAATGCATTTGTAAATTGTTGCAGACAACCCAACTTTCTTCAATGCCAACAAGCACTTCTTGTCGCAGCCAAAGTGTTCCGTCACCTGAAAAGGTCTGCAAATTTTGGTGTAGAAGAGATTTGCCAAAAATGACAGGGATTGATTCTAGTAAAGGACGAATGACAAACTTTCCTTTATCCCTACGTTTTATGTTTCCGAACACATTGATAACTAATTTTTTTCCTTTGTATCTTCATATCACAGCATTATGTGCAACTGATATTTCCCTTACTTACTAGTAGGTGCTTGATGGATTGCTTATGAATCTACTTCATCTGCCAATGTCAGGAAGGAATAGAAATTGCTGATAAGAACATGGAGCCCCTCGAGAAATAATTTTCAGTCAGTCAAGTTTCAACGAACAAGACTATCGATGGATGACGCGGTGCCGTCAACAGTGAACACAAGAATCCGCAGGTAATGTGGGTTTTAGTATCACGTTTAAGGGACGAAAAACGTCTATTCAGCATAGTCATTTCAATACATGGATATCTGGTTGCTTACATAAATGAGAAGCTGTTTATGTTTGAGAAAAGAAAATTTACAATGTCTATCGCCTCCTCAATTGACTGTGCGAGAAAACCGCATAATCGCGTTTTCCTGGCTTTCTCCAGGCTTCTTTTTTAAGAAAAGATCACATAATTGATAGCAGTAAAGCCAGTTTTTTACTCTAAACACTTTGTGCCCCAAAACACTGACTAATCGCGCTGAAAAGTAACAGCTAATGCTTTTGATTTTTTTTTTTGAAAAAAAAAGGATATTATGAGAAAGGTGGTCAGAAGTGATGAGTGTATTTAGTGTTTCTCGATTGACTGCTGACCAAGTAAGCCGAGAGCGAGCACGTCTGGAGATGTTGAAGAAATAAAACGACCGTCGGCTGGACACTGCTTGTGATGAAAAAGAACTAGGTAGCTGGCTTTTATTCTCAAAAACTTAACTAAAGTCCAAAATCACATCAAAAATAAGTTGTGTTCAGATTAGGAATATCGACGATAGTAATGTTAGTTGATGTGCTGAAGAATAAATAATTTGGGGTTGACCAGCTCTTATGAATGCGTGAGACTTATTGAGTACATATATTTGATTTGACCTTCGTGGGGCCCTGCCGACGTATCAAATTAGTACTTTGCCCTTCAAAAAATCCTGAAACCAATTTGCACCTGCGTGTTTATCCCACTGCGGACGGCGCCATTTTCAGCTGGCGGCTGGGACGGCTACGAAGAGGGCCTACCGGCGCCTGCTCCAAGGCTAATGTGGAAGCTTTCTAATGAAATTTGTACTTTTTCGTCAGCGCGTAGTATTTCTGGGTCAAAATTATCGGCTATGATAAAACTGACCTCAATACGGTTATTTTTTATTAGAAATAACGTAATTGCCCAGTCATAATCCACACTTTTAGAGAAAAAAGCAATTATTTATGTAAAGGCTATATTTGAAAGCTTTATCAAACATTTCGACGAATTTTATTCATACTTACTAACAATTCAATCAAAATTATCTTCTATTTCTTCCATCTCTTTCCGTATACTTTATTGCGTGAAGTGCATGAAATTAATCATACTGGCAGAAAATTGGAAAACAATGAGTAATTCGTCAAAATAGTTCTGCTTGTTGCATTGATAATTCTTGATAATTTTTTGATTATAGTGCAGCTCAGATTCCCATTTCTCAGATCAATGCATAATTTCACTCGAATTTTCTATTTATAGCTATGATATACGAAGAAGAGATAGAGGTATAGCGTTTCTTTTCCTGTTCTCTCCACCCTGTTAGAGCACTTTGGTAGAAACGTGTATAAAACGTTTTAGTAGTCATTCGATAGCTAAAATCAAGTGAATTTGAACGATGTGTTTTATTCCTTACATAGCCTGTTTTCTTCGCTGTCGGAGTCGAAAAAATAATTTTTACCACACTCAAGCATTTCTCACCGAATAAAGCTTTTTTCATAACCAGTTGATACTCACAGTAGGTAGGGGAAATCTTAGCAATTTTAGCTGTGTGCTTTATTTTGATGAAGGACTTCTCATAGTGTTGTAATGCGTTCAAAAGAAGACAAGATTTTTCAACTTTGGATAAATTTCAATGTCCGCATCCTCTTTTGCGCACTTCTTAGGAAAAACGCGATTCTTGATTTTTGTCAGGGTTATCAGTAACGATTCGATAGTTTGAATCTTAGAAATTTTAATGACATACTTCATTCTTCAAATGGTTTTCTTAATGCGCTTTAACAGTAAAAATCAGGATACCTTTCACACTCAAGCATTTCCCACTGAAGTTAGCTTTTCCGCTGGACTTTCAAGAATTCTCCGATAGCTCAAATCTTGTCAATTTCCGAAATAACTTTGTTTTTTAAAGAAGACCTTTTATTATACTGTGAAGCAGTCAAGAGAAGATTACGTTTCGCAGCTAATGATGTGTTGCTAAAGGCACGGTGACTTGAGGCCAATTTCGCAAATCCCACCCTCTAGAGTGCGAAACTCAATTGTTTTCTCAGGACTACCACAGCTCACACTAAGGAATCCTCTCCAAAAATAAACTACTTTCTTGAAATCGCTGAGATTTGAACTATCGAATGGTCAGTAATAGTTCGTAGAAAAATCTTTAAATGTGAAACAAAATTTAATTTCGACGGTTAAAGCTCAAAAGCAAGCCAATTGGGGAACAAAATACACTATTCAAGTTCAACTGATTTCAGCAATCGAATTTTTTAGCAAAAAAGTTTACATGAATCGAAATATGATTATATAATTTCAAAAAATCCGCCTTCATTCAGAGAAATTGGATTGCTGTTGCAAGACGTCATCTTTTATTTTTCATTAGAACGTACTGATATTATTTACAAACAACAAACTTAGTACTAGAGTCAGAATTTCTCAAGCTTTCTATTGACTACAAAAACATCAGGAAGACATAAGAAGACGCCCAACAACAGCTGGGAATATAACCTTTTCGCAAGTATATAGCTTTTTCTTTTGAAAAAGGAAAGATTTTGGACAGCGTTAGCGGTATATTGTCAAAACCACTCATACAGTAGTCTTATGAGTGATAGTCCATCATTTTTTGATAACAATGCCCCTCTGAGAGTTCTATTAACCCGAATTTGTATTGAAGCTCGCACCACTCTTTGTAACCCGTCCGAACGGCGCGCCTAGCTGACGGTCTTCTTGAACTTCATCGTTCGCAAAGAGATTATATATATATATATATATATATTATTTATTTATTATTTATATACTTATATACATATATATACTATATGTGTGTATACATGTAAACATTTACATACATGTATATATGTACATGCATATGTTCCTGGAATAGTCAGGTCAGATCGTTCTCAGATTTCTACCACGGGCACCCGTCAGCTTTCATCAATCGTATTGAGCTTCTAGACAAGTTCAGTATGTATCTCCGGTACATGGGAAGTCTAAGAGTGCAGATTCGAGACGATGTCGAACTTTTGCTGGTGCGCGTTATCGGCATCATTAGAGTGCGTTACTCGGTCAAACTTCTGTTCTTCAATAATTTGAATTGAGAAGAAGGACATGGCTATGAAATCCTGTTTATTGTTCTTTTATCGTCGAATTGTAGATGCGCAATCATCTATGGGAATATGACAATAAAAATTTATGATGTTTTTACTCTACATATTCGACATTCTTATTTGTGGATTTTCAGAATGCTTGAAGACGAGCAGCTGGCACTACTGATGCAGAACAAGGAGTTCATTCGCTGGCTTTGAAAGTAATCTTCGTCATCCATGTGATTTTTTTGCTTTCATTCAAAACATTAATTAAATATTTATTCTACGATGTCTAACCAAAATTCGTGAATGCAGTTGGTAGCCTGTGCGAAAATTATTTAGCGCAAAAGCAACATGAAAAAAAATTGTGTCCCATGAGATTTTGTATGCTTTACATGTAATCTGTCTGCGAAAAATTTCCTTTATCTTGCATCCACTGCATGCAAACGGGAGCTCCAAAGTCTGTGGAAAAGAGGGCCTTACTACTTCATTCTAACCGGTAGTGATGTAAAACAGTCTGCAATAAACTGGCAATCAAGATTTCACCCCATGTAAGCTCTTAATTTTCAACGTACATCTCGCCATCTTCTCATTTTGATAAGGGATACAGAAAGCAGTGTTCGTCGCCATGGAGCACGGTAGAATTACTTTCTGTTTTGAAAGTTTTTAGTTATATTTCGATTCTACAAAAAAACTAACAGAAATATGCCAAACGGGGCCTTGAGCGGAGTTGAGCATACTTTCACTCTTTCTCGAGGTGCGTGTCAACCCGTTCATTACTGAGGCCCATGCCGTGTACCATGATTCTTTCTGCAATATATGATATACTTCTGCTTTTATGCTCAGGAGAAAATCAAAATACTTTCTGAAGCCATTGAAGTCTCAACAATTTTTTTGCCCACCCATACACAAAGCGTCAGACCTCCCGAAGGAACTTTTTTTTGAACGCGCTCTATGAACACTGGATTAACCTAATTGATCAGAGAACTCCTATTTTTGATATTACCCTTGCAACGGAATCGGGCTACAATATTCGGGCTGCAGTTTAGAAACGCAAAGTCTTTTTCTAAATAAGAAGTTGACCGTGATTTCAGCAAACTCGATGAACTCCACATTATGCACGACCATCGCTGCCACAAGGCTTTGGTGATCAAAGCAGAACTTTTTCTCTAATATGATAAAATACGGGGCAGTTTGCTACTTCTTTCAATTGGAGATACTGTTGACTTTTGGGCTAGTGTACTAACTGAGATATTCGATGAAATCATTATTATTCTTGACTGAAATTGACATTTCCACCAGTTCCAACGCTCCAAGTTGTTTGTAAGTTTCCAAAATTTCGAAGAATCCAATAGGTAGAGTACAGTAGAGGGTAGAGTTACAATGTTCGCTTTCACATTCTCCTGTTCCAAATGGTGCGAAAGCCACTCATTTACAATTTATGGACTATGTTTCTATCGTTGATTGAGCGTTGTCGCTCTGACTTTGCTTTTTTTTTGATTAACTGATAGATTGTAGAATTTCTAAGAACTATGAGTACTGGCATGAGTGTTCTTTCTACACAGTAACTCAACCATTCCGCTTAGATGAGTAGGGTATAGCGATCTTGTATTCATCTCCTTAGAACAAAGTAAAGAGTAATTTTTGTGGCATTGTAAGAGATAAAATAAACGTGCAATGTTGACTAAGTCCCTTTTGTGGTGCTCAGTGTAGTCGAACTCCATCCACGCGATTACATTAAGCATCACGAAAATGATCGAATGCATATTTGTCTGGTGTAACTCCACCGATCTAACAGCTTGGTGTTCTAGTCCACATAGACGTCTTTGATATCAGTTTGAAGACTTGATTAGTTGTAGGCCTAGAAACGGACCATGGACTATTTTGTCTGCGTGGAATCTCCAACCATCGTGCGCTTTATCCTTTGCCCAGTGTTATACACAGACTGTTAGTACGGAAAACGGAGAATAATTTTTAGACGCTCTCATTTCAATTCGTAACTTATGAAAACTACGGTTGAGACGCAGTTCATTTTGTTACCTTCAGTGGTCTGCTCAAGTCATTAACTGAATTTCTATCGTCTAGAAAATGGCGTTCTAAATGTTCTCCTGAAAAGTTCAAATGCGCTTTGGGCAATACAAATTCTGGATATTCTGTTTTGGAATTTGAACTTTTTCAAAACTCACGATTCGATCTTTACTATGGGCAAAAATCTTTGACATAGAAACACTTTTTGAAAACATTTGTACATGAGTTAGAATATTGGAGTGAACATGCATAAGTTTTTGTCGCTCAGTAACTCTGTATTTCAGTGTACTCTGAAGTTTGTATAAATTTGACATTTGCTAGGTCCCATGTGTGCAAACATATACAGTTCTACTGTTTCAATCGTTGTCTTTTGTATTCAAAGGAATGTAAACAAACCCCTTTTTCGCCATTGAGTGTCTTTTTCCGACAGAAAAGAAGTGTCAGAACCACATTTTTCCGATCAAACAAGATCGCTTAACCAGAGAATGCGTGCGTATTGTCATGTATTAATGAAGTACTTGGTGTAAAACACTCTACTGAAAGTAGCAGTTGGGAAGTGTAATGTGTCTCAACGACTAAAGGGCACCTCAACGAGAAGAAAAAAAAAAGGAGTGAAAAGGCCGTTTTCAATCCATCACAAGATTATCACGTTACATTCAAAACGTCAGTGAAGTCCAGCAGCTGTCCGGCGATTAGTGCAATCCAATGGTGAATGAATTTTTGTAAAATAATGCAATTTCTAAAATTTGTTGAACTCAATATTTAAATCTTTTCATCAAGGGAAAGATATGACAATAAAGGGAAAAGTACGATTTTATGGGCGCTTTCAATTCATCAAATCAAACTCAACACCCTTATACTTTTCAATCTTCTTTCTCGACAAAGAAGCACACAATCCGACCATTTGAAATTCAGAGTTGATGAGATCGACAGAATTGTCGTCCATCAATCTTTGGCAGCATCTGATTTGCAGTGCTTCTTTCTATACCGGCAACTATGGAAAAATTTAGGGAATAAATCAAGCAGGGCGATTCAATATCTGCAGTTTGAGGTGCTTAGGTGGAAATCTCACTTCAGCCCTTTGAGTTCTCAATGACGCAGCTGGCAATTATAACCAAATCTTGTTCGTATGAACTGCGCTGACCAGAACTGTTGATTTCTATTTGAATACAAAATCGTAAATCAGTGTTTCTTCTTCTGGGAAAAAGTTAAGATTCGTACAATACACTCTTTCCAACAACTCTTTTGAATACATTTTTTGAAAAATTTGGTATATATTTGTATAAATTCAGGTCCGCGTGTTCCGGAGGGACTGATTGTTGATGAACTGATCATAAACGCTGAACCTGATCTGAAAGATAAATTGAAGAATATGAGTAGAAGTGGGTAAAGATCTTCAGCATTGAACTATCATAGAACACTTCCGTTAATGTATATGTGGATTTTGATTCGAAATTGGAGGTTTTTTTTTATCAAGCTTCATAAATTTTGTGAAGTTAAGTTAAGGCACTATGGAATTGTAACGATGAACCGGCAGGGTTCTTATGGCGATATAAGCCCATTTCATGGAGAATGAGTTATAATCAGTTTGATCTATTGAGCAATAAGTGATTTCAGTATCAAAAGAGCGCCTTCTACAACTTGCCGCACGTTTCCGACGAAACGGTGATGCTCAGTTGAACGCCTTCTAGTTGATTTACATTTGTGCTTGTTGATGGCTTCAATATTGATAGATTTTTTAATGGCGAATTTTCTCTAAGAATCAGACTCATTATGTTCTCATAAGATTAACGATTTCGCCCACAAATCATTTCCTATTTTCGATCATATTCATGCCTGCTCTCCTTCCTTCACGCTTGTCTTGTCAATATTCTGTCTCTTGCCAAAACTCCTTCTAATCTCATTCGCTCTTTATCTACCCAACCCGTCCCTTTCATCTCTCTGATTTCACGCCTTTTTCTGTTCTTCATTTTATCGTTCTATGTTCATCCCATTTTTATCTCCTTATTTCTCTCTGTTTCCTCCAGTTCTCTCCTTCTATCGACAATGCGCATTGTTCGTCGTATTTGACGTCATTCTCCCGATTTAGATTTTCTGAACTAAAAATCCTTTTGATTTTGTTAACAAGGCATCTTTAGGAAGGCGATGTGTTCTTCATTTCTAACGTGTGATTATCTCCTGCTTCCCGATTGGTAAAACGTAGCCGAAATCGTGTTTTTATTGGCATTCTTGAAGCCTAGTGATACTGTGTGTTATATATAGTATTTCGAACAAAATACATTTTAGAATTTGCAAGTGAATGGTGACTGATTTGATGCTGTCGAGTTGGCCAAATGAAAGGAATAGCTGAGGTAAGAAAAGAGATCCAAAAGGAATGACAACAAGCTACTTCTTGGTTCACTTTCTACACAAGGATCTGTGAATTAATTTTTTCGCCATCTCGACGACGCATAGTAAAGTTTTTTTTTCCCCCGAGGCTTTGCACGCTGAAGAGAACACAGCCACAATGTTTGCTTCAGGTTGATGTAATGTTGAACATATTATTAACACATCTGATGCGACAGAGAGAGAATACTCGCTTAGAAGTAGTGCATAGAGGGAATCCGAGAGGTACAGCCAGCAGTAGAAAAAGCACCATTTAGAGTTATCTATACATGGATAATAATCAATCAAATAGATAAATGAATAAAAATAAGTAAACAAACATGCATATATAAAAGTTTCACAACCCAGCTTTTACATTTATCGTATGGATACCAAAACTTCTTGCATTCTATCTCTTCATTGCATCTATTTCTACGTTCGCTAATGCATGAGGATTTTCCTTCGAGTATGAATGTATGAATGTTGTTGAAAGCTGGACATGTCAATTTTCTCTGCAACATTGTGATAGTCATGCTAAAGCATTCGCACTTGGATTGCAAAGAGTGAACTTTTCCAGAGAAGCTTGACATCAATTCTTCTCGGAGCAGCAGGAATGAGAGGCTTGGTGAGCCCAGTGTGGAGTCAAGCCAACAGTATGCTTGTGATAATTTATTTCATTGGGACGATGCTGCACGCCTTCTGAAACTCTTCTCTATAATTAGGATTATTCAATATAAAACAAGCAAATTAAATGTATACGGGGAGGGAGACATGGTCAAATGATTGATACTCGTCAAGGCGCGGAGCTGGTTGTCCACCTCTCTCCCCCTTCCTTAGCTCTCCCCGGCAGTCATCAACGAACGTCCTCTGGAACGTAATAGCCTCGGATTTACAGGGAGACATGCTCAACCTGTATACTACGGCATTCATAAAGAAGACAAAAACAAATTGAATGATAGAATACAGCGATGCGGGCAAAAAAGAAATAGTATACATTGTGAGATGGATTGAATGAAATAAAGAATATAAAGCTAACAGTCCAGTTTCCAACGAGCGCGGAAAATGTGTCAGACAAGAGAAATATTCTTAACAAATACATCCATTGTCAGATTCAATGTAATTTTTCGCAACAGTTTGGTTAATTCCACTTTAAAACAATTTCAGATGCACCTTATTTTGTGGTATAAATCAAGTAGCGCTTATCTTCGATACTGAAGAAACCTTACGCGTTTATTTGAATGCATACCCTTTCTCTGTAATCACTTTATCGCAGAGCTGAATGGCTGTTGGGCTCACAGTGGGTAGATCAATCGATGATTGACTGTTCGATCCCGTACTCAAGGTTCACCAAGTCTTCTATCCTTTCAGTGCCGGTGAATTGGTACCAGACTTGTCTAGAAGAACAGAAGCGCTGGCTTTATGCATCGGCAGGCCAAGCCATAGTAAGGTAAAGGTCATATATGTATTCAGTCACACAAATGTTGGATGAAGACGAACGCATCTCAGGAATTAGTCAACGTTGAGAGCTTCACTTTTTATTGTATGCAATTGTTAACTTATACAACACAGATGCCGTGACATCTGTGGTCCAATAAACGTATTCTCTACAGTGGAATATCACAAAAACAAACCTCCTACACGCTAATTTTTTGGTATACTTTACTCGACGCTTAAATTGCCAATCCAGATCTAGTCTCCAGCCATTTTGACGTAACTGAGTACCTCTGCCTCTGAGCAACTGAGTAAGGTTTTCACCCTGGCAGCATATTCTGAGCCTTTCATGAGGTCTCTTATAGCGCTTTTACAAATGAGTATGTTGTGATACTTGGATTTTTATATTACATAAGGTATGCAGAGTACAGCACCAAACGTTCCAGCTGTTTCTTTTTCGTTCCTTCTCCGCTCGATGCCCATTGAGAATGGCAACGTCCATGAGTACAATTTTTTGATCACTGAATTAGTAAAATCCATAAGTTGATTAGTAAAATCCACAAGAACGCTTGTACATTTTGTAGTTGGTCATCTTGAAACGCTGACCTTCTCTTCGAACCTGCTACATTGTTTTATTCGTCTATCTGTCGTCTGTTTATACTATCTATGACCGGCCTATCAATGTTTTGGTATCGATTTTTAATTCCTGAACTTCGAATATATGGAAGTGTTTGAAAGGTTCAAACTGCTCATACCAGAAGTACGTTACATATGTCAGTATTTCACGATATCGTCAGATCGCTTCGTGGGCGATGAACAAAGTTTCTTTTGTGGTCAAATATCACCTTACGTCTCTGATGGAAGGGCTGTTGAGTCAAAAAATAAGCGCAGTGTTTCACTTCCGTAATTTCATAGGTTTCTTGTGATAGGCTCGAATATGCTCCATGGTGCTCTACTTGTTTTGAATAGTTCCTCTCCATGCTGTTCTGAATGCTCTTAAACCCTAGTACTTTCGTCATGACGGTCTGCTGCAAATATGGTCGCCGTCGGGACCTAAACCTGTGACTCGTAAGTCATATTTTCCTGCGATAACATGTGACAATGAACACGCTCGCCAGTCGTTGAAGTGGCCATTCAAGAAGTAGTCTGCATTCTGTTGAAGTTCAACCCGCACTCTCCCATGTGCTTCGCAGCCGATATGTAATCATTAAAATGGGATAGGCTCTGTCGATATGAGCTGCGCATTTTCCCCGGTTCTCTGTGTACCACGACGTGCCCTGTGGGTGGTGCACAAGGTCCTGCACAAACATGAACTATCAAGCCAACTTTCAGTAATACAACAGAACGCCCAATGGACCACTGGATCAAAGAGTGCGGCCAAAGTTTTGGGTCAATTAGCTCACAAATGGCTGTTCAGAGAAGCTCAAAAGCTCCATGCTGCCATATTTTTCCCTATCGATTCTCCGTGTTGTTCACCGTGCTCATTTTTTTCCCGAATTATTCACGGTCACACCTTTTTCCCACTCTAATGAGGTTATTGAGCATCATCTCCTTTTCGCTTGTGCTCCTTGTAAAGATAACAATATTAATAAAACGTAATTTTTTTTATCTAACATTTAGTCCACGGACCTCCCTCTTTGAGGGATCCCGCCCGGTTAGTCGTGAGGGCACGTGGCGCGTCCCCAGGTGGTGGATAGGGGAATAAAACGCGAACCAAAAGCGACCGTGTGCTTCCCAGAGACGCAGGTGGATTCAGGGGACGAGCTCCCTGCTTCTGCAGTGCCGACTTGACAAAACTCTATTTCTACTAGTCAAGTCGGCCAAAAGCCTGCAATCAAGAGCTGGGAAGTACATGGGAGGCGGTTAGAAGTCGCCTCCAACAAATAAGCTCCTCCCGCTCCTCCGAGAGAGACTGGCAAGCTACTCGTGAGTACCCAGCCCCCACGTTTAGAGCCTGGCAAGCTACACGTTGGGTATCAAAAATGCCAAAAACAGTAACAAATATGGACCTCATTCCCCTGACCCCGAAAGAGCCCCTGGTACGGCAGCGCCAGGTAGGACGAGTACGGAGAGGCTGCTAAAATCTCAGGGCCGAACTAGGCTGCCAAGATCGAAACGGACTAAAATGACGATCTGTACCTACAACGCAAGAACCCTTGCTCAACAATCCGCTGTAGAAGATCTGTTGATTCAAGCAAGAAGAATAAGGTACGACGTCATTGGCCTGGCTGAGACGAGAAGGCGCCATCCTTTTCACGCTGTCTATGACACATGACATCCTTTCTCAACGTTGACTAATTCCTGAGATGCGTTCGTCTTCATCCAACATTTGTGTGACTGAATACATATATGACCTTTACCTTACTATGGCTTGGCCTGCCGATGCATAAAGCCAGCGCTTCTGTTCTTCTAGACAAGTCTGGTACCAATTCACCGGCACTGAAAGGATAGAAGACTTGGTGAACCTTGAGTACGGGATCGAACAGTCAATCATCGATTGATCTACCCACTGTGAGCCCAACAGCCATTCAGCTCTGCGATAAAGTGATTACAGAGAAAGGGTATGCATTCAAATAAACGCGTAAGGTTTCTTCAGTATCGAAGATAAGCGCTACTTGATTTATACCACAAAATAAGGTGCATCTGAAATTGTTTTAAAGTGGAATTAACCAAACTGTTGCGAAAAATTACATTGAATCTGACAATGGATGTATTTGTTAAGAATATTTCTCTTGTCTGACACATTTTCCGCGCTCGTTGGAAACTGGACTGTTAGCTTTATATTCTTTATTTCATTCAATCCATCTCACAATGTATACTATTTCTTTTTTGCCCGCATCGCGGTATTCTATCATTCAATTTGTTTTTGTCTTCTTTATGAATGCCGTAGTATACAGGTTGAGCATGTCTCCCTGTAAATCCGAGGCTATTACGTTCCAGAGGACGTTCGTTGATGACTGCCGGGGAGAGCTAAGGAAGGGGGAGAGAGGTGGACAACCAGCTCCGCGCCTTGACGAGTATCAATCATTTGACCATGTCTCCCTCCCCGTATACATTTAATTTGCTTGTTTTATATTGAATAATCCTAATTATAGAGAAGAGTTTCAGAAGGCGTGCAGCATCGTCCCAATGAAATAAATTATCACAAGCATACTGTTGGCTTGACTCCACACTGGGCTCACCAAGCCTCTCATTCCTGCTGCTCCGAGAAGAATTGATGTCAAGCTTCTCTGGAAAAGTTCACTCTTTGCAATCCAAGTGCGAATGCTTTAGCATGACTATCACAATGTTGCAGAGAAAATTGACATGTCCAGCTTTCAACAACATTCATACATTCATACTCGAAGGAAAATCCTCATGCATTAGCGAACGTAGAAATAGATGCAATGAAGAGATAGAATGCAGAAGTTTTGGTATCCATACGATAGATGTAAAAGCTGGGTTGTGAAACTTTTATATATGCATGTTTGTTTACTTATTTTTATTCATTTATCTATTTGATTGATTATTATCCATGTATAGATAACTCTAAATGGTGCTTTTTCTACTGCTGGCTGTACCTCTCGGATTCCCTCTATGCACTACTTCTAAGCGAGTAATCTCTCTCTGTCGCATCAGATGTGTTAATAATATGTTCAACATTACATCAACCTGAAGCAAACATTGTGGCTGTGTTCTCTTCAGCGTGCAAAGCCTCGGGGAAAAAAAAAACTTTACTATGCGTCGTCGAGATGGCGAAAAAATTAATTCACAGATCCTTGTGTAGAAAGTGAACCAAGAAGTAGCTTGTTGTCATTCCTTTTGGATCTCTTTTCTTACCTCAGCTATTCCTTTCATTTGGCCAACTCGACAGCATCAAATCAGTCACCATTCACTTGCAAATTCTAAAATGTATTTTGTTCGAAATACTATATATAACACACAGTATCACTAGGCTTCAAGAATGCCAATAAAAACACGATTTCGGCTACGTTTTACCAATCGGGAAGCAGGAGATAATCACACGTTAGAAATGAAGAACACATCGCCTTCCTAAAGATGCCTTGTTAACAAAATCAAAAGGATTTTTAGTTCAGAAAATCTAAATCGGGAGAATGACGTCAAATACGACGAACAATGCGCATTGTCGATAGAAGGAGAGAACTGGAGGAAACAGAGAGAAATAAGGAGATAAAAATGGGATGAACATAGAACGATAAAATGAAGAACAGAAAAAGGCGTGAAATCAGAGAGATGAAAGGGACGGGTTGGGTAGATAAAGAGCGAATGAGATTAGAAGGAGTTTTGGCAAGAGACAGAATATTGACAAGACAAGCGTGAAGGAAGGAGAGCAGGCATGAATATGATCGAAAATAGGAAATGATTTGTGGGCGAAATCGTTAATCTTATGAGAACATAATGAGTCTGATTCTTAGAGAAAATTCGCCATTAAAAAATCTATCAATATTGAAGCCATCAACAAGCACAAATGTAAATCAACTAGAAGGCGTTCAACTGAGCATCACCGTTTCGTCGGAAACGTGCGGCAAGTTGTAGAAGGCGCTCTTTTGATACTGAAATCACTTATTGCTCAATAGATCAAACTGATTATAACTCATTCTCCATGAAATGGGCTTATATCGCCATAAGAACCCTGCCGGTTCATCGTTACAATTCCATAGTGCCTTAACTTAACTTCACAAAATTTATGAAGCTTGATAAAAAAAAACCTCCAATTTCGAATCAAAATCCACATATACATTAACGGAAGTGTTCTATGATAGTTCAATGCTGAAGATCTTTACCCACTTCTACTCATATTCTTCAATTTATCTTTCAGATCAGGTTCAGCGTTTATGATCAGTTCATCAACAATCAGTCCCTCCGGAACACGCGGACCTGAATTTATACAAATATATACCAAATTTTTCAAAAAATGTATTCAAAAGAGTTGTTGGAAAGAGTGTATTGTACGAATCTTAACTTTTTCCCAGAAAAAGAAACACTGATTTACGATTTTGTATTCAAATAGAAATCAACAGTTCTGGTCAGCGCAGTTCATACGAACAAGATTTGGTTATAATTGCCAGCAGCGTCATTGAGAACTCAAAGGGCTGAAGTGAGATTTCCACCTAAGCACCTCAAACTGCAGATATTGAATCGCCCTGCTTGATTTATTCCCTAAATTTTTCCATAGTTGCCGGTATAGAAAGAAGCACTGCAAATCAGATGCTGCCAAAGATTGATGGACGACAATTCTGTCGATCTCATCAACTCTGAATTTCAAATGGTCGGATTGTGTGCTTCTTTGTCGAGAAAGAAGATTGAAAAGTATAAGCGTGTTGAGTTTGATTTGATGAATTGAAAGCGCCCATAAAATCGTACTTTTCCCTTTATTGTCATATCTTTCCCTTGATGAAAAGATTTAAATATTGAGTTCAACAAATTTTAGAAATTGCATTATTTTACAAAAATTCATTCACCATTGGATTGCACTAATCGCCGGACAGCTGCTGGACTTCACTGACGTTTTGAATGTAACGTGATAATCTTGTGATGGATTGAAAACGGCCTTTTCACTCCTTTTTTTTTTCTTCTCGTTGAGGTGCCCTTTAGTCGTTGAGACACATTACACTTCCCAACTGCTACTTTCAGTAGAGTGTTTTACAACAAGTACTTCATTAATACATGACAATACGCACGCATTCTCTGGTTAAGCGATCTTGTTTGATCGGAAAAATGTGGTTCTGACACTTCTTTTCTGTCGGAAAAAGACACTCAATGGCGAAAAAGGGGTTTGTTTACATTCCTTTGAATACAAAAGACAACGATTGAAACAGTAGAACTGTATATGTTTGCACACATGGGACCTAGCAAATGTCAAATTTATACAAACTTCAGAGTACACTGAAATACAGAGTTACTGAGCGACAAAAACTTATGCATGTTCACTCCAATATTCTAACTCATGTACAAATGTTTTCAAAAAGTGTTTCTATGTCAAAGATTTTTGCCCATAGTAAAGATCGAATCGTGAGTTTTGAAAAAGTTCAAATTCCAAAACAGAATATCCAGAATTTGTATTGCCCAAAGCGCATTTGAACTTTTCAGGAGAACATTTAGAACGCCATTTTCTAGACGATAGAAATTCAGTTAATGACTTGAGCAGACCACTGAAGGTAACAAAATGAACTGCGTCTCAACCGTAGTTTTCATAAGTTACGAATTGAAATGAGAGCGTCTAAAAATTATTCTCCGTTTTCCGTACTAACAGTCTGTGTATAACACTGGGCAAAGGATAAAGCGCACGATGGTTGGAGATTCCACGCAGACAAAATAGTCCATGGTCCGTTTCTAGGCCTACAACTAATCAAGTCTTCAAACTGATATCAAAGACGTCTATGTGGACTAGAACACCAAGCTGTTAGATCGGTGGAGTTACACCAGACAAATATGCATTCGATCATTTTCGTGATGCTTAATGTAAATCGCGTGGATGGAGTTCGACTACACTGAGCACCACAAAAGGGACTTAGTCAACATTGCACGTTTATTTTATCTCTTACAATGCCACAAAAATTACTCTTTACTTTGTTCTAAGGAGATGAATACAAGATCGCTATACCCTACTCATCTAAGCGGAATGGTTGAGTTACTGTGTAGAAAGAACACTCATGCCAGTACTCATAGTTCTTAGAAATTCTACAATCTATTAGTTAATCAAAAAAAAAAGCAAAGTCAGAGCGACAACTCTCAATCTTTTCTTTCAGGTCTTGATGGTTGGCGGAAAGCAATTCTCTGTCTTCGGTCGTCCATTGCTCGACTCCGTCACAGTAGAAGCGACGGTTGTGGAAAAGACGACGACATATCCCGAGTTAAAATATATTCGCAATAACCACAGGCACATAAAAATTATAAGATGTGAGTGAGATTTCTACTCACTTACTTATTCTTTGTTTGGTAATTGTCGATGGACCATTTGGATTCTTGTCAAAGTCGCCACCGTAGATGGATATATCCGTATTCTTTGGATATTTTGAGGAACTGTAGATTGAAGTGGTTCGAAGTTAGGTATAAATTGGCAATATATATATATATATACATATATATACATGTATATATGTATATATAATTATCTTTTTGGTAATCAGAACAGCACGGACTTGTTCATTTCGAGCACGATTTTACTCTTCAGTTTTTCGCACCGTCCTTTTGCATGATGAACGGAGGAGTTCGTGCTTCTCCAGTTTAGGTAGTGTAAAGATATAAGTGTGTCGTTAAGCTAATCACAGGAAGTTCGTTAGTTGCAGTGCACTTTTTCATTGTCGACTGAGTAATGTTAAAGCCCGAAAAGGTCAACGTTCACTTCTGTATTACACTGAAGCTCTCACGAATTCTTTTACAGAGACGTCCGGCAGTCTCTCTAATGTGAATTCAGCACCCCTAACACTTTGATCTTAACGACTCTTGTTCATCGGCTCTCATAATGGCGCTGTGAGAATAAAATTTGAACGTTCTTTAATTGTCAAGATGTTTTCTTATACACGATCTGTCACCACTGTGTGTTGGGCGGTTTTCAGAATTGCTTGCTTTCGTCTTCCACGAAAATGTTCCATAATTTCACGTGTTTCTTCGGCTGCTACTCAAGGTCTTTGTCTTCCTTATGAATATCGTGGACGCTCTAAGGGTTCATATTCATTTGTGTAATGTTGAAGGCCTTCCGTGGACTCTCTTACAAAGACGTCTACCATTGCAGCTGTAGTCTTTCTATTGTGCATTTAGCCCCGCTAACACTTCATTCTTGATGACTGTTGTTCATCGGCTCTCATAATGACGCTATTAGGTTCAGATTTCTACGTTCTTTGGTTGTTAAGTTGTTTTTTTACACGACCCGTCACCACAGTGTTTCGGGCGGATTTCAGTATATCTTGTTTCTGTCTTCCACGAAATTGATTGCTACTTAAAATTATCGTGAACTGCTGATCAAGATCAAGGCGATTCTACTGACAGTTATGAAGATATCACTTGCATCACCTGTCGTCCCGTTGATCGTCGAGTGACACAAGGAGATATCAGCAACACTTCCGTTTTTCCCTATCGCGTTCAAGAGTAGCCCAGTGGGTCCTCCTCGCTCTAGGGATTCGCTGAGTCATATCTACTTCTGTGCCTTTCGTAAAGAAATCGGAGCATCGGGTAGGTGGTCTTCCTGTAGAGCGCTCGATGTCCCGAGGAATCCACTCGTTAACGGCTCTCGTCCATCGGTTGTCGTTGAAGCGCATCACGTGTCCGGCCCACGTTATTTTCGATATCGATATTATTGTCAGGATTTCCAAAAAATTATGGAGGTAGCCTAGCTCAAGCGTACTTAACCCATTAGGGACAACGTGTATCCACATAGCGCACGTGTACTTTCTTTGATATCTCGCCGTCTAGAATTTTCCATTAGAATTCCATTAGTAATTCGACACCTTGAAAAACGATGATTCGCTAGTGTACTTGTTTTTCAGATAGGCATATTTAGTAATCTATAGCAGCTGCGATAAAAGTACGTCTCACAGCTGGCTTTTTTTGCTTGGCGAAGATCGTCGATGGATTATAATTAGATTTACAACAGTCATTTGATAGCATAGAATTCGACATTCAAACCAAATGGGAATTTTTGAAAAGTCATCACGCGAGAAGAAAATATGCATTCCACGCTAGAAGTATTTAGACCTTCCGTGAATGGCAATTGACACGAATATAAATGCTATTATCTGTAGAACGATTGAACAAGGTTTCTCCTACAATTCAAATACATTAAATTGGTTCTTTTTTTCCGAAACGAAGAAGAAATCTCCAAATGAAAAATGAAGATCGCGTTCTTTTGATGCAGTGTTTGAAATTATTGCGCAGTGCTGTTTGAGAGGCGCGCGATTTGCGTCATTTTTTCAGACATTTTCTCTCCGTTTCTATAAATTGTCTGAACTTTTTTTCGACATTCTGATATATTGCGATTCTCTCTATACGATCATGTCTTCGAGCGTAATGTTCGACTAAGTTTTTTCCCGCTGTGTAAAGACGTTTTCAAAATCCATCGGCAGTTTCGAATAATCGTTTTCCCATTTATCGCTTAAGTACTGAAACTCGTCGGAAAGCGTTCCCCAAACTTTAGCTGAGCGAAGTTTATGTTTCGAGGGGTGAAACGTAATTTGCTTTTGCGTGCTACAACGCGCAAAAGAAGCTTTCTCGCAAACCAAATATATAGCTCCCAATTCGCCGAGATTTGAGTTATGGGATGCCTCTCAAATTTATAAAAGAAAGGGAAAGAGGCCTTCGCTTTCAATGGTTGAAGCGTTCGCTAACTGAGTGCAAGAGAGTGTTTGGCCAAGGAGGTGAATGGGTGCTTTGCTTATCACCTGCTTTGTCACACCGCCTCACTAACCACTACCTTGTCTCGCCTTCGATCTCTAAGATAAATCAGGGATTTTCTCTTTTATGCATAATAGTCAGAGTATCGCCATTTCGATCCAAACGTCTAGTGTGCTTTCTATTAATGTGGATGATTTTCACAATTGCAACATCTTCGGCTTTTCGCCTACAAGGAAGCATTTGTTTTGCTCGAGTCGTTGGTTCTTTTGCACTTACGCTCAGTTATAAAAGCTAGAGCAAGAAGACCAGTTCATAGGTTCCGGAGTGATGTTTTGCACTTGACGTCGATCAATCACTGAGGGACGAGCCATGCATTCCACTTTGTCAAACATCATTTGAGAGGACTTGATGCATACCTGGCAGTTGCAGCGGTGACCTACTGATGTATGGAATCAGTGCTGCTTTTCTCTCAGATAAATCTGATACTGATCAACCAGCCGCGGAGCGACAGAAGGCTTGATGAGCCTTGAACACGAAATCGAACCGTGGTCTATTCAGTGGTCGATCATCTGTGTCACAGGACACCGCTGACTACTGAGCTACACGCGATGTTGTCGATTCAAGTGTACGAATTAGATTTCCTACTTGTACATATGTCCGCCGTCTGACTGACTTTAAATGCTGGTCAAAAGTTATTGTTACTCAGCTTGACAGTTTTTTTCCAAAATATGCACTACCATTTATTCAGCATGGTTGAAGGTGAGGCTTTTTTTGCCCGCAGTCTTTAGCATTATATATATATATATATACACATGTATATATATTATATTTATATGTATTATATACATACTTATGTATACGCATGTACATACATGTGCACAATGCATGTCTATATACATGCGTATATATCTGTATATATGCGTCTATATGCATATATATATATTATATATATCCACATACACACATATGTATATACACACATATGTATATATTTAGATATGCGTTAATAATGTATAATTGTAACTAAAAGTTTGGATTATTTTAAATTGCATTCTAGCATCTGTTGATAAAACGACGCTGAAAAAACTGCTTTGGCTGTAATTTTTTGAAACTTGTAATATATTACAAGGACTGTTAGATTCAAATTTGCACCAAGGATTCCAGATAACCAAAAACTCGTAACTATTTTGAAAAAGCAAGATTTAGAATTTGAATACGAAATTCTCAAAGGTCCAATGGATGAAATTTCTTTTGAATTGATAACAGTGTGAGAAATTTCTAGCAAATTGATATTTTCTTTCTACTGGTCTTTTTCAGGGTTAAGTCAAGAGATGACAGTGCTGAGGATCAACGAGATATCTGCTAAAAACTTGCTCAGTTGATATTTTCGTTGAGATAGCGATGTAAATAGGCGTCATAGTACTCTTTGTTACAATAAATATTATGTTATAGAACAGTCCAAACTGTTGCGTTTTCACTGAATTTCTAGGCTTTTTTTTCAATTTGTACTACGCCTTTTGGGTACTTATTTGTTATTTTTCCGCTTTTTCAACCCTTTGGAAGCAACGCGTTCTATGCTTTGTTTAGACTTTCAGTGATCATTTGATAATTCAATTGTTGACACTATCAAGCCTTACTTTACTTCCGAAGAGGCCTTTAGTGCGTTTTAGCAGGAAAAATTAATTTAAATCCACCTTCAGCGTTCTTTATCGTGTATTTGTGAATTTTTTTTGGAATTTTTCTCTTCTTTTCGGAGAGCTTCTTCGGTTTTTTTTATTTAGTAATTGTAGAAGAAACCTTATTCTATCGTTCTGTGAGCTTACTCTTTCATTCTCATGTTATATTGTCAAATAAACCTGTTGTTAGTCTGTCTTCTCATGGACGGCTTGTGAAAATGTAGAGAAGATTTGGAGGCAGAGCTTATGTTCTATTCAAGAGCTTTTTTCCTCAAAACGAAGAGGAACCCTTAATTTATGATTGCGCGTCGCATATGAGTCGCGCTGCGCGTTCACTTAATCGCGCGATCAATGAGCAGCTGCTCCCGCGCCTTGACCGTCAAGAAATGTTCGTTGAGTGCAAAACTTAATTTCAATTTGGCTGCTGGATCGCACTTTAAAGTCCTTTTCAAAAACCGGACGTGCCATTGAAATTATCGAAATTTGGGCTAACGAATGATTATCAAAAGTCTAAGGAAAATTTCTGTACAGCGGAAAACACGCCGAATGTAAAGCATAGTTTTATATCATAACTGTACAGAGCAATAGGATGGTCTATAGGAATAAATAACAACATTAAAACTGCGATTTCTGAGTTATCGATTGATAGCTGAAATGATAGCTGAGGCATAAAAAAGAACGCGTTGTTCCCGAAGGGTTGAAAACGCGCATAGAAAGCGAAAAAGTACGGATTTCGTCAAGAAGTTCATTTCGTGTATTGTGGTTAGCTGTTTGTGCTGTGTTCGTTGTACATTAACTTGTGATGTTTTCAAACAACCAGTTGGCAGGCACATAGTCTGGAAGTCCTGCCCTATAATTTCCTAATTAAACTATTAATTTTCCAATAGCAGTTCTTCGCGGGACTCAGAAGAAGAACTCGATGCCTATGAGTCTCTAAACGAGAATGAATCATTGGGTTAGTTTTTCACGCGACTAGAATTAATGGAGATTGCTGGCTTCCACTTCAGTTGATGATCAGCCGATGAGCACGTAGCGGGTGAAAAGCGACCCATCAGATTATGTGTCATTTCTTATCACTGATTTTGCTTAACTTGTCTTCTTTTGTATGTATTTGTGTTTATGCCTTATATACACTAACCGAATGATATTATGGTTCATATGCAGAACTGAATGACGCTCCTCACATGCCAATCCTTATGGAGTTCACACAAATCACTCAATGAACACCACATAAACAAGTCATAGAAGTAATCCAGATATTTGGCGTAGTGTCAAATCAATGAATCAGTCACCTAATGATCAGTTATCTTTCTTCCAATCCACGAATTATCAGTCTACCAGTCATTTATCGTGGATAAATGGATTGTTTGATTCACTCCGAGGGTGGTGTGATAGGCAAGCATGCAAGGACAACACTTGAACAGACTTTGTTAGGTATTGAGTAAACTTTTAGCAACAAATAAAAAGTGTGGAAAATTTAGCAAAAGGATGCCGTTGAGAGTGGCATCATTTTAGCCAAGACGAGAAACATCAGCAAGGATTTCTGCAGTCTTAATTGGCATACAATCTGTAATCTTCACGCAGCAGGAAGATATTTGCTCAAAATCTGTTAACTGCATACTAATAGAAATGAGCAGAAGAAATAGTAGGACTGATGAGCAGAGATACTTGAAATCTGACAGAATTTTAGAACCCTTTAGAGGTCTGGTATAACATCAATTGATCTTTTCACTTAATGTGCACAAATAAATTTTTGAAACCACTAACCGTAGTTGTAGGGGGAACCGAAAGGCATGTGCTATTACATGGTATACGAGAGTACACCGAAGCGTACGTCTACCACTGAAGATGCCATATCGGATCAATAAAAGGCTTAAGATTTCCATTAGATTTTACTGAGTTCCAAGCAGGTCTCAAATAACAGTCGATCAGAAAGGGATTCTCAAGTCGTTCGTGGAAGTTACACTGAACGCAGTCGCGTGAAGAATCTCTTTTTCGCTTCCATGGTCAAACGATCCAGATCGAGATTTCCAGATCAATCACTCATGGGAAATCCATCTAAGTGTTCCAGAGTGATATATCCTAAATCAGAGAACTTCATGATTTGAATCTTTTAAAGCCAGTAAGAACACTTAAACACAATTTTGAGAAAGAGCACCTTTTCATGGTACAAAGCAATTAAAGGTTGAAAGAAATGGAAAAATTCTCTGGTGTATCAATCTTTGCGGGAAGTGTCATTCATCACACTTGATTGAACATGATCTGAGGTGATTAAATGCTTGTATGACCTTCACAATAACTTGCAATAGCCTATCGTTGTATTCAAACAGTGCTTGTATTCTCCCAGATATGTGAGTCATATCAATTTTTTGGTTTTGGAGGGACGGTAGAGTTGGTGAGCATGAGTAGAGCGACCGAACATGTATATTAGCAGTGCATTTCTACTAGGCGTACAACAAATATGACTCCGCCGCATTACACGGTTGATGCTAACTAACTATCGAGGCCTCCTGACCTCATCATATTGAAGAAGTGCTGTTCAGAAAGAACGTGTGCCTTTGATCGAAACAAGTGGTAATTTGACGGCGTAATGTCGGAAGAATAAGGCGGGTAAGGTAAAATCTCCCCACTCGGTTCATCTTTGACGTTTTCAATAGCTTTTGGAGCGTGAGGTCGAGCGTTATCATGCAACAAAATTACTTTGTCGTATCCTACGGCCCAAACCAGTTGTTTTATTTGCAGTATAGCTAATTCTTGTTGATGAAGTGCTGTATTAACCGTTCACCAGATTTTAAGAGTTCGAGTAAAGGACGCCTTTTTGATTTTACCAAGTGCACAACAAAGCTTTCTTTGCGCTAATATTCCGTTTTGCAGCACATTTTGCTCGTCGTCCAAGATTCTTCCATGATCGTGGGCGCTTTAGATTGACAAAACAAAATCCATCTTTCGTCGCCGGTTATTGTGCGATGTAGAAAAGTTTTCTTTTTCCTCGTTCAAACAAATTTCGCATATTATTTCTCGCTTTTCCAGGTGACGAACCGTCAGTTGATATGGAACTCATATTCCTTCTTTTTGAATAGTTGCGATTTAATGTGAACGATGCTAAACTGTTTGCTGAGTCACGTTAAGCTTATCGACTTATTGTTCTTGTGTTTGGGAATCATCATTGTCCAACGATGCTTGTAATTCTTCGTCTTCAATTTTTTTCACGATGTTTTTCGTGTTCTTTCTCTTCGACATCAAACCACTGTACCATAAAAAGGTGCTCTTTCTCAGAATTGTGTTTAAGTGTTCTTATTTGCTTTGAAAAATTTCAAATCATGAAGCTCTTTAAAATAGGAGTTTCACTCTGGTACACTTAGATGTATTTCCCATCAGTGATAGATTTGGAAAGGTGTGTGATGTTATAAAGTTTTGCCCTTTATATAATCTCATCATGGATCAACACTCTCCACGTGTACAACACTCCATGTTTGGTGTGGTTTTCACTGAATATAGAGTGTAAAACGTTCGTCGTCGCTAACTCTTAGTGTGGGGACTGGAGCACCCACACAGGATTGGCAAAAGACGGGAAAGGGTAACTGCAGCGACTGACGAGATCGCAAGATCGAAACACGTGTATCGGGTTCTATAAGTCAGCCCTCTTTGACAGACCACTGACATGCGTGGCTCAAAAAATGACTATCAGGCATATTGAAATTTGAGCTGTGGTCTTAAGAAAGCACTCGAAACGAAAGATATGTTTCCAAATACTTCGACATATTTGCAGAGATCGGAAAAAGACAGGAAGCTATTCATGGCGTGATGGAGTACTCTAAGTCGTGATGATTTGTCATTGTAAAATTAGTGTAATTCATTAGATTCGTATCGCTCACTCGTAATTGAATCTGTTCCATTTCGATACTATCGTCTGTTTGCAATTCTGTTCCATTGATAAATTAAATTTAAAAAATTGCTGCTGATTAATTGAATTTTTGTAAGAATTGCTTCTACCTGAGTGCTAGGTGAGTGAAGAGCACTATGCGGAACACGTTACAATTCGTAGTGGAAACTTTACTCTTTAGATAAGCGGGCGTTTCAGCTGTCAACGAAATTTTCAAGCTTTATGCTGGTAGTTAAAAGTGATGCTGTTCTGTTAAAAATGTAAAGCATGTGCGTATGGTGAATCAAGATTCCAAAAAGATGCGGTAGAACCAAATGAATGAAGTAAATATCACCTAACAAAAAGTCAAGTTTGAACATCTCTAGTAGTAGGGGTACATGATATTATTGCCTTTCAATGAGGTCCATAATAGGTGAATTTTTCCAAATTCACAGTGATGAACCACTGATGATCAAAAAATCGTCTTCAGTCGTAAATAGGATTTGATAGTCGTCATGAACACATAACGCACAGGCCCACAATGCCTGACTACCTGTGAGGTAGAGAGTATGGTATAAGACATGTCAGGAACAGCCACATTCCTGTTGCGTGGTCCCGACCTGACCAAACTACGAATATAGACAGAGTCGACTCGATCTGCATTCAACAACATTCGTAACAGAGACGAAAATCTACAAGCTGATTCCAATGTGACACATAAAAAAGTGCGTTGACCTTTGCAGATAGTGCTTACGCTTGCTCAAACCGACTCAAATGCAAAAGCTGGTGGGATCCGCACAGTGTAATACATGTGAAGTCAGGATATGTAGCAATGTAAAAAAATCAAACAAAGATCAGCGTGGAATATTTTAGAGACATTTTGGACAGATTCAAACGTCCGAGAATTGAGTTTGAGAGTGTCTGAACATAACAAATAATGTGGTAATTTATCCCAGATTTCTTTTCTTGTTTAAGCAAAGTTTTTCATGGTGCAAGAAGACACCGGTGACTTCCCCTATTAAAATAGTTGAGCGGTAGCCTTCATGTAATAGGTGACCTTCCTAGTTCCTTCTTCATAGGTTTCTCATCATATATAGAAAGTACTAATCGAATAAATGACAATGGTTTGCTATAGTGCTTCGTCTATGCTCTGAGGAAAGCGAAATTGCCAATACGTAAGCTACCGAATTCGAAAAAAGTACTACAACTTTATGCTAGCTTCATTGATAAAGGGCAGTATGTAACACTGCTTATCTGACATAATGGAGGCACATTCCCCATTCATTATTCTCTTTGAATGGACTCCATCAATGACCATAGTAAAGATAAGTGTCTGAGAAGTTGTTACAATGCGATTGCTTTTTTGGGATTTAAGTTCCCCATTTTTTGCAAATATTTAAGCGATTAAATTTTCCATCAAGCTGTGCTTTCCAGGCTCTGAAGTAGACGGACCTTGTCGGAAGTGAAATACATAACTATAGTTACGATTTGTATTCACTTTTCAAAGAGATTGTGAAGTACTGATCAGTGTGAGAAACAATTTATTCATTGCACCATTGTTCACATGCATCAGCTATCACACCTATACACGAAAGGTACAAAACATGGGAAATCTCCGACATAAGTGCGTCTTAGTTGTTCTTCGGCCACTCTGGGGACGGCGCGTGGCGGGATTCCCACTTACTGCCATGATGACACAAAGGACGGCCAACAATGCAAACGCGAAGACGAGTCTCATCTGGAAATTATCAAAGTTATCAATCACGTTGACAATAATGCAGTAATAAAACATTTTACAAACAAGAGATAGAGCAGTAACTCTCATAGATAAGAAGGCAGAGGCGTGCCGTCTAATTTCCTTCACTCGACAGCCTTTTGTTGGAACGATTTTGTATTATTTTTATTCAGGATGCTTAGTTCTGACTACATTCCGTATAATGTTTTTAATATGATATGAGAAATCGATATTGTCTTTACTAGCACATCGACTCAGTAATTTCAGCAAAACAAGTGTGATCAAGCTTTCTACCTACACTGCGTTATTTTTCAAATGATTTCCAATTTTTCAATCTCAGAATAATCAACTTTCGAAATTCACATGCGTAAGGAACCACAGTTACATTTCTGAAGTCTAAGTATTGAAAAAGAGAAGCCACTAGAGCATGATAAATACAATAGATGTTCAAGAAAAATAATCTATGGTCACAGCAAAAGTCTCGAAGCAAATTGCAAAATTTTTGAACGTCTATCCAATCCTGACATCAGTGCACGGATGTTCCGGAATTCTATCAAAAACGTTGGAGTGAAAGTCATTCCCAAGTAGGCGCGCACTTTTGTTATAAGAACTAGTAGGTCATAAAGACCGTGAGCTTTAAGGCGTTACACAAAAAGTGAGTCCTTTCTGTGAGGCAGCACGGGATGAAGAAGGAACCATTTCGTTGGACAAGAACTTCTTATAAGAGTATCAATAATCACTTGAAAAACTAAATCTCCGGCTACTGCGCTAGTTGGACAATTTTCAAAAAGACCCTTTTCTAACGCCGTAAAATTCAAAATAAATTATGTATTGCATCGGCCTCGCCACCATTTCTGCGTTGGAAGCACGAAAAGCATATGAACGTGTAGAGAAAATCTTATAGTATCAAAGTCATCGCTTAATTTGGGGTTTCTTTTGACGAAAAAAAAATGGATGACAAGAATCGCAGCCAAAAAACACATGAACGCATATGAATAATGTTGGATTTGCTAAATTTTACGCTATCGAATGATTTCCAATAGTCTAAAGGGAGAGTTTGTTCTGCAAGAAAGATGAGCGCGTGAAAAATAAGTCTTCCCCTTGCTGAAGCGTTATAAGAAGACCTTTTCAAAAGCAAAACCTAATGAGTAGCCAGAGAACTGAACTTTGAGATGACTACTAACACTTTTTTGACAATTCCTGCCCAGCGAAAGGGATCGTCTCTTCATCTAATGCTTCCTAACGCAAAAGTACGAATAAAGGTTTAGGATTTCGAATAAAAGTGACAAGCGGCAGAATATGAAATTTCTCTGCCCTTCAAAAAGCCCAGAAGTGCAGTTGATTTTTTTTGAAAGGCTAGAGGTCACAGTAAGGCTATTCACGAATTGCAAGGTGACTAGTTCAAACAGTATTCTACGCTGTTGAAGAAGAAGACGAAAAACGGATTAAATGCTAGAAGTACTGGGATCCACACAGTGAAAAAAACATTGTGATGACGTGTCAAACAAAGTGCTAAAGTATTTGGAAATGATGTAATTACGAAAGGGAGACGAACACTGAAAATCTGAGGAAAGTAAGGAGCGGGAAGGAAAGATAGGAAACAGGTTCTTATATGATATAGATCACTTCGGAGAATCAGGTAACAAATAAAAATCATTTAGAATGTAGCAAAATTCGGCAGAAATCAATGCTTCTGCATCTAGTCGACTAGAAAGTCCTTTCTATCGTGCTTTCATGTCTTTGATCTTATCTGTAGAAAAAGCGAAAATTCACACACGAATAGAACGTATTTGTTTGACTATTATTAGACTGAGTCGTTCGTTCAATCTTCAATTTTAGGAAATTTGAGAGAGGCTCATGAAAAGTTGATGTTACCAAGTTAATAACATCTATATTTTTTTCTTCAGATATAGGCATGATTCACTTGATAATTAGCTATAGAAAAGCAGACAAGAACCAGATATAGGCTACAAATGCTAAGCTATCAAAGATGTAAAGGCTAATCTTTTACTTTTACTTTTGACTGCTTATATAGAGATCGCTCAAAAACAATAACAATAGATATTTTGTTAACATGTTTTGAGCCTCCTATGAGGCCTGGTATGGCACACATACAGTAGTAGACAGAATTGTTTCGTCCTTAGAGGCTCATCAGTAGCACAGTGCCTTTCGGTCAGCCGATCCTTGCAGAGGATAAACCCAACATATGAAGGAATCGACGCCAAATTATTTGAACCAGTGCATGTCAAGTGACGAAATCTTCTGACATTGCAGTGAGCACAGTCGAGCACTTATGGCTCGTAGAATGAATCATGCCTTTACCTTTGACTGCTCATAAAGACCACTTAAAAACAGTAATGATAAAATCTGATAACAAATTTCAAGCCTTTTATGAGGTCTAATATGGCACTCATACAGTACTAGACGCACTTGTTTCGCGTTAACAAGCTCATCAGTAGCACAATGCCTTTCGCTTTAGGTGATCCCTTGCAGGGGCATAAGAGCCATACCAGACTTCATAAAAGGCTCAAAACATGTTATCAGATTATGAGGAATTGCTTTTGAACGAGATCTATATAACAGTCGAAAGCAAAGAAATGAGTCATTTTCGCAGCCTTAAGTTAAGCTCGCCTGTGGTCACCGCAATGTTGAGAGATTTTGTTACTCGACATGCGATGATTTGAATAATTCGGTGGTAACTCCATTATAAGCAGGGGTATATCCCCTGAGATTGTCTGAACTGAAGGGGCCATATTACTGATGAGCTCGGAAAGGCAAAACAGGTCTGTCTAGTACTATTTAGATGGCAAACCAGACTTCTTAATAGGTTTGAAACATGTCATCAGATTATCAGGCTATTCTTTTGGGTGATAGTGCATGCAATGCAGAGAGTAAGTACTATCGAACTGAACGAACACAGGCCAAGCGCACAGGATCTGACCGCGGCAACAAAAGCCGCTCGCGAAACGACGAAAGAGGTCTAGCAGTCACCTACAGAAAGAAGGAGCAATGCGTTAATGGAACTTTCTATTGCTCTGCGATGTGCTCAGTTATGTAAAAGACATGTGAGACGTCAAAAGACACGAGATCAATAAACGACTGGTTTAATGAAATATGCAAAAATGAACACTTTAGCCTGTAAGCAATCTCTCACCTACTGCGGAGACCTTGAGCCAGTATGTGGCGTAAATAAGAAAAAATACATGATATAATACAAAAACACAAAACAACCTCCTCAAAACACCTTGGTTTGCGTAGTGCTAGACAAGCCGTGCACTTCCCAACAAATCATTCTTCATTTCGACTGATTGATAGAAGACTCGCTTTTCGAGATTCTACCTATTTAGAGATTACCCGTTTTTCAGGTGTTGTTACTCCAGTATATGTACGTTTTAGCGATCTCGCTCTCCTCGTCAGTACCGAATGCCCCACTAGGCAACCACACTGCGTAGTAAGAAGGGGCGGCGCAGAATGAGATCGCCAAAAGGGATTGGTTCAGGCAAAGGGCACCATGCTACTGATGAGAGAAGGTCGAACGTGTCTAACAGTTCATAAGTGGCTTGACAGATTTCATGAATGACTTAAAACATGCTATCAGACTAAATGAGGATAAGACATGTTTTGAGCCGTTGCGGTTTGGGTGCTATACAGGCGCCTGGTTTATTCAATCAGGACTCATCAGTAGCACCGCCCTCGGTTCAACTGATCCCTTGAAGCTTTACTCCTCTATGAAGGAAGCGGCGCTGAGTAATAAAATATCGCAAGCAAGTTGATAAGCCCCTGACACTACAGAGACTAGCAGCCGAGCTTTTGGCTGTTAAGATGAATCATGCCTCTCCATTCGACCGCTTTTTTATAGACCTCGCTCAAGCAATAATTTGATAAGGATATGACATGTTTTGAGCCATTAAGGTCCTAAGTGCTATACAGACGCCTGTTTAATCCTACCAGGACTTATCAGTAACACCATCGTCGGTTCAGCCGATTCCTCGACCTTGCTCCTCTATCAGATTATTTCGTTTTGTGCGAAGTCTCAGAGAAGAGTCGCATATAAAGTGTTCAGTATTTATTAACCTTTCTGATCTACACGGTCCATTTGACTGCATGAACAAATGAAACATGGCTGAACGCATATTTTGCTTAACATCAGCCGCTCGTAAATGGTGGAATTTTTTAGTCCAAAGAGATGAAAGGTTTCGTTTATTGAGGACATATGATCATGCCGACGACCACGAGTCTACTGCAATTACTTATGACCGTACGAAGTTTCATGTTACAAAAGTCACGAAGCGCGGACTAATGTTTTCAACAGGATGAGTGGATAGTTTTGAAAATACTGATTGATCACATCGGAGAGTAAGCAATGCATGTTGGTGATAGAAAGCTAAGACTACGATGAGTGAGGACCTAACAGATAAGCCGGGAGTACTACGATGATTTGCTCTTCAACTAAAAGGCAATCCTTTTATACGGTCGGAAGTGGGCGGATACTTCTGTGCTTCGAAATTGATTGGCGATAAAGAGATCCCATTGTGCACACACTTCACAACATTGAAAAGCGAGTGACTCCAAAATTACAGTACAGCAACTATGGTGATCACGTGATATATGCATAAGTGCTTTGAAATCGAGCGATGAAATTATTACGCTAGGGGCTGGATTTCCGAGAAGACTGGCCTAAGACATAGGGCCTGCTCGACTGACTAGTCTTCGAAGTTCAAAACACGTGCATTAGGCTGCTTTTAGCAGACCACATGCATGGCTCAAGAAATAATTACCATACATTCAAATTATAGTCTTCGAGAATGTTTTTAGGCTTTTTAACGTTTGTGAAATCACATTGCGTTCATGACCTGCGCAGTGAGGCGATATCGTCATCACTTGGGCCTTTCGAGCCACTCGCCTCTTTTATAGTGAGAAAACCACGAAGAATGTACGCCGTCGTCAAAAGAAGTTGAGGCTGCCAGCTTACCAGCTTGTTTTTGAAAAAAATGAAACTACCAATCGATTAGTGCTTAACACAAACTAAGGTTATTTTATCTGCTCAGACAATCTCGCTAGCATGATCGAAATTTCTATGATCTTTTAGCCAGTGAGTAATCTCGAAGGCTCCTTACCAATTTTGACGTGATTGTAGTGGCATCTCCTAATCTCAGGTAAGATACCCTCTGCCTTGATTGATCATTTATATATTACTACATCTAGTATCGCCTGTCATTATAGTAGATGACACTGTATGTGAGACGTTGATTATATCACATCATAATATTTGCTTTTTTCTTAAAAAAAAAACAGTCATAATAATTCATTCGCTCGCCGTTACGTCATGATCACGCGATATGCCGAATTTCCAATATTCCACTGTAATTAAATCACCTATGTTCGACAACTTCCATATCACGTGATTGGCATAGGTGTCGTACTGTAATTTTGTGGCTTATCGGTTAATGGATCTATACAGGTTTGTTGGTTTTTTTCGCAACTCCAACATCGCTCTACAGTATGATTTCATATTATGGTATGTTATTTCGGAATAATTTTATTATATAGCATGTAGCAACGGTTCCACGAAGCCGTTGCTACTTTTCTGGGCGAGCCCTGGCAGCCTAGAGAGAAGAATGTTATGTGCTCATGGAAAATGGTAACGGGAGTGTCTTATCGCGGCTCGGGACAATTTCGTAATCTGACCGCTCCTTTAACTGTCGCTATTGTCACCCGTCTGTTATGAATTCGTTAAAACATTTTTAGTCGTTCCACTTCTCATTATATTCTCATTTTACCAGCTGCTAGTGGAACTCGTAGCATTGTGAGCGGAGCTCACGGCTACGGCGGTGGACCAAGTCCTTTGGAGTTCTATTTGGCCCGCCACCGGGGACGAGTTCCAGTCCTTGTGTATAGTCCATGATAAGCATTCCGACGTAGGTAATCACCCACTGGCTCCCAGCCTCGATGTTTAGATCTTGCTCGGGGCAAGCATAACTGCATCCCGAGGTCTACCGTCTAGTCAAGCCCCGCAATCTTAGCTCACATTATCAGTTCACTTCACTCATTAATCAGTCCTCAGTTTATATCGCTCCACTTCATCACTGCGCACTTAATCATATCGCAGTATTGTCGTAGTTATACACTTATGCATCGTTATCATCATTATTATGTTCTTATTGGACTATCATTGTACTTATTTATATATTTTTAGGTTGTCTTGTTACTCTCTATAATAAATATAATATTTACTCGAATCATCACCAACACTAGCCGTCAGCGGCAACACTTATCTATCAACTCAATAAAGCAAATTAGTGGCAACGGTGGGCACATCCCGTCGCCATATGGTGCATTGGCGTACCTTTTCGGACACAGGTCGCCAAATCAATTGCAGAGAAGACTCAGGCAAGGAGTTTTCTTCCTCAATTCCTCTTTTCGTTAGAGTTCAGGTCATCTGAATCTCTTCTGCTTTCCTTCGATTACAGGTCGTAGAAATTTATTCTGTTTTTCCAACTTCAGGTTTTCCGATTTTTTCTCGATTTCTGCTTCATTTATTATCTCATCGTTGACGATATACTCGACTAAATCATGGTTAACCCAGTAGGCATATCCACCCAGAAGGGACTATTAACTAAATCTGTCAACAAGTTTAGGAGAAGTCACAGATTTCGGGCTGGACCAATTAGAAGAGCGAAGGTTCACTCCATCGGAAAGGGATACGATCTCAACCCCACAAACCGTTCAAGACCTCGAATGCAGTTTAGACACACTCAAGAAAGCGGTGGAAAGAGTTCGACTGGAGCTAAAAAATTTTGGTGACAGATTGGACGAGTCGCAGCTTGACCCAAAAATTTTCAGCAGGAATACAATGATTTAATAAATTTGGTGAGTGACGTTCTTGCCGATTTACAGGATTATACCTCCATCCTGGAAAGGCGAATTGGACACCTTAAGAACCAGGACAAGTCCTCATCTAACAGGCCGGCAGCATACAGAGGAGAAGAGAGCGCGAACACCGCCCACTAAAAAATTACGGGCTCCCCATAGTACCACCACCGATTTTTAGTGGCAGTATCTGGGAATGGGATAATTTTGGAGACTTTTTCGGGAAACAGTCCACTTACGAGACATCCCAAATCTCTATAAATTCAATTACTTGCGCAGCTCCCTTAGGGGCGAACCCCGTAAACTTGTCGAAAAGTTTCAAACGACAGAGGACAATTATCAAAAGGCCGTCGATTTCCTCATCAACAGGTATGCCAATTCAGACGACCTAGTTTTGCAATTGCTTAAAAAGTTTGATAACACTTGCTTGCGCTCGCCGGCCATACAAAACCAGAGACGCTTGTTAGATAATCTGCAAGCAACAGTCGCTCAGTTGAATCAAAAAGGGGAGGACATAAACACTCGGTATTTAAGCACGAAGCTTTTAGTCGAGTTCCCTCAGGGAGTCAAACGAAAGTCTTGACTAAAACCAGAGCCGCAGAAACATCTTTGGACATGTAGTTTCTTTTGCGAGCCCTGGACGAAACCATATCCGATGAAGAATACATATCACGGTATATGACGATAAATCAACCTTACCCTTGTCCTCGAGCTTCGGGGTGCGCCGTTGACTCAAATCAATAGGGCAAGCCCAAGACATCTTGTTTGTACTGTAAAGGAGGCCATAATCCTTCCTTTGTGACAAATACAAAACAGCGCAGGAAAGATGTAAATATCTCAAAGATAACAAATTTTGCTTCATTTGTGCATAATCGACACTCAGCACGGTCCAATGTAATGGGCAAATGTGTTTCAACTGTGGGGGACCGCACCATACCTTGTGTTGTCTTCAGGGTACCTAACCAGCCCATGGACCTCACCAAATTCAGCCAGTCAACCCAGTAAGGGAAGAACCAAAAAACAGTAAGAAGAGCAGTAAAACTGACAAAAAGCAACAGAAAGGCTTGACGTCCGCGACGAAAATGAATCGAGTCGGAAACCAGAAGGAATTGGAGAATGAGTCACAAAGACCAAATAAGGGAGCGCGGTCGGCCATACTCCCACTTGGCCAGTTGACGGTGGCAAACACACGAACGGGAAACTTAAAAGGCGTCCATGTATTGCCGGATTCGGGTGCCGAGTTGTCTTTTGTTGACGAGAGACTGGTGGAAGAGCTTGGCTTAACGACAACCGAGAAGGTCAAGTTAAACCTAAACACATTCAGCAACGACACAGTCCAAGAACACGGGGCAAGAAAGGTTCGGTTGAACGCATGGAACCAACAAGGTAAAAAGCTTTCCTTATCGCTGTTCACTCAAAATAACATATTGTGAGCCACCCAGAGGCCAAATTTTAGCCAAGGTGACATTGCCTTCATCCGCGAAAATAAGATCAAGATCGACATCAATAACAACCAAGAAGACGAGTCGATCCATTCGGCCCTCCTTGTGGGGTGTGACCCACTGTGGCCTTTGATAAAGGGGGAGAACCCGCTGGTCGAGTTACCGTCCGGGCTTCACCTCTTCTTAACCAAACTGGGATACTTACCCACGGGAAAACCCACAGTGGAAGTACCTGAATCACAGTCCCGGGAACGGGGGGCACTCTTTGGACTGCACCTGTCAGCTCCGGGCGAGGAAACGTCACAAAATAATTGCAGGTGCGACGATTTTCAAGAATTGGAAGAATGTTTACCCTCAAGAAACAGGTGAACACTACCCTCGTGTGGAATCCCAACCTAGACGATTTTGAGAAGAATGAGTGGGAAAAATTCTGCACATTAGAAGGTGCTGGAACTGAGGAATTCGGTAATCCTGAAAAAGAAGAAAAGAGACGAATCGATCAAGAAGTTCTGGATAGATTCAATAGAGCCATTCAAAAGAGAACCGATGGATATTACGTTCGACTCCCATGGAAAGATTCAGGCAGCTCACTGCCAATTAACAAAGCAATTGCGTTCAACAGACTAGTAAACGTCTGGAAGTCTTTGAAAAACAAGGAGGATCAGCTAGAGAAGTATAACGACGTATTTGTTGAACAGATACGAACAAATGTCTTGGAGGAAGTTGATGACACACACACCTCCCTCACCTCCCGCATTCACTATATTCCACATCAAGCAGTCTTGACACCCAATAAGACAACAACTAAACTCAGAATAGTTTACGACGCATCAGCTCATTATAAGGGCAGTCCGTCATTGAATGACCTGTTGCATCGTGGACCAGCCATTTTCCTTGATTTATTTGGACTTTTGTTTCGTTTCAGGTTTGGAAAATAGCGCTTATCGCAGATGTGAAAAAAGCGTTTCTGCAAGTTCGTTTCCATGAAGACGACCGCGACGCTACGCGCTGTTTGTGGCTGCACAATCATAAACAGCCACCAACCCCAAACAATATAAAGACCCTTCGCTCTACCAGAGTGGCCTTTGGGTCAATTGCATCACCTTCCTAACTAGCGGCGACAGTCCATTACCATCTGGTCACATACCATAAAGACTCCCAATTGATTGAAGAAATAAGAAATAATCTGTCCGTTGACAACATTATCGTAACAGCCGATGATCTAGAAAAGTCGAGAAGGGATTACTCGCGCGTAAAGCAAGTATTTAATGATCTCAATACGAATTTTCGCGAATTCGTATTGAAAGACATAAATTTTATGGCAGAAATACCAGCGCCTGACAAATCAGATAGCAAATTACCCAAAATCAGGAATTTCATGGGATGTCCACTCATATCAGCTACAAATATTATGCGACCTAAAGGCACATCAAAGAATAACAAAAAGGGTAGTCGCTAGCGTACTCGCCTCAGTATACGACCCATTGGGATTTATGGTACCGTTACTTCATAAGGCAAAGGTGTTCTTACGCTCTTAATGGAAGGATGGATACGAATGGGATAGCGCGTTGTCGGATCACGATGGACAACAGTGGACAAATTATGCGCGGAAGTACAAGGATTTTCCATATCGTTACCCCGCTGCATGGGCACCAGGAATGCCAGCTGTACCCTGGTAGCATTTGCTGGCGCTAGCCTGGAAGCAATCGCCACTTGCATATACTTGCGGTCAGAACAGTCGGTTCATGTTCTCATGGCAAAAAGCAAATTACCCTCATTGAAGACTATCACGACCATGCCAAAAATGGAACTAAATGCCCTCACTCTAGCACTTAGATCAACAAACTTTGCATTGATACAGCTTCGAAAATCAATCAATATTCGAGAAATTTTCATTCTTTCCGATTCTGAAATCGCACTTAGTTGGGTAAGACGCAAACAGCAAAAAAGCGTTGGACGTTTAGTACGAAATCACCCGGAGGAAATCGAAAAGATTATAGAACACGTTCACAGCCTCAATGTGCGTATCGTTTTTGGCCATGTGGCTACACACTATAATGCCGCAGATTGCGCAACGCGAGGCCTCAACCGACAAGAATTCAAGGACCATTTATGGTGGAAGGGTCCCTCTTTTCTCGGAGAACCGGTAGAAAACTGGAAGCTAGTTTCTGGTATATTCGAATGCGGTAAAAGCGCTCTATTAGAGACATTACAACCCTATGTTCAAAAAAACA